>CM022952.1:38527198-38998607 GCA_012931725.1 Litsea cubeba
CTTCTGACCCATTATGTTGTAAATGGATCATATGTCATTGAATATGGACTTGTATCTCATATGGACTGTTTAGATCAGGCCATGTACTTGGTGGGCCTTGGTATGGATCCAATGATGGAATTGGACTTGGACTATGATCCACAGTTTATATTGAGTACTTGGACCTCTTAGGGATTTTGTTAGGACCTTGTTCACGCAAGGCAAAGCCTAGACAGACACAGACCTTTATGATTCCGAGTCGGCATAGACATTCACTCAGTGATTTAAGCTCAGCCAGTTGGACTGATCATCACTGGTAGGAGCTATTGAGATTTGTTGTGTGGCTATCATGATGAGCACTGTTGGGACGGACGGTGTGATGCCGGTTCCGGTCGTTGTGGATGATTGTGATGATTTTGCAGGGTTAGTAATCCCTAGCATTAGCTTAGGATCCCTACCGCGACTGTGTTCAGTATGGGAGGGCCGCGGCATAATATCCCGCGGTGACCAGCTTATGTGGATGTGCCATATTGTGTAGGTTTATTACTGTTATGCTTATTATGATTCTACATGGTTATCTTGCACGACTGCATAGCATATGTACCTTTGTTACTCTCTTAACTTTATACATGTCTCTACTCATTTGATGCATACATTCTATATTATCTGCATATTGTGACTTGCCAGATCTTTAGATCTGACCCACTCTTGGTGCTTAGGTCTTGACCCAGAGTTCGAGGGCGACGCGTTCGCACTCGTTGAGGTGCCCGTAGCAGGTAACTACGGATGGGGACAGGCCGACCATGAGGTGAGCCGGTGATTGGAGAGCCTACACCTGGGGTTGAGTGATATCTTTGTTTTGGGATTTTTTTGAGAGAGTCTGTTGTAGTGAGAGGGTATTATTGTAATTAAACTTGGTTTTATACTATGTCACATTTAGGCTGGACTTCAGCCCATTTATATATTTGATACATGGATGATACCTTAATGCTTCCGCTATCTCTGATATGGCTTCCGCTATACTATCATGCTTCAGCAATTAACCATTGTTACTATGTTGATGAAAAAAGTTTTAAATTGGACCTCACTGCGGACCTACGATCTTGGAAGTTCTCGGATTTCCGGGAAGTTAGCGCGCCATTTCGGTACTTTGACGGTTTTCTCTCGGTATCCAGAATTGGGGCGTTACAATTTTATGGTATCAGAGCGGGCAAAGTTCTCTAGGGAAAATAAATACACTAGAAACTTTAGGACGTAGTGAGGATCTCAGTGTAGGGTACGTGTAGGGTCGATGGATCGGGTAGAATCAGTGTAGTCCTAAGTGTTGGACTTAAACTAACCTACTTTCTTTCTCTTAACAGATGTCTAGAGAAGGTTCTCCATCACATATGATTGCCAGTAGCCGGTAGTCAGCCAGACTTCGAGCAGCGTTTCCAGAGGTTCTTGCAGGCCTTCCTCGTTTCCCAGGAGGCCCAGGCGTCGGCACAGCAGCAGCAGGCCGAGGATTTTGCTCAATTCCAGACGCAAGTCTTGGACATCATGGACAGAGTGGCTCAGCCAGGCACAGCAGCGGCATCCGTTCGGGAGGCAGACCCGAACGTCATATTTGAGAGGTTCCTCAAAAGGGGACCGCCTGAGTTCACTGGCGCCGATGACCCGCTGGTGGCCAACGAATGGATCGTGCGGATGGAGAAGATCTTCAAGGTCTTCGAGTGCACCGGTCAGCAGAGAGTGCAGTTAGCCGCTTATATGTTCCGGGGAGTCGCGGAGGACTGGTGGAGGACGATTCAGCGTCATTTCGAGACGATAGGAGACGAGATCGCTTGGACTGCATTCAGGGCGGACTTCCTTCGGAAGTTCATACCATCTCACGTCAGAGACCGCAAGCTGCGGGAATTTCAGGCGCTGGTGCAAGGCAGCATGACTGTCTACCAGTATGAGGTTCGCTTCACCCAGCTTTCTCGTTTTGCAGAGGCTCTGATCACACCTGAGTCCGAGAGGATCCGTCGGTTCGTCGATGGGCTGAGAGATGAGATTCAGTTGAGCATGTCCTGCATCGAGCTGCCCACATATGAGGAGGCTTTGAGGAGAGCTTACTGGGCAAAGGAGCGTCTGCAGCGGATAGAGGCCAGTCAGCAGCAGAGGCGAGTTAGAGCCGCCTTGGTCAGACCGCAGCCTTTGCCCATACAGCAGCAGCCATTCCAGAGACAAGAGGCCAGCAGGCCAGGCCAGGCAGCATCAGTATCAGCGGCAGCCTCAGCAGCAGCAGCAGCGTGGGCCCAGAGTATGCTATGACTGTGGGGAGACAGGACACATCTCCAGATTTTGCCCATTCAGAGGAGGACAGCCTCAGGCCCCGATGCTTCAGCTTCCAGTACCACCGAGAGCACCAGCTCCAGCTCCACCTGTTCAGCAGATTGCACCGCACCCCAGCCACCTCAGCAGCAGTACCAGTGCCCAGCAGCAGGCACGTGGACCCCAGCAGCCCAGGGGACAGCACTACCAGAGGGGACGATACCAGAGGCCCCATGGACAGCAGCGACAGCAGCAGAGACCTCAGGCCGCAGGTCAGGCATTTGCACTCACACATGAGGAGGCCGAAGCTGCAGGGAACGTCGTCGAAGGTACTCTTTCTGTTTGTGATATGGTCGCTAGAGTATTGTTTGATCCTGGTGCGACACATTCCTATGTGTCTTCTACTTTTGCTTTAGTTCTTGGTGGGGTAGGAGAGGAGTTGCCTTACACGCTAGTTGTGTCTACGCCCGTGGGCAAGAGGGTAGTGTGTCAGACTTACCACCCCAGATGCCGAGTGCAGATCGGGGAGTACATTATGTTTGCAGATTTGATCGTGTTACCCATGCATGACTTCGACGTTATCTTGGGGATGGATTGGTTGGCCAGATATCGAGCGGTGATGGATTGCTTCGAGAAGATAGTCAGACTTACTATCGACGGTTCAGATGCCACGATCGAGTTTGTGGGTGAGACGAGACCACCCAGCACTAGGTTGATTTCAGCACTGAAGGCAGAGAAGCTAGTGAGATCAGGTTGCGAAAGCTACATCGCATTCATCTCAGAGGACAAGAAGTCCAAGGGAGTCGAGGAGATCCCAGTCGTTTGCGAGTTTCCAGACGTGTTTCCCGACGAGATCCCAGGATTGCCTCCAGTCAGAGAGATCGACTTCACCATCGAGCTTGTGCCAGGCACCACACCGATTTCCAGAGCTCCTTACCGCATGGCTCCAGCAGAGCTGCGAGAGTTGAAGACCCAGTTGCAAGAGTTGATAGACAAGGGCTTCATCAGACCGAGCATGTCACCTTGGGGAGCACCTGTGCTCTTCGTGAAGAAGAAGGATGGATCGATGAGGATGTGCATTGACTACAGGCAGCTGAACCAGGCAACAGTGAAGAACAAGTATCCTCTTCCCCGGATCGACGAGCTTTTCGACCAGCTTCAGGGAGCGCAGTACTTTTCGAAGGTGGACCTGAGATCGGGATACCAATCAGCTGCGAGTCAAGAGAGCAGGATGTGCAGAAGACAGCATTTCGTACTCGTTACGGACACTATGAGTTCCTCGTGATGCCGTTCGGGTTGAACGAATGCGCCGGCAGTGTTCATGGCCCTGATGAACAAGATCTTCGCCCCGTACCTCGACAGCTTTACAGTGGTGTTCATCGACGACGTGTTGGTCTACTCCAAGTCCAGAGAGGAGCACGAGCAGCATTTGAGGACGTCTCTACAGTTGCTACGTGATAACCAGCTGTACGCGAAGCTCAGCAAAGTGCGAGTTCTGGTTAGAGGCAAGTAGTCTTCCTCGGACATATCAATCTCCAGAGACGGCCTAGCTGTGGATCCAGCAAAGATCGAGGCAGTAGTGAACTGGGAGAGACCGAAGAATGTCACAGAAGTTCGAGTTTCCTTGGCTTAGCAGGCTACTACCGCAGATTTGTCAAGAGTTTCTCTTCGATTTCAGCCCCTTTGACCAAGCTGACGAGAAAGGACGTACCGTTCGTATGGACAGATGCATGCGAGGACAGCTTTCAAGAGCTGAAGGAGGGAGAGACTGACGTCAGCACCGATCTTATCTTTACCTTCTGGTACAGGCGGTTTCGTTGGTCTTCACCGATTGTTCAGGGACCGGTCTTGGTTGTGTTTTGATGCAGGAGGGCAAAGTCATTGCTTATGGATCACGCCAGCTGAAGGAAACGAGAAGAGTATGCCACTCACGACCTGGAGCTTGCAGCAGTCGTGTTCGCACTGAAGATGTGGCGGCATTACCTCTACGGAGAGAAGTTCGAAGTCCATTCAGATCATCGCAGTTTGCAGTACCTGTTCACTCAGCATGATCTCAACAACCGTCAGAGGCGTTGGATGGAGTACATCAAGGACTACGACTTCCCTATCAAATACCATCCGGGTAAGGCGAACGTCGTAGCAGATGCTTTGAGCAGGAAGACCGCCCTAGTCAGTTTCCTAGCAGCAGAGGGCGTGTGGACCGATGTCTTCAGTGACTTGGATGTCCAGTTTCAGCCGCTCAGCGACAGAGTTATGCTTGCCACCATGTCCGCATGGGAACCGGAGTTGCTTGGAGAGGTCAAGGACAGTCAACGCAGCGATCCTAAGCTTGTCAGAGTGATTGAGCAGATTGACCAGAGGCCAGAGTTCAGACTGATTGGTGGAGTACTCTACTATCAGGACAGGCTGTGTGTACCAGACGTCCAGGAGCTGAAGGACCAGATCTTAGCAGATGCACACCACAGCAGATATTCGATTCACCCGGGCAGCACCAAAATGTACAGGAACCTGAGGAGCTACTACTGGTGGAACAACATGAAGAAAGAGATTGCAGGCTATGTGTCCAGATGTCTGACCTGTCAGCAGATCAAAGCCGAGCACCAGAAGCCACCAGGGCTACTTCATCAGCTCGAGATACCTCAGTGGAAGTGGGAGCATATCACCATGGATTTTATTGCAGGACTTCCAGCTACCAGGAGACGCAGTGATGGCATTTGGGTGATCGTGGACAGGCTGACCAAGTCAGCTCACTTCTTGCCAGTATCGATGAGAGCGGGACTCGACGTCCTTGCTAAGCTGTACGTGGACAGGATCGTCTCTTTGCACGGAGTTCCAGCTTCGATTGTTTCAGACCAAGATCCACGCTTCACTTCTCACTTTTGGGATAGTCTTCAGCGAGCTTTGGGTACCAAGTTGAGCTTCAGCACAGCCTATCATCCTCAGACAGACGGACAGACGGAGCGCACCAACCAGACTTTGGAGGATATGTTGCGAGCTTGTGTCCTAGACTACAAGGAGAACTGGGAGGATTCCTTGCCACTCTGTGAGTTTGCCTACAACAACAGTTACCACTCGAGCATCAAGATGGCACCGTTCGAAGCGTTGTACGGCAGGAAGTGCAAGACCCCAGTCTGTTGGGAGGAAGTTGGTGTCAGGAGTTTCCATGGACCATCTATCGTCGGCGACACCAGTGAGAAGATCCACCAGATAGTGGAGAACCTGAAGGTTAGCCGCAGTCGACAGAAGAGCTACGCAGACAATCGGCGCAGACCACTCGAGTTCCAGAAGGGAGACCGTGTCTTCCTGAAGGTTTCCCCAGCTCGAGGCACCCTCAGATTCGGCGAGAAGGGCAAGTTAGCACGGAGATACGTCGGACCCTTTGAGATCAAGGCCAAGATCGGAGATGTCGCTTACAGACTTCAGTTGCCAGCAGAGCTATCGGGTGTGCACGACGTCTTCCATGTCTCGATGTTGAGGAAGTATGTGGAGGACCCTACCCACATTCTGCATCACCAGCCGCTCGACATCCAGCCCGACGCGTCGTACATCGCCAAACCAATCGCCGTCATCGACACCAAAGAGAAGGTGCTTCGGGACCGAACCATCCAGTTCGTGAAAGTTCAGTGGGAGCATCACACTCCGGAGGAGGCTACTTGGGAGCTACGAGACCAGGTGGCAAGAGATTATCCACATCTTCTACCGCAGGTATGTTCTTACTTTGTTTTTACATTTGGGGACCAAATGTTTTAAAGGAGGGAGGAATGTGAGACCCCACCTCTGGTGGGCCCTCAATGTGAATTTGAATACTATATATTAGCCTAAGTATTTTAGTTATACTAATTATGGGACTTAGTGAGGGTAGTTATGTATTTTCCTAGGATTAGTCTAGTGGTGTAATTAGTAGAGTCAATGGGGGGTCTTTTGTTATTCTTAGAGTTAGTTAGTTTGTTAGAGGCCCTAGCTAGAGTTTTGTTTTTACCATAGGGGGTTTGCACCAAAGAATCTTCTAGAAGATCACCTAAAGACCCAAATACCCTCTACCCTAACCCTAATCCTATTCTAACCCCAAGGGCAATTTTGTCCCTAACCCAAAAACCCAACCTATATAAACAAAACCCTCCCCTGCCCTAACAACTACTGTTCATCTCCTTTTTCCTCTCTCAAGTTTCAATCTCTTCTCTCTTCTTCTTTCCCAATTCCCTCCAACGAACCATCATCTCTCCTCCGATCTCTCTCTTCTTCTCCCCTCGCCCCAGAAATCCTCGACAGAAGGCCAGCCGAGACCAACCTGCACCATAGGAGCAACTGCCGAGACCCTGCCTTTGGTTTCCCTGTGGTTTTCTTTCTTTTCCTTCTACCTTCAATCGATCAAGGCAAGTGCACTGTGCTGGTAGTTTAGATTGCATGTTTCCTTCCTTTGATTGGCAGTAGAATTTCAATTTGTAATATATATGTTTAGATCGATCCTTGAGCATGTTTGTTCGGTTCCTTTGGCCATTGATGGATGGGATTACCTCATTTGGATGATCAATGGCCGGTTGATGATGGGGGAATGATGTAGGAATGATTTATCTTGCTTCTGTAATGGTCTATGGAGAAACCCAGGAGAATTGGGTCACAGGAATGAGTTTCCGGAGATGGGTTCTTGTCATCTCGCAGTATTGAGATCGGAATCGAAGAAGGACCACCCTTGGTAGATCAGGACCCTACGTCTATGTGAGGGGGCCTGTGCGACCATAGGGTGCTACTTGATCTGGATTCTGATCAGAGGTGGACCACCATTCCTGTGCTTAATGAAGAGGAGTTGTGTCCTGTCGCAGAACTGGGTTCTGTAACAGAACACAACACTGATAGGAGAGATGGGCAGAGTCCAGCGATGGCCGAGCTCAGCATTTGCAGAGCCCAGCGGTTGCCGAGCTCAGCGTTATCACAGCTCAGCAACTGCCGAACTCAGTACTTGCAGAGCCCAGCGGTTGCCGAGCTCAGCGTTAGCGCAGCTCAGCAACTGCCGAGCTCAGCACTGGCCGAACTCAGCGATGGCTGGATTCAACGCTAGCCGAACTCAGAGTTCTGCCGAGCATAATGGTTAGGATGAGGTTCGCGTTTAGCCGAGCTAAGTGTCTAGGCCGAGCTCAGTGCTCAAAGCCGGGTTCAGTGTTACGGCCGAACTCAGTGTTATGGCCGAACTCAGTGTTTTACTGAGCTCAGCGCCAGACCGGGTTCCGTGCCAGACCGGACTTCGAGCTTAGCCGAACTCAGTGCTTAAACCAAGCTGAGCTTGACCAACCTCAATGCCTAGCCGAACTCAATGCATTTTTCTGAACTCAGTTGGGTGGCCGAACTGAGCTAGGCCTTTGCCGAGCTGAGTTGAGTGACCCAGCTGAGTGTAATTGAGCTCCAGTGTTTAGCCGAACTCCGAGATGGATTTCCAAAAAGGCGGGATTTCAACAAAGGAGACTAGAACCTGGGACATTCCCTTCAGCCAGAATTCTTAGTGAGCACGGCCGACTACCCAGGCCAGGGAGTTAGCCGAACTCACAGGAAGTCCTGGACAAACAGGCTTTGCCTGTAGGGTGTTTTTCCTTCTCTGGTCCCAGTGTGCCGAGCTGACCGCCCAGGCCAGGGGTCGGCTGAGCACACTGTGTACAGTGACACTTCTCAGACTCTAATTTCCATTGTTTCAATCATATGTAGGACCCATTGACCATTCAAATAGACTTCCATCACTGTGCCAGCCACGAGTCAATGGTACGGCTCAACCTTGACTCGTGGGGTCCACTAACTAAAGTCCAGGTTATGTAATCTAAGATGATTCGACCTTTATACGTTACCAAATGATGCACACAACTTCTAAGCACCAAACACAATATTCCTTAGCATCTGTGGTTTCACTTAAAGATCGAATTACCTGAGATGGACCTGTATCCGGAAGTGGACCATTTACCTAGGTTGGACTGTTGCTATCTCCCTATGATTCGTGTACTTGGAGATTCATCTCCCTCATACTATGACTATCACTCTATTGTCCTTATTATTGCTCATACCTGTTAATTAAATGGAAAATGGAGGACCTAAACCTAGGAATACGTAGAGGTGACCCGGTAATCTGATTTGGTGGATCATTGACCCGTGTCTGTGGCTAGGCGGGCCCTTTTTATGGCCTAAGTCGGATGTGAATTACCCTAGAATGGAGAGGTTAGATTGTATGGGCTTCTGACCCATTATGGTTGTAAATGGATCATATGTCATTGAATATGGACTTGTATCTCATATGGACTGTTTTAGATCAGGCCATGTACTTGGTGGGCCTTGGTATGGATCCAATGATGGAATTGGACTTGGACTATGATCCACAGTTTATATTGAGTACTTGGACCTCTTAGGGATTTTTGTTAGGACCTTGTTCACGCAAGGTAAAGCCTAGACAGACACAGACCTTTATCGATTCCGAGTCGGCATAGACATTCACTCAGCTGATTTAAGCTTAGCCAGTTGGACTGATCATCACTGGTAGGAGCTATTGAGATTTGTTGTGTGGCTATCATGATGAGCACTGTTGGGACGGACGGTGTGATGCCGGTTCCGGTCGTTGTGGATGATGTTGGTGATATTTTGCAGGGTTAGTAATCCTAGCTAGATCCCTACCGCGACTGTGTTCAGTATGGGAGGGCCGCGGCATAATATCCCGCGGTGACCAGCTTATGTGGATGTGCCATATTGTGTAGGTTTATTACTGTTATGCTTATTATGATTCTACATGGTTATCTTGCACGACTGCATAGCATATGTACCTTTGTTACTCTCTTAACTTTATACATGTCTCTACTCATTTGATGCATACATTCTATATTATCTGCATATTGTGACTTGCCAGATCTTTAGATCTGACCCACTCTTGGTGCTTAGGTCTTGACCCAGAGTTCGAGGGCGACGCGTTCGCACTCGTTGAGGTGCCCGTAGCAGGCGACTACGGATGGGGACAGGCCGACCATGAGGTCGAGCCGGTGATTGGAGAGCCTACACCTGGGGTTGAGTGATATCTTTGTTTTGGGATTTTTTTTGAGAGAGTCTGTTGTAGTGAGAGGGTATTATTGTAATTAACTTTGGTTTTATACTATTGTCACATTTAGGCTGGACTTCAGCCCATTTATATTTGATACATGGATGATACCTTATGCTTCCGCTATCTCTGATATGGCTTCCGCTATACTATCATGCTTCCGCAATTAACCATTGTTACTATGTTGATGAAAAAGTTTTAAATTGGACCTCACTGCGGACCTACGATCTTGGAAGTTCTCGGATTTTCCGGGAAGTAGCGCGCCAATTTCGGTACTTTGACGGTTTTCTCGGTATCCGGAATTGGGGCGTTACAGAAGATCCTACGTCAGCTTCCTTCGTTGTTCCAGCAACTGCAACAAAGGAAAAGCCGATCTTCTTCCATAGATCGGATGCTTCTTCATCAAACTCCATGCTTGAACCTTTCCAAAATGAAGGTATGCCTCAACTATCCTTATATAGTTCTGTGGCACAAGCTATTATAAAGAAAATGGGCTATGACCACTACAAGAAAATGAACTTTTGGTGACGAAATATTTTCGTCGCCAAAAGTCTATTTCCGTCGGTAATAATATTTACCGACGAAAATATTTTCATCGGCAAGACGTCGGTAAGACACCGTCAGCAATCCATTTTATCGGCGAAATTATTTTTCGTCGGCAAAATAAAACTTTTTACCGACGTTAATATTTAATTTTACCGACGTATTTTTTCGTCGCCCAAAATATTTTATTTTATTTTTAATTTTTCATATTTAATTTTGCCGACGTTTTTGTTTCGTCGGAAAAATAATTTTATTTTCTTTTGATTTTTAATATTTAATTTTACCGACGTTTTTTTTCGTCGCCCAAAATATTTTATTTTATTTTTAATTTTTCATATTTAATTTTGCCGACGTTTTTGTTTCGTCGGAAAAATAATTTTATTTTCTTTTGATTTTTAATATTTAATTTTACCGACGTTTTTTTTCGTCGCCCAAAATATTTTATTTTATTTTTAATTTTTCATATTTAATTTTGCCGAAGTTTTTTTTTCGTCGGAAAAATAATTTTATTTTCTTTTGATTTTTAATATTTAATTTTACCGACGTTTTTTTTCGTCGCCCAAAATATTTTATTTTTCTAAATTTTTTATATTTAATTTTTCCGACGTTTTGTTTTCGTCGGGACAATAATTTTATTTTCTTCTCATTTTTAATATTTAATTTTGCCGACGTTTTTCTTTCGTCGGCCAAATAATTTTATTTTCTTTTCATTATCATTTTTAACTTTTCCGACGTTTTTTTTCGTCGGGAAAATAATTTTATTTTCTATTTTTCATTTTTAACTTTCCCGACGTTTTTATTTCGTCGGTCAAAATAATTTTATTTTTATAATTTTACATTTACCGACGAAATTTTTCGATACTTTTCGTCGGCAAAATCATTTTTAAAAATTTTTTTTTTAGTTTTTATTTTTACCTTCGCCGACGATTTTGAATATTACCGACGAAAATTTCGTCGGCAAAGGTCTTTTATTTTTTTTTAAATTTTACTTGTATTTGCATTATTATTTTTCTATAAACCTATTCATACACCTGTATAAAAAATAAATCTGTTCATATACCTATATTCAACATAAAAAATGCAATGAAATAAAACATTACTAAATAAACAAATCTCCATTTTTCAATTGTTTCATTCATCTCATTAAACAAATATTACAATCAATAATGATACCGTCTCATACAAATGTCCAACATACATATATATACAAATAAACCGAAAAAAAGTCCTACACTCCCACAAGTAAGCAACCGACCCCAAAGCGTCTATCAATCTGCAATGACAAAAATAACATTAAATTCTTTTTCAATGAATTAAATTATAAATCAAACATAAACATATAACAAATGTCCAACATACATATATATACAAATAAACCAAAAAAAAAGTCCTACACTCCCACAAGTCAGCAACTGACCCCAAAGCGTCTATCAATCTGCAATGACAAAAATAACATTAAATTCTTTTCAATGAATTAAATTATAAATCAAACATAGTCAAGCGACTCTGCTGACATTTTATGATCTCGTGTCATCAACTTGTAGAATTAATGTTTAAGGGAGAGGTATAAATCCATCATCTTAATTTATGAGACAACCCATGATCACAAAATCCATTCAATATAACTTTCTTACTTACATGGGAGAAGCAAAGATTAGCACTGAAACAATGTTGCCTGAAAGAAGCAAGCAAGAGAAATAATTGAGATCTTCATATAGACATAGACATGATAATAAAAGCTTAGAAAACTAAAATCAAAGGCCCCCCAAAAGGAGTTGAAGATGTATAATTCATACAAAGGTGATAGTTGATCTCTTCTCACCTACAATTCCTACAATGTATTTTGCAGCTACCATGTTGAGAAAGAGTTTGAAGAAAAAACAAGGACAGGAGATGTAGATAGATAGTAGAAGAAGGCTTTCTGTTGGGAAGAAAAGAGAGAGGAAGGAGAAGAGCTTTGAACGGGAGCCACTCGCTAGCGAAATTAATATAATGAGCTATAGACGTGGCTCTACGTATGTGAGGTAGGATCCTTTTCTACCGGAGTCAAGTCAATGATCCAATAGGAACATTATAACTCATTATATAAAATGGTAGCTGGCTGGACCTCTCTCTTTTCATCATATGAGTTCGATTATGTTGTGTATTCATGAGTCAGATCCACGACGACATTTCCAAACCTGGTAATCACAATGGGTGGTGTCTTAATTGTTTGATTCTGTATTTGCTAATTGGACTTGTGGTATCCTGATGACACTCTTTGTTGCATTTTGTCCTGTCAAGCTACCCTCCTGCCAAGTGATGGAAAATCAAATGTTTCTGACTTAATTCTCTCACCGGGAATCCAATTCATGAACCGTCAGTTCCTACAACTCACTCTACCCTCGAGCGAAGTGCTCGTGTCGGTTTTCGATTTTTCCCGCAGCCGTTTTCCGTTCCGGGCCCCCGGCGGGCCGTTTTCGAGCCTAAGTGATGGAAAATCTAATGTTTCTGTCGTAATTCTCTAACCGGGAGTCCTATTTGCCAACCGTCAGTTCCTACAACTCACTCTACCCTCGAGCGAAGTGCTCGTGCCGGTTTCCGATTTTTCCCGCGGCCGTTTCCCGTTCCAGTCCCCCGACGGGCTGTTTTCGAGCCTGAGTGATGGAAAATCCAATGTTTATGTCGTAATTCTCTAACCGGGAGTCCTATTTGTGAACCGCCAGCTCCTACAAGTTACTATATCCTCGAGGGAAGCGCTCGTGCTGGTTTTCAATTTTTCCGGCGGCCGTTTCCCATTCCGGTCCCCCGACGGGCCGTTTTCAAGCCTAAAGTGTTGGAAAATCCTATGTTCGATCGTTATTCTCTAACCGGGAGTCCTATTTGCGAACCGTCAGTTCCTACAAGTCACTCTACCCTCGAACGAAGTGCTCGTGCCGGTTTCTGATTTTTCCCGCGGCCGTTTCCCGTTCCGGACCCCCGGCGGGCTGTTTTCGGGCCTAAGTGATGGAAAATCAAATGTTTCTGACTTAATTCTCTCACCGGGAATCCAATTCATGAACCGTCAGTTCCTACAAGTCACTCTACCCTCGAGCGAAGTGCTCGTGCCGGTTTCCGATTTTTCCCGCGGCCGTTTCTCATTTCGGACCCCCGGCGGGCCGTTTTTGAGCCTAAGTGATGGAAAATCCAATGTTTATGTCGTAATTCTCTAACCGGGAGTCCTATTTGTGAACCGCCAGCTCCTACAAGTTACTATATCCTCGAGGGAAGCGCTCGTGCCGGTTTTCAATTTTTCCGGCGGCCGTTTCCCGTTCCGGTCCCCCGACGGGCCGTTTTCAAGCCTAAAGTGTTGGAAAATCCTATGTTCGATCGTTATTCTCTAACATTATGATAGTTGTGGGACAAGTATTCCATACTTCTAATCTTGCTTTGAATTGATCACTTGACATGTTAGAACAGTGTTAATTATTCAACAAGATAAGCAATAAGTCACCTCAGAAGTGTTAAACCTTATTCTACTGTTGCAATTTGGTTACATTCAATAAGTTGACAATCAGTGGTCAACTCTCCTAACAAAAACTATTGTATTCATTGGCTAACTTAAATGGCTGTACTAAATAAAGGTAGAGTTTATTTGTGACTTCCAATGGACGACAAGAGCCTGCGTCACATTGGAAGGTGCTCACTATTGCAACCTTGAGGTTGTGGGTTCAAATGATGTTACCAATAAAAATAAAAAAATGCATGAGAAGTTAGCCTTGCATAACCATGTGTAATTGTAATGTTTTTGTTCTGAACATGCCTAGTATCTATTTGGCATTTCTGTCTGTTCATAGTTTTTAGTCTAATTAGTATGGATGGATGACAAATATGGTTGTATCCATGTTTTTGTGTATTCTATTTTCAGAGGTTTGTTTACTTGCTGATTCCATCATCAAGAGATACTGGCAAACAGTTTTTTTCCCCCTTCCATTGTAGGAATGAATGGTGTTGGAAACTTTAGAAATTAGAATGGAGCATCAAATGGAATGGATGATGTTCGACATACCACTGATATCATCTAACTTGAAAGCAGAGAGGAATATGCTTTTGTTCAATGGGTGAGCAAATTGACCAAATTGAAGGTTGATAAGTTCATGTAGCACAGTTGGAAGGTCATTAGAGGTTGCCGGAATGAGTCATGTTACCACACCCCCCCCCCTGTCAGGATGATTGATGTAAAGACTGTTGACATAATTAGGATTAGGGTCGGGAACATAGAATTCAGCCGCAGTTCGGTCAGGGATTCCTATCTCCCATAAGGTGGGGCCAGTTCTTGGAGGTTCATATACTAGATCACCCAAATCAATATCACATCCTGGATTCAGAATAAATAAAGTGTCAAGATGTTTACAACAAACTGCATCTTTAGAAATCTTATATATAAGAAAATATAACAGTAAAGAAACACCAACCACAAACACAAAAACCAGAACTAGAGGTGGTATGGTAGATTTATAGGACTAGTATTGCGTTGAGCATCCCAACCACACTTTTAGGCGTAGCCTGCAATGTCTTGTCTCAAGCCCAATTATAAGGCCAATGCGGTGGGCTCAGGATGATTCAATTCAGTCTGGAGCTGGTCTATGCTTTCCCTATGGATGCAAATATGATCCTATATGTTTCATCTTCCAGGAAAATTGAAAGGAGATTCTAACCTTCAGTTACTGTAATGTTCACATCATATTTGTAATCTCCAATGAAACCGGGCACCCATGCATAGAGATTATATTCACCAGTCCGGATGTGGTCGATCATGAAAAATCCATCTGTGTCAGCTCTAGTCCAAAATTGGTAGCCCTGAAAGCATAGACCTTCGTAAGATACTAACAAGTAGCACATGTAACATGAACTTGGGCTAGAAAAAATTCTATAGCTCATTACAAAAATCAATGTTATTTTGACAACCACCTTGCATTCTCTTTGCCATGATCCAACTTCTCCAGGCAAAGCCAAGCCGACATATGCAGAGTCCGCTGATATATAATCGTCGTTGATGTACCTAATAAAGATAGTAAAACAACATGTTGGAGTGATGTAAAAGTGGTAGCTATACTCAAATGATTTGATAAATTGATTAGTATACTCAAAGAAGAGCAAGAATTCAATGGTTTTATCAAAAGTAAAGAGCACTAGAACAAGTGAACTGAAGAACAAAAAAGAACCAAATCCATGGTCCAATAGATAAATGGCCCAAATCAGGTTTAGCTTTTGGCTTTTTTTTTCCCTTCCCTACTGTTGATGCTGGTTCTAGCCCAATTCTGGGTCTATTTGTGAAATATAACAATTATGAGCACCCATTGTGGCATGAATTTGAGATCCACTGGTTTCCTCCTTTGAAGGCTTACTCAGAGCACACCCAAAAATCAACCCATCACTCCCCTTATATCTGGCCCATTTCACATAAAGGGTGGAAGACAAACCTATCGCGAACAAGTAATCTACCGCTGACAGAACCTCGTTGCTCAGGAGTAGGAAAGTCTTCTGAATTTGGAAAACTGTATGGCCAACTTTCAACTTCAGTAAGCATCTACAGTGTAGAAAAAGAATACCATGTTAATATTCATCTTATCAGAATCATTTGCTAATTGTCCCCATTGCTGTTCTATGGATGTATAAACTATATTTACATCAGGATTTTCATGTAACAATAAAGACTACTGAGAATTAGAAAGAGATTAGTCCTGCTCAATCTCTTTAATAAAAGAGGTTATGCTGAATATAAAACAGAGAATCTAGTGGAGCTCCATCATCACATGCCAATGAGATTATAGTGACATAGGGTTATCATCCCCTCAAATGTAACTTAGAAAATGTCCAAAGTTATGATGTAAACCAAGCCTTTGAGCATCAGTAGCTAGTGTGACACATTAAACATAATTGTATTTATTTCAATCATGACCTGTAGTTTGGCATCTTCCCATAGTATGCGCGGATCAGTTCTGTCAAACGTCGAATTAACATAGATGAAGACCGGACCGAAAACTTTCTTCCATGCCTCACCGTCACGGAATTTGGGCACCAGATCATCTCCAGAGTAGTGAGCACTTAGAAACATCTGAATTTAACAATAATTAACAGATAAGCAACTAATACCAATCTAAAAGGAAACCAAATAAGCAACTGATATTTTTCTAGCAAGAAATCCTACTACTATGGTTGATTAGCCTACCGTAGAATCATGTGGGATTCCTAGATTGAAGGACTTTTGCCTGCTGAGTTTTAATAGCTATTCTGCTATTTTGGTAGTTAATCATTTACATTGGTCTTTCTAGAGAGCTGGTGGGCCTATACTAGGGAAAGCAGGTGTAAACTGCAGGTTGAAACTGATGGCAGAGCCAGCCTCCTGTGCCTTTGTCTTGCTGGGCCTACACCTTTCAACACCATTAGCCATTAGGTGAGGTCCAATCTGAACGTTAAGGCCCAATTACAGTTTCTATTAACGTCAGCCAATCAAGTCCAGTTCAAACATCTGTTTAAGTCCTATTCTCTAATGATGAACAATAACTGCCATGGACCTTAACTACCTTTTGAGTGTTGAGCCTAGGCACTAGGCACTCAACCACATTTCTCAAAAATCCTTCAAGAGCAATTTTCTGAAAGTTTTTTTTTTAAATTTCTCAAAGCTTCCAACATCTCCACTTCATTGGATTCAACCAATGTTGCAAATATCTCTGATATCTTTTATTGTGATAAGATCACTATAATTTCTTCAGACTCTCTTTTGTTATATTATCACAAGGAATTCAATTTATTGTGAATTTTTTTATTGTGATATTATAGGTTGAAAAATTAAGCTGTCATAAGGGGATGGATAACCCAAGACTTTATGGTGAGAGAGAACTACTACCACTCAATTAACAAACAGTTGCCAATAACAAATGGTTGTCATTCTGATTTTACCAAAAATAATATATGACAATATTGAAATAACCTAATCTAACATTGGAAGCTCAACAATAAACATTATAAAATTGTTTTCTAAATAATTCTTAAATGAGGAAACAGTGAAGATCACTCACCTGAGGAAGGGAGAGGAATGTATAGTCGCTTTGTAAGTCGTCTACGAGCAGCTTCATCAAGCTCCTGAGGTCTATTTGTTGCCCCTTTTTGCAAATATCCAATAATCAAAACTTAATGGAATGAACTGATGTTATAATGATTACAGAAGCTACTATGCAAGTCACTTTTTTCAGTGATCTTCTCATAACATGACACACGCAAGAAATCCAAGCCATTCATATAATGGACCTCACCATACATGGGCCATGTCCAAACAACAAGCACTACGGTTCACTTTTTTCTTATCTACAAACATCTCCTCAGAAATCATCCAACCATAACATTAGGGCTGTCCATTAGATGCTTTAATTTATTCTACCAATATAGCACACAATTGTGACAATCCTAAGCTCACCAATCCTAACAATACTAAAATAAAAGAATAAAAGGAAGAAAACCCATTTAAAAAGCTCACCAATCACACCGGATAAAAAGTGAGAATATAAAACCAAAAGCCATAAAATCAACAAAATCGATCGACACCCAGAAACGAAAAGATATAAAAAAGCACAATATAAGGATTACGTTTTGTAATATATATTTTTTAGATGCAATTTATTTATTTTATTTATTTTTACCTATGGGCCTAGGTGAGCGCCCCCACCACCCAGGTTTGCATCATGATCTCCAATAGTTGTGCCATCACCAGCAGAAGTGGTCCCTCTCGTGATGTCCAATAAGCCGGTCGGGTCTATCCCTGTTGCAGATGCCAACTGTTTAATGATTGCCTCAAGTGCATGATATCTTCTGTCCTGCTCAGCCACCCTCTTGTCTTGTTCAGCCACCCTCTTCTCCTGCTCAGCCTGCCTCAAGTCTTGTTCAGCCTGCCTCTTGTCTTGTTCAGCCTGCCTCTTGTCCTGCTCAGCCTGCCTCCTAGCCTGATCAGCCACTTGCTCCCGCAAGGCGATCACCTCAGAATGCGCTGCCCGAGACTGTGCAGAGGATCTTGTATATATCCCATATCCATTTAAGTATCCAGACCTCTTCCCAAGCACATCAACAGCAATCTCCTCCTCGCTCATAGGAGTTGTGACTGAGGGCTGCGACTGCTCCTCAATCCGCTGCACCAATGCATCCTGCCATTTAAAACAACAAGGGATTTAGAATGCTTAGCTTGGATCATTATTTTCCGATTTCTAATTTATTTATTAGCAAACGTACATGTCTCTGCTGAGCCACTCCGTTTACCCACTCATTACTCTTTTGTCTGTAGTGGGTGTCGCGGAAGAACTGAGTAATAGGCGGCGCTTGACCGGCATTCTGTGACATCTGTTAATTGAAAAGGCTTTGTATTAGATATGAACCTAGCTACATATTGATAAATTAATAAACTTAATGCAATGCTCGTCATATGAATATAATCAGTACCATCATAGACATCCTCGATGCAAATGATCTGGAGCCACTAGTATGATTATATGGCAACTTGGCTCGACTCTCTTGAGCCTTTTTAGACTTCGCCTACATAAAAAAGCAATAATACAATAGCAGTCATTTATAAAATCATTACTAATAGAATTACGTTGGAATATAATTAATTGTTGTAGATAACATCCCGAATTTACCTTCCAAGATGGTGACTCCCAGCATTGTGAGATCATCGTCTGCCAATCAGCTGGATCACAACCCGATGCCGGGTGGTCCTGGGGTCGGGGAACCCCCTGCTCCAACAACTCGAGGTAGTGACTGTGCAGCTCGTACTTCCAACTCTTATACAAAACTCCGCATTGGCGGTCAATGTCCGCCTTGATCTGCATATCACCGTTGTAATCCCCGATATCAAACAATTGCTGCAATTAGGGGAGAGCCATATAAAGATTAGTAATAACAAAATATAATCAGATATTGTAATGAGGCGCACAACTATAATAATTTGGGTAGACATCTTATGCTTCAGTTTACCTGAACTGTAGCAATAACTGCAAGCTTGATCCCACTTTCAAGCTTCTTCCAACCATGAGGCCTTACCGGAGCAACCTCTCTAATGGCTAACCCAAGATGGTTAACCAGTAATGGGGCATGTTCCCCTTCTGGCCTATGGCTGGTGATGGAGATCGGAACGTGGATGTTATGACCTAGCTGTCTTCTAAGCTTCGTCGCATTCTTCCCTCGCATAACACCCCTTACACGAGTCTGTTGCGAAGAGAGTGGGGCTGATGCTGTTAAGATGACAACAGTAAATGAGTTAGTGAACACATATCATTAAATTGAAGTGAATTCATGATTTTAAAAATGTCATAATGTTCTCACCTACGCTGCTACTCACTGTATGAGGACTCGGCAGCAGCTGGGACGGTTGAGGCTGGGTCGGTAAGGGCTCTGTGGTCGGAGGCTGAGTCGGTGAGGGCTGTGTGGTCGAAGGCTGTGTCGGTGAGGGTTGTGTGGTCGGAGGCTGAGTCGGTAAGGGCTCATGTGTGCTCTCTACACCAGCTAAACCGAGTGCAGCTGCAATAGTCCGAGCACGTTTCACCCTACTAGCCCGAGGCATATCTGCAATCTGGATTAGAGCAAAGTGACAAGGAAAATAAATAATTAATAGCAAAAATCAAGAGTATTAGTACAGTGAATGTCAACAACTTACATTAAATGGAAATGGAAATCATTTTAGCACGAGTTTCAACATCAAAAATGATATTTTTAAAGTATATGTCATGACATTCACATAACGATTACCTCATCCGATTGAGACCAAGATGTATCATCATCTACATCATCATCTTCTGTGGGAATGTAGTTCTCCATCTTATCATTCCCAATGACATTCTTCTTTCCCTTCTCGTTTGTCTCTTTAACCGAACCAAATATAGCACGTGCGGTCCGTTGGAGCCCTAGAGATGCAAGTTTTTCTGCATTCTGTTTAATTGTCTGTTTTCTCTTTAATAAATAATTGGAAGCTTGCACTTGACGTGACAACTCTCCCCTCTGTTTGGCATCTCTTGCAACTATGAAACCAGTATGTTACAATTTGCATTTTTGGGGTGAATCACCCAAAAAATCTAGAGCTAGTAACAGAATTCCAACTCCAAAAGACCAAAAGTACTGCTATATTACACAACCCCAACAAAGAAATCCAAAAGGTACTAGCAGCGTCCACTTTATTATCAATTCAAGAGGAATCCAGCCAAAAGTAATAGCTCTAGTGATTCAAAATGTGGTCTATACGAAAGAAGTACGAGAGGTAATTGCATTGACACATTGTAAATACAACCAGTCGGCAGTGTTCCGTGACTGGTTAATTTGAATAGCAGTTAACTGAGTACTGAAGCACCTTCCATGCTTCCAAATATGATTTAGGCTATGAAAGGAAGCACAAATAAAATTTTTACATACATAGTTTATTTTATGACCTTAAATAAGATGATACATGTATGCACATCCACTAAATTTTATTTTTTTTAAAATAGCTAGCCAGATTGCATAGTCCTTTATTAAATGATAGTGGAATGGGCATCATTTTGTTGCTGGATCCAGATGCTATTCATACTAATCTCACTCTAGATTGATGAGAGTCCAGGTCCTCTAAGACCTACAATGAATCTGTCCAACCCCAATAAAGCTTATTCCCATAATAAGGTAGTAAAGTTGTTTTTAGCTGGGAAATGCCCCTCCCCCTTCATTTGCATCTCTTTTTTTAATCCAACCTCTCCACACACATCTACCCATGGACCTGGAATTGGCATTGGTCATATCTTGCACCAATCCATGCATTAATCTCTGATCGACCAGATTATTATAATAAATTTGTACCTTATTTTCATGTAATGCAAAAGGCACAATATTCATTCCTATAGAAATACAAATTGGCAAATGCAGCAAACCACATTTCTATTATTATAGACAATGAGGTTAGATAGCTAGTCATTGTGACCCAAATGGGTATGTATGCCATATTGCTTTTGACAAGGGTTCTATAGAGATTAATTAGCCTCATGGGAAAGTTCCTTCCATATAGCTCAAGGAGAATTTATGAAGGATCTAACAATTCTCCTGCATGGTTTTCTCTGTTTTAATTCAACAGGGTATTGTTTGGATTTTATTCTAAATTTGAGCATGAGTATATGGATCCTGCAACATAGACTGAACTTGAGTCCAGGTCCAGGTACAAATCCCTTTTTCCTAATTTGAGTCCAAATCCAGCTACACTATGGGCCCAGCTAGAATTAAATTCAGTTTTATCCCTAAACCCTCAAACTCTAAATTAACAAATGTAACTCAATTATTCTCACAAAATTGTCAGCTTCAGTAAACTTGGTCCTGAAAGGTTTTTGAATGGACAGGAAGCTTCTGGTCCTCCAAGAAAGTCCCAAATTGGATCTCCCTAATTAAAATCTCTATAATGAAAGATAGAAATCTCCAACTGCAGATGAATAAGATAATGGCTTAAGATGATAATGCTGATGTTGATGATAAGCAATACTAATTATTAAGTATAATTAGGGTAGTAGTTACAGTACTAGATGGCATCCTTACTGGTATAAGATTGGTAAGGGTAGTAGCCTAGTACGTAGGCAGCTTCCCCCTTTTTGGTTGTACTATATCTTTTCTATTAATAGAGACTTTATCATTAAAAAAAGCCAAAATTTAATTATAATTGAATCATTTTAGGGGATAAAATCTTGGGATTTTCTGGGCATCCATTTCATATGATAAAGATGGTTTTTTCACTCATTCCTACTGCAATAGATTCAATTCAAGTGACTCAAGGATGCTTAGCTTAAAAAGACCATGCCTTTGGAATGAATCCTTATGTTTGTGATTAACTTATTCCATTGCATCAACTATGACACTGCAGTTTATTAATGATGAGAATGACTACAAAGATGATAGCCATCACTAGGGCAGCTAATGGCTGAGATGATCTCAAAGTTTGCGCAAGATGATCTGAGCACCATGTTGGGGATGGAGAGTTAGTACAGCCATAGGAGCATGAGTATAAGATGGTGAGAGCTCAAATGAGAAATGCTGTAGAATTGTGCTCATGTGAAGCAGGTTTATAGAAGGAAAAAATATCAGTGCCTGGAAATTGCCAGTTATTGAATAATCCAGCCCAACAGCTAAAGAGAGGGATGATGGCTAGAGAGTTTGATGGCTAGGAAATGGAGATTAGCAGCAGACAAATTAATACAGAGCAACTGCAGTCCTTAGATTATGCCAAATATCAGATAGGGATGAAGAGAGAAGAGATGCGAATGAGACATTACCTGCAGAGTGGGGAGAGGTGCAGAGGCAGCAATGGCAGATTCTCTAACCGAGCAGTGACAGCGGCGAGAGTCCCGGTTTCACTTCGAGCGACGGTCGTTGTCGGGCAGAGAGAGAGAGAGTGAGGGAGCAACCGAGAGAGAGAAACAGAGAGAGAGAGCAGATCGAGAGAGCGAGCGAGAGAGTGAGAGAGAACAGAGAGAGAGCAGAGAGAAAGAGCGAGATGGAGAGCGGCCCACCGATCTCGATCGATCGAGAGAGAGAGAGAGAGAGAGAGAGAGAGAGGGTAGCAGAGGTCGCCCGATCGAGAGAGAGAGAGAAATAGATGACTGCAGTCGCACTGAGATCGCCGGATCGCACTGTACTCACGCTCTGAGATCGCCCGATCGAGAGAGAGAGAGATAGAGAGAGAGAGAGAGAGAGAGCCCGATCGAGAGAGAGAGAGAGAAATAGAAGATAGCAGAGAGGGGGCGAGAGTGAGATAGCAGAGAGGGGACGGCCCACCGATCTCGACCGATCGAGAGAGAGAGAGAGAGAGAGAGATCGCCCGATCAAGAGAGAGAGAGAGAGAGAGAAATAGAAGATAGCAGAGAGGGGGCGAGAGTGAGATAGCAGAGAGGGGACGAGAGTGAGAGCGCAGAGAGTGAGAGAAAGACGAGGGAAAGAGAGAAAAGGGGGAAAAGGGGGATTCTGTTGGCGGGAGAGGGAAAATAGAGGGGGGATATTTTCACACTTTTTTTTCATCACAAATATATTTTTTGTCGGAAAAAACTATTTTATTTTTATTATTTGAAAACCTCTCAAATCCTCTACCAACCGACGCTAATTTTCGTCGGTAGATACTTTTTCATCGTTAAAGGACTCTGATTTTTAATTTTTCTAAAAATTAAATTAAACATTACCCCAATGTTTTACAAATAACATCAGTAAATGTTCATTTTACCAACGTCATATAATTCGTCGATAATAGTATCTGATAGTTTTACTGACGTAAAATAAAAATCGGACAAGATTTTCTAACACTTCAGCCCGCTGGGGGTCCGAAACGGGAAACGGCCCCCGAAAAAATGTGAAAACTTGCGAGAGCACTTTTCTCAAGGGTAAGGTAACTTGACGGAATTGACGGTTCACAAGGACTCCCGGTTATAAAATTATAAGGGAAACATAGGATTTTCCAACCATTAGGTTCGTAAACGGCCCACCGAGTAGGGGTGCACATCGGGTCGGGTTCCGGGTTATCGGATCGGGTTTGACCCGACCCGGTATTTTTAAGACCTCTGAACCCGGTCCGATAACCCTGTTAAGTAAAACCGGGTTATCGGGTTCTCGGGTCACCGGGTTACCGGGTTATCGGGTTCGGGTTTCGGGTGACCTGATAACCCAGGAAGAAACTACGTACCATCGTTGGCTGGTTGATGATATCTGCCTCAAGTCACCAATTTGCATCTCTCGGCTCACTCTCACCATCTCAAGATACCTCTCAACTTTCTCTGCTTAGGGTTTTTGGGATTTCTTCTACTTCTGCAATGATTCCTTTTTCTGTTGACATCGAAATCTTTGAATGCTATTTTGCAATCTGTGGTTTCTTGTTTGGATTTGTTGAAGTGGGTTTGGAGCATAGATGGGTTCGAATATGTTATCTTGTGAATGAGTCCTCCAGAATGGGGTTTAAAGACATCGAGCAGAAAGTACAGAGACGAACGAGATCGAGAAAGAGACCATCACAAAGACCTCGATCTCCAGCACGATCGAAATCGAGATCACAAGCATAGAAGCAGTCGCGACGCGGAGGATCGGCACCACCGCGACGACAAACGATCCTAAAAAAAACAACGGTTTGGATTATCACACAGGAACTTATAATTATAAAAAAAAAAAGAATTAGGGTTGCCTAAGTTGGGCAATGTAGCACTGCATCTTTCCGCTTTTGACAAATACAACTGCATGACATGGGAGGCATCACCTAAAAACCGAGGAGATCGATGATGCATCTTCTGAAGTTACCTGCTTATATTTCTTGTAGATTCGCTTGGTTACTATGTTCTTGGATTCATCATTAGTCGACATGGCATTGCACATCTCAACCCGGTACTCATCATAATGAGGTTTCGAATTCTTCAAACAAACGGCCCGCCGTGGGTTCCCGGAAGCATCGGATTTCCGGTCCGGCCGAAAATGAAGGACCGGACCAGACCACTTGAACGTGGTCCTATCCGGTCTGGTCTAGTCCAAAACGGTCCGGTTGGACCACTTAAACCGGTCCAGACCGGTTTAAATTTTTCAACCAATTATAAATGGTTGATTTATAATTAGGGGCATCGATTTCTTTCAGCTATGCATCTCGTAATTCATACTTGTTATTCAGATATGCATTCTGCAATTTGTTGACCCCCCATTTTCCCGTTCGGGCAGCATCAATGACACCAATCGTATGTGGGTCCCACCCCAGATGGGTGAACAACAAGGGATCTTCACTATCGAACAATCTCAAAGCACCCCAGTCACCTGACAACAAATTTTATAAGAGATGATGCAGAGTTGCAGACCCTGCCTTCAACACTTCACCAAACAACCATAAAACAACAAAAAATGAACAGAATCATAACGAAAATAAACAAACAACCAATATGCTACTAATCTTCGAAATAGACAACACAACCACATAGAAACAGCACATCGATTCTCCATTCGCCTACTCAAAACTCTCCCAGATTAGGGGGAAAACGCCAAGCCCTACCATCGAGTTGGAATCGGCATTCATGAGATTATCAGTTTAAAAAGATTACCTCTGCATTTTTTTTTTCAAGGGATCGATGAAAGAGATGTTTTAGAAACACTGGAAACGGCGTTCGAGATCGAGAAATGTTCTCCGAATCAAGCGAGAAAAGAGGATTTATGCTTTGCGAGTTCAAAACCCTAGATCGATATGGATATGTTGAGGAGATGGTGATGGAGATTTTCGAAGTAACGATGGTTTAATGGTTTTAGAATTTTAGTAGTCCAAATCCGGTCCGGTCCGGTCAATCCGGATATAACCGGTTTTTCAAGTCCGGTCTGGACCGGACCGAATTTGGACCACTAAAACCATAAATCCAATCTGGCCGACAGGTCCGTTTTTGTGGTCCCCTCTGGTATGCGGTCTGGTTCTGTCAAGACCTCAAGCAAGGCAAGACTGACAAGCTCTTGCTAAAAAACCTTTTGAGTCTCTCTAACCCCAAAAGTCTAAGAAGCAAAGGAAACAAAAAGATGTTTCTCCACTCTACAAAGAAAGAAAAAGACCCCCCAGGAGTACATCAAGACAGACAAGAAACGGAAGCAGTGCAAACTGCAGACATAGGAAATGGCAAGTGTTCTTTTCAAGAGGAATCAGGTTGTTTTGGATGTCCGAAATGAGCTTTATATTGCAGAGACTGAGCCACTGCCAGAGATGAGATGGAGGGGTTTTGAGGAAGAAAAAGGAAAGCCAGAGATGGTGGGAAGCATGCTGTAAAGGATTAAAAGTTGGTGTGTGTGAGTTATGTAATTAGAGCTGTACAATACTATATGAATTTGATTAGTGAAATACTAAATGAATAAAATAATTAGTGATCTGGGTGCATGGTGCACAAATCGCACCCTCACAGGTGGAGTGTCCATATCGTTGATCTAATTAAACCCCATTCGTTCAGTTTGTTCTGTCGATCTAAACTGTGCATTTAATTAGTGCATTCCACAAATCACATGAGTAAATAATTGCACTGGTCAAATGATTTATGGCGTTAAAAAAAAAAAAAGTAACCGGGTTACCCAGTAACCCGGCAAACCTGGATAGAGCTTACCGGGTATTCGGTCGGGTTCCCAGTGTGCATAACATAACCGGGTCGGGTGAAACCCAGCCCGATAACCCAGGACCCGACCCGATGTACACCCCTAATTATACAGGTCGAAAGCAGAGGATGGAAAAGAGGAACATGAACAGGAATGGGTGCAGGATGTGCATTTATGTGTGGTAAATATATGAGATAGGCAGTTGGTACCCATATAACAGTTATTTAACAATGAATAAAACACAAGGGATAGAGAGAGAGATCAAAGAGATGGGAAAGGGAATGGTTTTGGCCTTGGGGATATAGATTTGTATACATTTGGACCCCTTAATTTTTTGTCGGTAAATAATTAAAATAAAAGTAAAAAAATATTTTACCAACGTTTACATTTTCGTCGGTAAAATAAATCGAAACAGTAAAATAAAAAATGAAAACACATTTACCGACGTTTTCTTTCGTTGGAAAATAATTAAGATAAAAAGAAATAATATTGTACCGACGTTTTATTTTTCATCGGTCAAATAATCGACAAAAGTAAAATAAAAAATGGAAAAATCATTTACCGACGTTTTTTTTCGTCGGTAAATAATTAAAATAAAATACAATAATATTTTACCGACATTTTATTTTTCGTCGGTAAAATAATAGACAAAAATAAAATAAAAATGGCCAAGGAATTCACCGACGTTTTTTTTCGACGGTAAATAATTAAAATAAAAACAAAAAATATGTTACCGACGTTTTATTTTTCGTCGGTAAGATAATTGACAACAGTAAAATAAAAAATAGAAAAAACATTTACCGACATTTTTCTTCGTCGGTAAATAATTTAAATAACAAATCAATAATATTTTACCGATGTTTTTATTTTTCGTCGCTAAAATAATAGACAAAAGTAAAATGGAAAAATGGAAAAATATTTACCGACGTTTTGTTTCGTCGGTAAATGATTAAAATAAAAATAAACAATATTTTACCGACGTTTTATTTTTCGTCGGTAACATAAAAGACAAAAGTAAAATAAAAAATAGAAAAATATTTACCGACGTTTTTGTTTCGTCGGTAACTAATTAAAATAAAAATAAAAATATTTTACCGACTTTTTATATTTCGTGGGTAAAAAAAATCGAAAAAAGTAAAATAAAAAATGGAAAAAACATTTACCGACGTTTTTCTTCGTCGGTAAATAATGAAATTAAAAATAAATAATATTCTACCGACGTTTTATATTTCGTCGGTAAAATAATAGACAAAAGTAAAATAAAAAATGGAAAAAATATTTACCGACGAAAAAAAACGTCGGTAAATAATTAAAATAAAAATAATTAATATTCTACCGACGTTTTATATTTCGTCGGTAAAATAATAGACAAAAGTAAAATAAAAAATGGAAAAAATATTACCGACGAAAAAAAACGTCGGTAAATAATTAAAATAAAAATAATTAATATTTTACCGACGTTTTTATTTTCGTCGGTAAATAGATAATTTTTTTAAATTATGACTATATTTGAAGAAACTTTTGCCGACGATTTTCTCAAAAAACGTCGGTAAAATTTTAATTTTTACCGACGTTTAATTAAAAAACGTTGGTAAAAGTACAGTTTTACCGACGAAATTGTAAACGTCGGTAAAAAGGTAATTTTAGCAACGAAATTAAAAAAACGTCGATAAAAGCATAATCGACAAGGTTTTCTCCAACGGCGCATACGCACTCCTAAACATGGAAGGCGACAGATGTATGCTGCCCATCAATGGCAAGTTCTTAAAGCGGTAGTACCCTTGAAGACTTACCCAACTGGGTAAGAGCAATGCCTGTATGGCCAAAACCGGTTTCCAGGTACACGCTCGCTAAACCCACCCTTTTTTTAGAATTTTCATATCAAATGTTGAAATTTCTAGAAATTTAAAACAATGCTTACTTTCATCGTTTCATTGTCAAAAAAAAATTCCAAGTTTAGGAACCTTTCCCTAACTTGACCAAAATTTTCAACCCTTGAACCCAAAATTCATAGTTTGAAACAAAATCCGGATTCAGGGATTTCCACCCTAGTCCACCCTGCCTTTTACCACCAAAATGGTTTTAGGTCAAAGCTTATGACCCTCGTGTCTTTAAACAAAAAAAAAATGGTTTTTCAAAAAACCGCGAGGAAGCGACGCTTAGTCGATACTCGCACAAATCGGAAGCATATGAACCATGTTCGACACTTCTAAAATCGCAGGGAAGCGACATTTCGTTGATACTTGCAAAATCCAAAACTGTGGAGACGCAACATTTCAGTTGATATCCACAACCCAAATTTCAAAGGTTCGAAAAAACTTAAAAAAAACCATGGAGACGCAACATTTCAGTTGATATCCATAACTCAAAGGTTCGAGAAAACCACAAATTTCAAAAATCATGGGGAAACGACATCAAGTCAATACCCGCAAAACCAAAATTTTTGAAAAGCAAGGATGCGACATTCCATCGATACTTGCACCCAGATCCGCGAGGATGCGACATTCCATCAATACTCGCAACCGAATGAGCAAGGATGCGACATTCCATCGATACTTGCAAGAACATTCAGCAGGGAAGCGACTTTTAGTCGATACTTGCATTTTTGAAAACCAAACCGGCTATAAATGCCATCAAAACAGGCTATAAATGCCACAAACCGGCTATCAATGCCACCAAAACAAAACCGGCTATCAATGCCACAAACAAAAACTTGGATTTCAAAAAAAAAACCGGCTATCAATGCCACCAAAACAAAACAAGCTATCAATGCCACCAAAAACCGGCTATAGATGCCACAAAACAAACCGGCTATCAATGCCACCAAAACTGGCTATAGATGCCACAAAAAAAAAAACTCGGCTATCAATGCCACAAGAAAAGCTGGCTCTCATGCCAAAATTGGCTTCCATGCCACAAACAAAAACCTGGCTTCCATGCCAAAACAATCATTTGACAAAAGATTTTCACAAAATGACAACCTTTTGATCAAATCCCATTTAGCAATTACTTTTATCACAAAAAGATTCAAGTGAGCGTAGGGATAACAAAAAAAGAAGGCATCCCATTTAGCAATTACTTTTATCACAAAAAGATTCAAGTGAGCGTAGGGATAACAGAAAAAGAAGGCATCCCATTTAGCAATTACTTTTATCACAAAAAGATTCAAGTGAGCGTAGGGATAACAAAAAAAAAAAGAAAGTGTTCACAAGCACTACAAAAAAAAAGAGTACCAAAAAATACATGTGGTACAAAAAAAAAAAGTGTTCACAAGCACTACAAAAAAGTAAGTACCAAAAAAATACAAGTGGTACCAAAAAAAAGAGAGAAGGATGGTTTCTGTAGAAAAAAAAAAATACAGGAGCTCAATAAAATATGGTCTCCGGCCAAGAGTTCAGCTCCTCAAGCAAACTTTTGGCCTCAGACGTCAAGGATTCCAGAGCACGATTCTTCAAGAACTTGCCATGAGATGCTGGGGTGGGTTGAAACCCTTCTTTCGCACCAGGAAGATTATCCCGAGCAGTTTGCCATCGTTCGCTATCTTGAGATTTCCTCTCAAGAACTCGATTGGCATCTGCAACCCGGCGAATCAGAGCACTCTCCCTGTCATGAGCCTCTGTTATGGCAGCCCACTTGGCAGCAACTTGTGCCTGCAGATGCTCAAGACGTTTCATGGCCTCATCGACCTCCCTATCAAGGATTTTAAGGTCATGTGTCAGCCCGATGATGGTTAGCTCTTCTAAGTTCTTCTCTCGGACTGCCTGCTTCCTGCTTTCTTTAGCCTCATCCAGGTTAGACTGAGCCTTATCCGCAGGGTCCAGGAACATCTCCTTGAAGAACTGATCATCAGGAAAACCCATGGTCTCAAACCACCTGTCACCCCAGCTCAATGATCCTATCAACGATCGCCCTGGCATCTGTGACATCCAGACCAGCCTCTTCAGCATCACCGAGAATCTCACGCACATGCTGGATCATGCTATATCCGGCTTCTAAGTGCCCAGAAAAGAGAGTCTCAATCCAAGAGCTCAGAACCCGCACCACCACCTTCTTCGCAAAAAGAAGAGATGGCCCAGCTGAAGATTCGCCCAACTCCGTTGGTCCGCCGCTCATGTCATCATCTGCTGGAAGAGTAACAAAAGAACTCTTTCTAGTTGAAGCTACTCCTGCTCGGGAAGGAATCTCAGCATGAGGAATCTCCTCAACATTGTCAGAGCTAGTCCCAAGAGTCTCTACCTCTGGATCAACCTCTGGCATCCCTTGCTCTGGAAGCGACGGATCCTCCTCTGTCACTTCAAAACCTGCCAAAAGAAACACAAAAAGGTATGAATATAATCTTGTTTGAAAATCATTATCAGGGTTGTAACTACAAAATACCTTCTTCGACGATTGGCGGAACACTTTCCTCCTCCATGAACTCATTGGAAGCATCTTCAACATTTGCGTCCATCGAGGGTTCAAAGTCATCGGAATCCTGTGGCAAGTCAGCTGGCAAGAAATGTGTTAGCAAACCAAGTCACAGACAAAAAAAAAGAGAAAAAAAAGGGAAGTCGTACCGATTGGAGATTCTGGATTCACTCCATAGTCCCTCGGTTCTTCTTCAGGTGCCCCGACAGGATCCGTCACCACCTCATCGACTGGAACCTCAGGCATCACCAAGTCTTCCTCTGCTAAAAAAAAAAGAGCAGAAACAAGAAGCAAATCATAACATGGAAAAAATCCCATGAAAAGAAATGGAAAGAGAAAAAGGAAGAATCATACCTTCACCGACGGTCTCTTCTTCTCGGCTTCTCTTCTCTGGAGGCTCGTCAGCATCCATTGGCACATCCTCATTGATAGTAAGAGGAACTTCCAAGTCAGGAGAGTCCTCATGCTGCCCCTTGCTGCGATGATGACTCCTCCCCCTCTTACCCCAGCGGGCTCGCTTCTTGGAGGAACCTGCCCCGCTGTCAGAGTCAGGTTTCCCACTTGACTCCTCACTGGATGGTCTACTCTTGCCAGTAGACTCCACGGAAGCTTGCCTCTGTGCCGCTTGCATCCAAGCGCCAAGTTCGGCTTCCTCCTGTTCTAGCTGCTCTAAAGCCTCATCAGGTATTTCTCGAACAGCTTCAGAACCAATGACGCCCTGGTCACCGAGAAAGCCTATCTTGTGCTTCTCTCCAGAAAGGAAGGCCCAAACTTCCTCTCGCCGGACGCCATCCGACTTTCCAAGGCCCTTTCCAGATGCCAGCTTCACATCAAGCTCCTTCTTGGAAAGCCCCCGATATGCCGAAAAGCTCTCCGCGAACCACTTCGCAAAGCCGGCAGTCCGAGAAGTCAGCAACACAGGATAAGAAATCATGGCTGTAGTATCTTCAGCACTATAGAAAGCCCATGCATTTCTCCCGTCCTGTAAGCCTCCAAAGCGCTTCACCATGCTTGAAGGCGCTCCAACAATGCCTTGAGAAAAGCCCAGCTGCAAAGCAAAGCGAGAGGGTACATACGGCTGGATGTCGACGAAAAGATGTCTACGGTACACCATCGTGCCGACACGTATGCTGAAAAGCCACTCTCTCTCTGCATTCGTCAAGGAATAATGCCTTCCCGACCCAGCCCTGGTAGAGTCTCGGGAGGCACCAAAATCAAAAGCCTTCTTCCGCAACTCCGGAGAAAGCTTCACTGAAGACTGCCCCATCTCGACGTCCCTGAACCGTCGGATCCTTATGCGGGCAAACAAAAGTGATTCGGACACGGCTTTGCCCTTAGCCAGTCGAATCATCAGAGGATCATCATCCTGTGCAGCACCCAGCCGGTGGAAGCCAGGACAGTGGTATACATACCACGAATAAAAGATATGGGCTGAAAATACCCTATTCATGGGAAGCCCAAGCCGAACCAAAAAAGCAGCAGCCTGCAGTTCGGTACACAGGTAGGAGTAAAGAGCTGGCACCAAAGCAAGCTGCTCTCCAAACGCCATCTGACAAGCCGGAAAAATACAATGCGGCCTGATGTGCGTTCCATCTCCTCCAGCAAAAATAGCCTCACCAAGCCAATAAGTGAGGTAAACAGCGAGATCTCTCCGCAGTGCAATGTCAGGACATATGGCGTTTGTACTCGCACAGAAATCTCTCAACTCTTCTCGCATGGCCAAGATCTTCTTTGAACTTGGATCCTGAGCTCCGGCTTCTTGGGTCTCGCTATCAGAAGACTCCCTGCTATCAAAAAAGTTGGGGAATGAAGAGCTAGAACTCTTCCAACTGCTGGATCTAACTTTCAAACCCTCCTTCTCCTTCAAAAAATCATAGAAGGCGACGAGCTGAAAGTACAGAAGCCTGAACTCCTCAGACTGCCCCTCGAGGACGCTGTCAATCGGCATAAACTCCTCATAGAGTTTGCCAAGGATGGGCAATCCAGTAATGGCGCTCAGCTCCTTCAAAGAAAAACCAATCTCACCATTCGTCACAACGAAGGTATTGGTTTGTGGGAGGAATGATTCCAGCATAGCCATGAAGGCCTCGTCGGAAAAGATCACGGTCTCCCTAAAGGCACGGACCGTATCAAAAATCCCGGCTTCCTTCAAAACAGCGCCACCAATCAGCAGGACGCGATCAGTCCATGACTTCCACTCGGAGTCAGCATTGAAATGGTCGCGAAGTCGAAAAGGCTTGATCCAATTGTTGCCGTCACCGCTGAAAATACCAAGGCCCACCGGTCTCAAATCGACCGACGGATAATCAGAGCCCTGGTAGCCGCTGGATGGCATCAAAAGGTCCATGTCAACAGGCGACCTCTCCGTATATCCAGGAGAACCGCCAACAAAAACCCCGGTCTTGATTACATTTGTCCTTCTCACCTAGCTTGGAGGATCTTCCCTCTTAGAGCACGTGGGGGCAAGGCTCATGATCGAGATGGTGCGATCAAATGTCGACCGGGTAGCAACAGTCTTCTTCTCACCATCTGCTGTCAAAGAAAACTGAAAACATCTCCTCTGGTATGTAATGTCATCAGGGACTGCATCACCAAAGAAGAAGGTAGGCTTGGGCAAAACGCTCTGATCTTCCATCACCCATGGACGACTGCTTACCATGATCTTATAGAATTCCTCTCCCTTGAGAGTGATCAGTTGCTGCCTCATCTCATCTCTGTTGAGGGAGTCGCACTCTTCCAGATTTCTCTCAACATACTGGACCTTCTCAAAGGCCTGCTGAACGGCCGAATTAGAAGATCTAGAAGATCGACGAGGTACGCTTGTAGCAGGCTCTTTACCCTTGTTCGTTCTGGAGGAACCACCTGCAAAGGATGGAAAAAAAAAGATCAAACATCAAAATGACAGAATCTCGCTAAAAATCTGGCGAAATTTTGACATGATGCCGGGGCAATTCCGAAGAAAAGGAACTATCCCGAAAGAAATAGAAAACTTGAAGATGGGCTCAACATCGCTGCGAGCTCCGAAACTCCAAACTTTCGAAACCTCAAAGTCTCCGCAAAATCAGGAAGGGCTCAACATCGCTACGAGCTCCAAATTCCCAAATTTGCGAAAACTTTCAGGTATGCTATCACATCATGCTACAAATTTAATTTACAATTGAATGCATGCATGAACATCTAGGTTTGCCAAAAAAAAGGGGCATTATCATGATGAGCAGAAAAGAAGAAAAGAAAAGAAACTTTCTCAAAAAAAAAGAGGGAAAGAAAACAAAAAAAAAAAAAAGAGGAGATGGCCCACAGGCCACGTGGCCGTACGGCCAGATCCGTACGGATCTGTTCATACGGCCCACAAACAAAAAAAAAACAAAACAAAAAAAAAGAAGAAAAGAAAGCAAAAAAAAAAAAAACGTGTGAAAAAAAAAAAGAAAACACATGGAAAAAAAAAAGAAGAAAAGAAAAGAAAGAAACAAAAAAAAGAAAGAACTTTATTCTTCCTACAATGGAGTTTTCTTGAAAAAGGGAACTTACTTGAAGCCATTGATGGAGAAGAAGAAGAAAAGTCTTGAAGATCTTGAAGAAGAAGAACTCTTGGTCTTGAAGCCCTCTTGAGATTATTGCAAAAGAAAGTAATAAGAGCAAGAGATCCAACCTCCTCCTTGCTTTTATAGAAGAGAGCAAACCAAAGAAGGAAAGAAGAAAAAGGTAAGTGTTACTAATTAGTAACCTTACCAAAAGAAAGAGATTAGAAAGATTCTTTCCCAAAAGAAAGATATCTTGAAGGATTTTCTCCCAAAAAGAAATCAATGAGAGATTTTCTCCCAAAAGATAGGATCAATGACGGATTCTTTCCCAAAAGAAAGATATCTTGAGATATCCTATCCCAAAATAAAGGGAATATGAGAGATTCTCTCTAAGTAAAGATATTCTTAGATATTCTCTATCCAAATGAGATATTTTTGGATATTCTTTACAAAAATGACACCATATGAGATCTAAGCCATTTCAAAAGCTTAAGGTCCCAAGGGTTAGCCCATATGAGCCAGGTTTGACCACCTAGGCACTTAAAAAAAAAAAAATTTGGGCTTTTAGTCAAGGAGAAATCCCTCTTACCAAGAGCATACAAAAATGGTTTCATGCCTCTTTTGAGTTGATTGGACCATACAAAGAAAATTCCAAGCCCCATGAGCTTCCAAAAATCAAACCATCCAGCCTCATCTACCAAATTGAGCCAAAATCTTGAAATTGACATTCCACAAAAATCAAACCAAATCCTGGTCCCCTAACTTGCCACATACAGCTTGTTGGGTCACAAGACCAAAACCAAAAACCAAAACCTGATCCCCTAACTTGCCACATACAGCTTGTTGGGTCACACGATCAAAACCAAACCCGACCCCCTAACCTGCCACATACAGCCTGTTAGGTCACAAGGTCAAAACCCAAATCCACATCCTTGATGTCATCTTCAAAACTTTGCCTCGAGATGGTACGTGATCCCTTTCACTACCATAAAATTCCCCTGGAAGCTCAAAAGGCTACAAATACCAAAAAGAAAGACTGCTCAAAGACTCTTGGTCAAGTCACAGGCTCTCCTTCAAAAATCTCTTCGAGGCACATCGACTACAAAAGTTAAGCAACTCGTCGCTGTACCTCGAGGGGGCATTTGTTGACACCAAAAATGTCACTTCGCCCCTTCAAGATCCAAAGAGCTGCATGAAGTCGCAACCTGCCATAAATAGGCAATGCTACTTCCAAAAATCAAATCTTGTCAGAATCAAACAAAAACTGCAAGATCCTTCAAGACAGCCAAAAGGGGAGTACACAAGAAGTTTCGGGCCATTTCAAAATCATTTGGCCTAACTTCGCTTCTCCGACAGCCGAAAAGGAGCTCTCGGCGGCAAAAGCATCGGAGACACCAAATCTTCGATCAGAGCCGATGGATGGTCTCAAAATACTTCCAAAAGGCGCCACGTCAAGTTCCGAGTCAAACCGACAATGTTTGACCCTACATCAACCCTCGAACAGCTAAATCAAGCATCTCGGCGGCGAGAACCACCGAGGCCATTACTCATCAGATAGAGCACATGGACGGCTTCAAAATGCTTATAAAGGGCTACACGTCAAATTTCAGGTCATTTTGACAACATTTGACCATAGTTTGACGCTCGGAAGCCAAATCAGGCCTCTCGGCAGCAAAGCTCTCTGGGACCATGATTTCCAAGACAGAGCCTATGGATCATCTTAAAATGACTCCAATAGGTTCCCTGTCAAATTTCAAGTCAATCGGACATCGGTTGACCGCACATCAAACCGCGACATCTTCATCGCGACAAAAGCAAGTCTACTGGTGATAGGACTCCAAACGGCTTCAAAACTCAAACAAAAGCCTATGGTTTGTCTTATTTATTGCTCAAGAGGCTTCACACCAAATTTCAGGTCATTCCGACATCGTTTGACCCAGTTTCAGCTTCTGACGGAAAATCGGCAGCTCTGCGCTACAAAGTCTTCGGCTTTCTCAGGAAATTGGAAACTTTGCAAAATAAAATGCAAGGATTCTCATCAGGTTTCCTACAGGGAAATCAGGCCAATAAATGGTAAAAAATGTCAAGGAAAAATACAGAAGAAAAAAGAATCGAAAAACAGCAAAAAACGGACACAAAACGGGACAAAAGGGGGGAAAACCCCCCAGGGTCGCAGACCCCTGCGACCCTGGAGCCCGGGGTCGCCGGGAAGGCCCCGGAAACCACGGTTTTCTCCGTTTTTTCGCTATTCGAAGCGCCCAGCCTCTGGTACTTTCCAAAATTCATGCTTTTGAGACACCAAATCCTCTGACATCCGTCCAAAACATGGGTCAATCATCAAGAGTATCGAAAACAATATTGATCGCCACCCGGTCAACCAAAAAAAGTGTGCTTTCTACCCGACCGATCGAGAAATCGACAGGGCAGATGGCACTGACCCGCTGTTGGCAACAAACACCTGAAATTATATGGTCATCTGATGTCGATCTACATGAAGATCCATCGACGATCATCGACAGAAGAATCCCAAAAGACGCGGCACGGCCCGCGACTCTTCAACTGCTCGGCGACCACTTAATGCGATTAATTGACTAGCTTTATTACAGTCATTAATCCATTTCTTTGGACGGCCCAATCAGAAGCAAGCATTCGGGAGTTACAAGTTAAGAGATTCATGGCATTTAACCCATGAAACTCCTCCCATCATGGTGATTAAAGGTGATTAAATGCCCTCAATCTCCTCCGGCCAATCAGAAGCCAAGAAAAAGGAGTTACAAAATAAAGAATTCAATCTTGTGACTCCTCCCTTTATGTAGCTTTATGACAATTAAAGCTCATAAACCCTCCTAAAATGGCTACCTAAAAGCCTATAAATAGGAGAGCTCTCCAAGAAGAAAGGATCATCACAAAAAAGCACAAACACACAGACAGACAAAGCACAGAAATCCAGAGAAAGAAAAAAGAGAGAAAACTCTGCGGAAGTTCTACACCGACCACCGCAACAAGGTGACAAAAGTCCCTTGGGGGGTACTCCCCCCCCCCCCCCCCCCAAGGTCCTTGCCTTCTCCTTCTGCCGCCAATGGCTTAGACATGGCTTTTCAAGCCCGTCTACTCGGCTTTTCATTAGACATAGGACCTTCTTTTGGTCTTTGTTCTCTAAAAACCTGAGGTTATAGCCAAGCCAAGCGAATCAATAGCATCCTCTGTTCTCATCTGCATGGATGATGGCGAAGCCCACATATGGCTTGCGACCGTCAATCTAAACGGGTCCTCCACAATCTCCTGAGAAGTTAGATCCTCCTTTTCTTGCTTTTCATTGTAGTTTGTATTTTTTCAAAATAGACAAAAATCACAACTCTTGTCTTTCATTATTGATAAGGATTGTAAATCGGCTATAAACGCCAAAAATCGGCTATAAACGCCAAAATCGGCTATAAATGCCAAAAAAATCGCCTTTCACGGGAAACCAAGAAAATGTCTCTTTTCTTAAATATATGTGCAATGGAAAACTTGAAAGAAGTTGATTTCCTTTTTACTTACGAAGGCTGATCTCCGGATCACCACTTGCAATTCCAAGTAAAATAGAAAATCTGGCACACCCGCACAAAAAAAGAAATGTTGATGCACGCCCTTGCCCCCCGGTTACGAAAGGGTCGGAACCAAACGGACTCCCACGTCCGCCGACCTCGGTAGAACTTGAGCAGGAGCGCGGTCCATCAACCCAGTTTTATAAAAAAATTTCCATTTACAAGGTAAAAAAGTTACAATTGGAAAGCAGGAGATACAATCGGAAAGCATAAAAAAACTACAAAGAAAAGACTTTTGGCAAACGACGTCCCTGGAGGCTAGAACAGTGTCCTCATTTTTTCTCTGAAAGACTGGCCGCCTCGGCAACAGGCGCGGTCATTTCTAGGACATCCATAGGAGGAAAAGACGGAGCACCGTCTAGAGGAGTGTCAACAGCAGGCGCTTCAATCAAGGGATTCTCATGAAAGGGGGCAGGGCTCGATTCTGATCCCGAGCCTGAATACTTCGGGAGATTCTAATGGACCGGATGATCTTCTAGAATCCCCGCTTCTTTTAATGCAGGTCGGCATCCTTCCTCAAACAAGAGAGAGCTTATCTCCCCCACCTGTCTTTCATAGTCTTCCGTTGCCCGGTCCACTCCCTACTGCAAAGCAGCATGGATTTCGGCTCGAAGTGACGACTTGAGGTCGGCAGTCTCTTTCAGCGACCGCTCCAGCTCGGACTTTTGCCTCGCCAGTTCGGCTACCGACTCGGCCCTTTGTTTTCTCAGCTCAGCCTCCAGCTCGAGCACCCTCTTCATCTTCGATCGGACCTCCCCTTTTAGCTCGTGGGTCTTGGCTGCAAGATTGGTGATGATGGTCACCGCCACCTCCATCTCTGCAGTCAGCTCGGCGTTGCTCTTCATCGAGTAAGCCAACTTGCCTTATCAATCCGACAGATCTTTCCTGAGCCTCTCCCTCTTGGATTCCAGCTGCAAGACTCTGGAAACGTTCTTCCTCTGTACATTTTGCAAAAGAAATCCATTAGGTATGAGAAACCCAAGTAGAATTTATCAAAGTTGACTAAAGATACTTACTATGAGAGTGGCCTGAATTGCCGAGGCCAGTAGACACTCATTGTCATACTTTGCGTGCTACTCCATATCACGCGGCAGGGCGCAGGCTTTAGCGAGCGCCCCAATGACTGGGGGGTTCCCTGCTACCCAGTCCTCCACAGTCAAGGGCCTCCCAGGCTGAGTCTCCAACTTCAGCCTCCATGAGGCCGGTATAATGGGACGAGACCCCGAGACAGATCCAAAGCCTTGCCCCGAAGGTCCGCCGGTTTCGAGTCCCTTCTCAGGAGGGGCCTTGTCCACAGGCGCACTTTTCTCAAAAGGAGCCTTCCCTCTAGGGACGCGCGCGGACCCTTTGTCCTTTGGGGCCTTCTGAGCCCCAGGGTCTCGTTCTGTCGGGAGAGCATCGTCGGGTTCCCACACTAGGGGCGATGATAAGAGCGGAAGAGACCGCGGCACCGCCCGAACCTGAGGCTGCGCGGATACTGGCAGAAGAAGGCATTGCCGAAGAAGAAGACCGGCTCTTGAATCTGGCCGTCAGGGCTTTGGTTTTCAACGGAGGTAGATCTCCTTCTATCCCCTCTCCTTGGTCAGAGGAATAAGCTTCTACGGCCTCTGTCAGGCTTACCGACCCCGAACTGGCGGAAGTAGACGCCTCGGTACCAGATACAATCCGGCGAGCAGCGGGATCCGTCAGCTGAATACCCCCAGTACAACTATTGTGATGAAAGGTTCGCCTGTCTGCGGCTCGTCCCCCTGCCATGTTTCGACCCTTCTATAGTAACCGCGGTACCTCGGCGTGTAGCCCAGCAGCTTCCAGGCCGACCTGTTCTCGTACCCGGTATATTTCTCAACCTTTTTGTGGTCGGCTACGTTCTTTTTCCAGCCGTCACGTGCTGCACGACGCTGCCTCTCTCACAGATCTGCACGCCAAGATAAGATATCAGTTCGGCAATTCGAAGGGTGAATAAAATGAGCAAAATTGAGGGACGATATTTACTTGGGACGACCCCGAAGTGACGCAGGACCATGTGCGTTCTGTCCTAACCAGCGCCGAACTCCAAGTCCCCCCGAGACGCAGAAGAGGTCATCCCCGGCGTTCTTATTTGAATCCTCTAAGGCCGAGACGAAGCCCTTCCGGAGTTATTTCACTCGGAGGTAGTAGGTGCCTTCCCCAGCCTTGTAGATATCATATGCATCCTCGATGTCATGGACACCGAGGTTGATTTCTAAAACCTCGTTTAAGCTAGTCGTACCCATAATGACCTTGTAACCATTGGGCATCAGCTGGCAAGGGGCAAGTGTAACATCCCGTCCCTTAACCCATCGTTAATTTTAATTAATTATTTGATTAGTTAGTAAGTTTGCTTAGAGTCTTAGCGAGTCGGGTTTATCGTATGGATCACGCGTACGAAGTCTCGCGCGAGTCCGAGATCGTTTGGGTACAGTAAGGGGGTGGTTTGCAATTTGGGGAGTTTTCAGGGGTTTTATCAAAATTATGAGTTTTTGTGAATTTGGGTGCATCGGATAGATCGGGTCATTTCATGAACATTTGCCTTCAGTCGCGTTGCAATCCGACGTGTCTAAGAACCTCAAATTAGCAATAAGGATCAAACCCATATTTTTCCATACTTATCTTATTCTAACCACTCATTCACTCATCTCTATTATATACTACACTCACCATCCGGATAACTCATTACTACACCTATCACCATTCCTTCACTATTCACTTCTTCTTCTTCATCACTACCTCTTCACTACCGACACCTTCCCGGAGCTCCGTCATCGCCGGTGAAGCTTCCAATCATCTTCCCCAAGCTTCTATGATCACTAATATCCTCTTTTCTAAGCTTTTCATCCACCAACAACTCTAAGGTAGATTCTCAAGACTTGTAGAATTAGTGCATCCTTTTCCTTTCGGTTAGAAATGAATTAAGGAGACTCACCTCAACCCTTGGCATGCATTTGTAGGAGTGATTTGGGTTTGAGAGTTGATTTCTTCACCTTTGAGCTTAAAAGAGATTTTCCCCAAATTTCTCTTGGATTTTCATTTAGCTCTTCATCAAGGCAAGTAATTTATATATTATGTCTGATATGTTTGTTTCTCCTTTGATTCGATGATTAATTGATGATTTAGATGACCTTTGCTCAATTGAAGATTTAGTTTTGAAAACATGATAATTATGTGTATTTGATTAATGAATTGGTTTATGAAATTGATGATTTGATTAGATAGATAAATAGAATTAGAATGGACTGGTTTTATACTTGATATGGTTGTATATCAGGTTCAGAGAAGAAAGGAATGGAATTGGACCCAATCCACTGCATTAACAGAACCTGAAATCTGTTTCCGCAGTGTATGGGGTCGACCGAAACAAGGGGTAGGTCGACCGAAGACACATGGACAGGTTCGCTGAAGCCTGACCATTTTTACTGTTCACAATTTATGCACACTAATGCAGGTCGACCCGGGCTGTACTAGGTCGACCGGGACAACTATTGAGGACCTTTTGAAGGACTCTTTTGACCTCTTTTTCTATTGGACTTGTATGGAACCTTGGCTACCTTTTTGGACTCATTTGACTATGTATGAGGAGTGTTTTGAGCAGAAGATTCCTCATGATTATTCCGGTTGCATTGGAATCCATTTTTATTCAATCTTGAACGGTACGGGACAACGGGATACTCTCTCTAAATCTATGCACGAAGAATATTCATCTGAGTATCCTGAACCTTAATCCTTTCGTTGACTGAGTAGGAATGTATGATGCTTCGGGATTAACATTTGTACTTAGGATTGGATTGTCTATTGTTTATGATTCCGAATAGTACTGTCTGGTACTGTCTACATGTGATGTACATGTTCATTAGCTTCGTTTGTTTTGTTTTGTTTGGGATCATATGATGAACTTAGATGATGAATTAGGATCCCTTTTGATGTTCCGTTTTGTTCTGAAGTTTGATCTAAGTGTTGTGACTAGACGGCTTTGATTGTAAAGCTTGTTGAGAACTACTTATGATGATAATGTTTTGAAGAAGTTTTGAAGAAGTTTGAAGTTTGTTTGTTTGTTAGTTTTGATTTGATGATGGAAAAGTAGTTTCTCTATGATGATTGACGAATCTTGTTCACACAAGAAAGTCTAGTCCCTCACTATTGTTTGTATAGGACTCTTGTGTCAGGCATCACTTAGCTGTAAACGCCCAACACACTTGGGGCACCATTTGTGTGAGGACTTTGGATTGAACGTCTGCGCAGTACGACTTTTTATTTTTAGATGGATGTACACCATCATCTGATACCCGTTCTGTCTGAATAAGTCTGTCTGGAATTTCTTTTGTTTTTATTTTAACGGTATCATTTTGTCTGCTTGTCGAGGTTTTAACCCGTGCCACTCTACCACGAACTCTAAGTTGAGTATGGAGGGTCATGTGAAACTATCCATGGTGCATTAGCTTTTGTGATTTGCCTATTTGTTAGATGTCTTATTAGCCTGTTTATGATTCGAATGCTATGCATTATTACTTCTGAATGCTATGCATTTCTACTGATTTTGTTTATCGTATTGTCTAAATCTGATTCGTCCTGCATATATATTGATGTCTTATATACATTATTTGCCGACCGTCGTGTCTGATGATATTACTCTTGGTGCATAGGTACCGAGCCTTACTATTACGCAGAGGAGAAAACGATGGAGGAAGTTCAGGCAGATCAGCCTAATGACTCCGTAGAGTATAGTACGGACGGCATTGTCTAGCCGTGACGACCCCGTACACGAGTGCCTTAATGATATATCTGTTTAGTTTTATCTTTTTGGTTCTTTTATCTTTTGTTATAATTAATACTTTTGTTAACAGTCTCAAACTTGAACTCTAGTTATAGTATTCAGTATTTGCTCGAACTATACTCTTTTCAGATACCATTTGTAATTATAAGCTTCCACTATTTGATATATGTATTTGAGGAAATGTTTACACCTCACAGCGGTCTTCGATCCAATTGGGACATGATTGGGGCTAAGTTATATGTAATTAAGTTTGAAAAGAATTTTTTTTTTAATTAGCCCTAATCTCACGCATAACCCCGGTTTACATTTTGGGGGCGTGACAGTAAGAGACCAGATACTGAGGCAAACCCTAAGCAGAGGGTGCAAGGGAAACCTAACCCCACCCTCGATTACAGAACTCAAGGGGAACGGCATCCAGCCGCCGGACAGGCAATGCAGGGCATAGTTAGAAGGAGCACCGGCCTGAGACGGACCTCCTTTGGTATACCATACGCCTCCCTAAATTTGGCTATACCCTCAGGGGTCTCTAATTGAAACTTATGGCCAGTCATTTCTACGGCCCGGGGTTGAAAGAGAAGGCAAGGAGAAACCCTAAGGGGGAAAACCCTAGAAAGCATGGACTCAGGATGACTTACAGACGAATGGATCTGAAGCGATGATCGGACTGAGCACGCGATATCTCTGATGCTATGCGATCGTCCTCGCCTGAAAACCTCTGGAAATGAAGATGGAGAGTGGAAATAAAGAAGATAAGGCAGAGGAAGACGCCCCTGTTTATAAGAGAGAGGAGGCCTCCCTTGGGCGCCATTTAGAAGTTCGAAAAGGGTCGCATCGCGAATCGCGCCTGTCCCATCAATTTGACTGCATAATCAGTCATGCAACGACGCGTGTCATCTCCAGCCCGTTCCTCATGATAATCGAGGCGCGGCATTGATTACCTCGAGGAGTCGGAACGGCGCTGGGTAGTGATCAAACATCTCCCATCAGACTCTCTATAGCTTCCGACCTCAAAAGGCTAGAGACCCTAAGAAGTCAGAAGCTAGGGGGAAATTGTGTGGGGTGATTTTTAAGGTACCAAGATTACATTAACCTCAGCGATAAAATGATGGCTAAGCGCGCCCACTTGCCGTTCAAAGCTCACCTCAGTGATAGGATCAGAATATTGCCCGAGACCAGACTGACCCTGGCTACGCACCTTACCCCGGCCAAGGGAGTCAGGTTGCCAGTTGAGACAAGTACTGTGATCGGTTCCCTACTTCTGCTACGTCATCATACACGTGGCTGAGTACGGGCATGCGCAAATGAGACAGATGGGCCATCCCAGCCATCCACAATCTTCACCAGATCACTGACAAGGCGGCATCCAGCGGCTGTAGCTAGATCATGGCAGAGCCCGAGGATGGATCCGATGGGACCTCAACTGCAAATGACTTGGGACAGGATCAGGCCCAACATGACATGCATTTAATGCGATGTGGGCTGAACGGACTGGCAATAAATGCATTGTGGGCTATGGTGGATCCTCATTTATTACTTTGTGGGCTAATGAGATCATTCCCATCAAATCTCCTATCAAATCTATGGGCCCACTCCAAGATGTCAGGTAAAATCCTCTATAAATATGAGGACGTTCCAAGACAAAGGTATGCATACACACCCCCTCTTGAGTCGTTACTCTGTCTCTTTCCTCCTTCAGCCTTTGTGCTAATTAGGCATCGGAGAGCCCTATGCTGCCCACAACCAAGGTCCTCTGACCGTTTGATCTTCTTCTCCTTTCAGGCTTTAAGGCAGCTAATCCTCATCAGTCCTTTTGGATAAGTCCTACCATGCACCCTTTAATCTTGTGAGTTATATTTTTTGCACTTACAGGCTCTGTAATGGAAACCATGGTCCCGAGGAACTTCGCCGCCGAGAGGCCTATTTTGGCTTCCGAGAGTATAAGTCTGGTCAAATGTTGTCGAAATGACCTGAAACTTGACGTTAGCCCTTTGTAAGCATCTTGAAGCCAGCCATGTGCTCTATCTGATGAGTGATGGCCTCGGTGGTTCTCGCCACCGGGAGGCTTGATTTAGCTGTTCGAGGGTTAATGTAGGGTCAAACGTTATCGGTTTGACATGGAACTTTGACGTGGAGCCTTTTGGATGTATTTTGAGATTATCCATAGGTTCTGATCGAAGATTTAGTGTCTCCGATGCTGTCGCCGCCGGGAGCTCTTGTTCAGCTATCAGAGAAGCAAAGTTAGGCCAAATGATTTTGAAATGGCCCGAAACTTCTTGTGTACTCCTCTTTTAGCTGTCTTGAAGAATCTTGCAGTTTTAATTTGATTCTGACAAGATTTGATTTTTGAAATAGCATTGCCTGCTTGTGGTAGGCTGCGACTTCATGTAGTTCTCTTGATGTTGAAGAGGCAAAGTGACATTTTTTTTGTCAACAAATGCCCCATCGAGGTACAGCGGCGAGTTGCTTAACTGTTGTAGTCGATGTCCCTCAAAGTGATTTTTAAAGGAGAGCTTGTGACTTGACCAAGAGTGTTTGAGCAGTCTTTCTTTTGGTATTGTAGCCTTTTGAGCTTCCAGGGGAATTTTATGGTAGTAAAAGGGATCACGTACCATCTCGAGGCAAAGTTATGAAAATGACATCAGGGATGCGGATTTGGGTTTTTGTTTTTGACCTTGTGACCTAACAAGATGTATGTGACAGGTTAGGGGGTCAGGTTTGATTTTGACCGTGTGACCCAACAAGTTGTATGTGGAATGTTGGGGGGTCGGTTTTGGTTTTGTTCTTGTGACCTAACAGGCTCTATGTGGCAAGTTAGGGGATCAGGATTTGGTTTTTTGGTTTTGGTCTTGTGACCTAACAAGCTGTATGTGGCAAGTTAGGGGACCAGGATTTGGTTTGGATTTTTGTGGAATGTCAATTTCAAGATTTTGGCTCAATTTGGTATATGAGGCTGGATGGTTTGATTTTTGAAAGCTCATGGGGCTTGGAATTCCTTTGTATGGTCCAATCAACTCAAAAGAGGCATGGAACCATTTTTGTAAGCTCTTGGTAAGAGGGATTTCTATTTTACTAAAAGCCCAAATTTTTTTTTCTTAGTGCCTAGGTGGTCAACCCTGGCGCATATGGGCTAACCCATGGGACCTTAAGCTTTTGAAATGGCATAGATCTCATATGGTGTCATTTTTGTAAAGAATATCTAAAAATATCTCCTTTGGATAGAGAATATTTAAGAATATCCTTACTTGGAGAAAATCTCTCGTCTCCTTTATTTTGGGAGAGAATATCTCAAGATACCTTTCTTTGGGAGAGAATATCTCAAATCTCCTATCTTTTGGGAGAAAATCTCTCATTGCTTTTCTTTTTGGGAGAGGATCCCTCATGATACCTTTTTTTTTTGGAAAGAATCTTTCTAATTCATTTCTTTTGATAAGATTACTAATTAGTAACACTTACCTCTTTTCTTCTTTCCTTCTTTGGTTTGCTCTCTTCTATAAAAGCAAGGGGAGGTTGATCTCTTGCTCTTATTTCTTTCTTTTGTAAAAATCTCAAGAGTGCTCCAAGACCAAGAATTCTTCTTCTTCAAAGATCTTCAAGCTTTTCTTCTTCTTCTCCATCAATGGCTTCAAGTAAGTTCTCTTTCTCAAGAAATACTCCTTTCTAGAAAATAAGATGGTAAAAAAAAAGATTTTTTTTGTTTCTTTCTTTTCTTTTCCACGTGTTTTGTCTTTTTTTTACACGTGTTTTTTTTTTCTCGTACTTTTTTTTGCACGTTTTTTTTTGGGCCATACGGATCTGATCATACGGCCACGTGGCCTGTGGTCCAGTCCCATTTTTTGTTTCTTTTTTTTAATTATCTTTCTTTTTTTATCTTTCTTCCCCTCTTTTTTTTATAAAGTTTTCTTTTTCTTCTTTTTTTTTGTTCTTTTCTTTCTCCCTTTTTTTTTGAGAAAGTTTCTTTTTTTTTTGCTCATCATGATATTTTTTGGCAAACCAAGATGTTCATGCATGCATTTTCTGTACATTGAATTGGTAGCATGATATGATAGCATACCTGAAAGTTTTTTGCAAATTTGGGAATTTGGAGCTCGCAGCGATGTTAAGCCCTTCTTCATTTTGCGGAGACTTTGCGGTTTCGAAAGTTTGGAGTTTCGGAGCTCGTAGCAATGTTGAGCCCATCTTCAAGCTTTTTATTTCTTTTGGGGCATTTTCCTTTTCTTCGGAATTGCCTCGGAGTCATGTCAAAATTTTGCCAGATTTTTATTTTAGCGAAGTTATGTCATTTTGATGATGATCTTTTTCTTTTCCATCCTTTGCAGGTGGTTCCTCCAGAATGAACAAGGGTAAAGAGCTTGCTACAAGCGTACCTCATCGATCTGCTAGATTTTCCAAGCCGGCCGTTCAGCAGGCCTGGGAGAAGGTCCAGTATGTTGAGAGAAACCTAGAAGAGTGTGACTCCCTCAACAGAGATGAGATGAGGCAGCGACTGATCGCTCTCAAGAGTGGGGAGTTTTATAAGATCATGGTAAGCAACTGTCCTTGGGTGATGGACGATCAGAGGGTTTTTCCCAAGCCTATACCTTTTTCTTTGGTGATGCAGTCCCTGACGAAGTGACATACCAAAGGAGATGTTTTCAGTTCTCTTACACAGCTGATGGTGAGAAGAGAACGTTGCTACCCGATCGACGTTTGATCATACTATCTCGATCATGAGCCTTTCTCCCACGTGCTCTAAGAGGGAAAATCCTCCAAGCTGGATGAAGAGGACAAATGTAATCAAGACTGGGGTTTTTATCGGCGGTTCTCCTAGATATGGGAGAAGTCGCCTGCCGATATGGATTTATTGATGCCGGCCAGCGGCTACCAGGGCTCTGATTATCCGTCGGTCGCTTTGGGACCGGTGGGCCTTGGTATTTTCAGCGGTGATGACAGCAATTGGGTTAAGCCTTTTCGACTTCATGGCCGTTTCAGTGCTGACTCCGAGTGGAAGTCGTGGACTGATCGTGTCCTGTTGATTGGTGGCGTCGTTTTAAATGAAGCCAGGAATTTTTATGCGGTCCGTGCCTTTAGGGAGACCATGATCTTTCCCGACGAGGCCTTCATGGCTATGTTAGAGTCATTCCTTCCACAAACCAATACCTTCGTTGTCACAAATGGTGAGATTGGTTTTTCTTGAAGGAGCTAGGCGCCATTACTGGATTGCCTATCCTTGGCAAACTCTATGAAGAGTTCATGCCGATCGACAGCATCCTTGAGGAGCAGTCGGAGGAGTTCAGGCTCTTGTACTTTCAGCTTGTCGCCTTCTAGGATTTTTTTAAGGAGAAAGAGGGCCTAAAAGTTAGATCCAGTAGTTGGAAGAGTTCTAGCTCTTCGTTCCCCAACTTTTTTGATAGTAGGGAGTCTTCTGATAGCACGACACGTGAAGACAGGAAGAAGGCTTCGGCCATCCAAGAAGAGTTGAAGGGTTTTTTCACGAGTACAGACGCCATTTGCTCTGACATTGCACTGCGGAGAGACCTCGCTCTTTACCTCACTTATTGGCTAGGTGAGGCTGTTTTTGCAGGAGGGGATGGAACGCACATTAGGCCGCATTGTATTTTTCCGGCTTGTCAGATGGCGTTTGGAGAGAGGCTTGCGTTAATGCCTGCTCTTTACTCCTACTTGTGTACCAAACTGTAAGGCTGCTGCTTTTTTGGTTCGGCTTAGGCTTCCCATAAACAGGGTATTTTCAGCCCACATCTTTTATTCGTGGTTTGTATACCACTGTCCTGGCTTCCATCAGCTGGGTGCTGCACAGGATGATGATCCTCTGATGATTCGATTAGCTAAGGGCAAAGCCGTATCCGAATCACTTTTGTTTGCCCGCATGAAGATCCGAAGGTTCAGGGACGTCGAGATGGGGCAGTCTTCAGTGAAGCTTTCTCCGGAGTTGCGGAAGAAGGCTTTTGATTTTGGTGCCTCCCAAGACTCTACCATGGTAGGGTCGGGAAGTCATTACTCCTTAATAAATGCAGAGAAGGAGTGGCTTTTCAGCATACGTGTCGGCACGATAGTGTACCATAGACATCTTTTCGTCGACATCCAGCCGTATTTGCCCTCTCGCTTTGCGCTGCAGTTGGGCTTTTTTTAAGGCGTTGTTGGAGCACCTTCAAGCATGGTGAAGCGCTTTGGAGGTTTGCAGGATGGGAGAAACACATGGGCTTTCTATAGTGTTGAAGACACTACGCGGAGAGCTTTTTGGCATATCAGGGGCTTTCCAAGAAGGAGCTTGATGTGAAGCTGTCGTCTGGAAAAGGCCTTGGAAAGTTGGATGGCGTCTGGCGAAAGGAAGTTTGAGCCTTCCTTTCTAGAGAGAAGCACAAGATAGGCTTTCTCGGTGACCAGGGCATCATTGGTTCTGAAGTTATCCCAGAAATACCTGATGAGGCTTTAGAGCAACAAGAATAAGAGGAAGTTGAGCTTGATGCTTGGATGCAAGCGGCACAGAGGAGAGCTTCCGTGGAGTCTACTGATAAGGGCAGACCATCCAGCGAGGAGTCAAGTGAGAGACCTGACTCTGACAGTGGGGCAGTGTAAGATCCCGACCCCCAGTCCTTTTGTTTAGTATTGTTTTAATCATGGTTTAGCTTTTTAAGTGAGCTTTGATTTAGTTTGACCTTGTTTTTGAGTTTGATTGGATTTTTCCATAGCCTTTGAAATTTTTAAGGACCGTTGACTTTGGTTTGACCCGGTCCATATGATTTGTATTTTTATGAGGAATTACTTTTCATTTCAAAAAAATTCTGGATTTGACGTATTTTGACTCATTTGATGAAGTTTAACAACTTTCATGTTTCGACCATTTTGATTTGATGATCAGAAAATGCGTTTTTCGAGAAAAAGGGCAAAACTGACCTTTCACACTAAATCTGTCCATGAATTTCAAAAATTTCAGAAATTGGGGAAAATATACTTTTCGGAAACTAGATATTTCGCTGATCATTTTTGTCTTCTTCGTCATTTTCATTCGGGGCCCGCAAATGTGAGTTTCAGCCTTGTGAAGATCGGGGCCCACAAACCCATCTTATAAGAAGGGGAACCCATCTCTTCTCCTTCATTTTCGTTTCCAGCAACTTGGGCTGAGGGAGAGGGCTCCTTCTTTCCCCTTTCCAGCCATCTCTCTCTCCTTTTTGCAAGCTTCCTTCTTGTGTGCCAAGTGAGGATTGATCCCACCTTCTTCTTCCTCATCTCTCAAGCTTTCCAAAGACCCTATTTTCAAGGATTTTGAGCTAAGGAAAATCCCTCATCCAAGCTTCTCTTCTTCATTTGGGCTTTTCAAGGTTTGCAATGGCTTTCCAAACTTTAGATCTTTGTTTTCCTCCTTATTTAGAGTGTTTTCGTCACATATGCAATGGGTTTTCATGGAGATTTGAAAATGGTTGGTTTCTAGGGCTTCTTCTTTAGCCATTTTGGGGGTTTTGTAATTTTGGAGCTTGAGGCTATAAGAGGACCTTCATGGAGTGTTTTGCACCTTCTCTTGACCAAGGCAAGTAGATTATCCAACTAATATGATGATTCTTGCTTGGTATGAATAATCTCATGGATTTATGTTCTACATTGTCTTCTTCTTATAAATGAATAGATTTAACTTTGAATGATTGAACATTGGTATTGTTTATGGCTTTCCAAATTGATGTTTCAACTACTTAAAAATCAATTGGTGAGGCATCTCCTTGGATCCATTATGACTGTCTTTATGCTAGTATTTTTTATATAGAAAGGTTTTGTTGTATTGATTCATTTGATTGGAATAGAATCATTTAGTGCATTAGTGTTTTAATGGACTTGAATTGGCAAGGAGAAGCCCAAACATATGTGAAAATGTGTAAGAAGGGAAGAAGGGAAAGAAAAATCAAATAAATGAAGAAGAGTGCAAATCTGCACTCAATTCGGACCCAGCCAGAACTGGGTCCGCTCGAGCGGCCCAGGTTCTGGAAGGGGTCCGCTCGAGCGGACCCTGGGCCGCTCGAGCGGACCCAGCCCAGTTCTGGGCCCTTTTCAGGGCCTGGTGTAAGATCCCGACCCCAGTTCATTTGTTTAGCATTGTTTTAATCGTGGTTTAGCTTTTTAAGCGAGATTTGATTTAGTTTGACCGCGTTTTTGAGTTTGACTAGATTTTTCCTTAGTCTTTGAGATTTTGTAGACCGTTGACTTTAGTTTGACCCGGTCCTTATGATTTGTATTTTTATGGGAAATTACTTCGGATTTCTAAAAATTCTGGATTTGGTGTATTTCGACTTATTTTATGAAGTTTAACAACTTTCATGTTTTGACCATTATGATTTGATACTCGGAAATCACGTTTTTCGAGGAAAAGGGCAAAACTGACCTTTCACATGAAACCTGTCCATGAATTTCGAAAATTTCAGAAATTGGGGAAATTATACTTTTTGGAAAGTAGATATTTCGCCGATCGTTTTTGTCTTCTTCGTCGTTTTCGTTCGGGGCCCGCAAATGCGAGTTTCAGCCTTGTGAAGATTGGGGCCCACAAGACCCACCTTATAAGAGGGGAACCCCTCTCTTCTTCTCCTTCATTCGTTTCCAGCAAGGGTTGAGCTAGGGCTCTTTCCCTCTCTTCCCACTCTTTCTCTCTCATCTGAAACACCTCTCTCTTGGAGCTTTCTTGGAGATTTGATCTCACCTCCTTCTTCCCCAACTCTCAAGCATTCCAAAGACCCCATTTTCAAGAACATTGGGCTAGGACAACCCTCCTCTTCAAGCCCTTCTTCTTATTTGGAACACCCAAAGGTTAGCAATGGTTTTCTTTTCTTTAGATCTTTGTTTTCCTCCTCATTTGGAGTGTTTTATTCCCACATGCAATGGGTTTTCATGGAGTTTGGAAAATGGTTGATTTCTAGGGTTTCTTCTTAAGCTATTTTGGGGGTTTTATGATTTTGGAGCTTGAGGCCATTAGAGGACTTTCATAGAGTGTTTTTCATCTTCTCTTGACTCAAGGCAAGTAGAATTTTCAACTAATATGATGTTTACATGTTTCTTGTTTGGTTTCATGGCTTTTTCTTCATTATGTTCTAACCCTTTGTGATTTATGGATTTACATTGAATGAATGAACTAATGTAAGTTGATTTCCACTTATGCTATTTTCTTATGATGTGTTGGGAGTTTGGTTTCATTTTAGCCACTTGATAATTTGATTTCTTTGTATTAATGGTGTTGTGCTCTAAGTATGGGAAAAACCTTGATTTTAAAAAGGGTTGTGTTTGATCAATTGGATAGATTTATGGATGGTTTTGATGAGTTTGGAAGGTCAAGGAAGGGCCCAACAATTCATGGAAATTAGTATGAAAGAAAAGGAATCAAAAGAATCAAAGAAAAATCAGAAAAAAATGCAAAGAAGTGGAGAATTCTGCACTCGGGCCGGACTGGGCAGGCCCAGTCCGCTCGAGCAACCCACTGGGTCGCTCGAGCGGACCAGGCACTGTCTGGGTCCGCTCGAGTGACCCACTGGGTCGCTCGAGCGACCCAGCTTCTGTCTGGGTCCGCTCGAGCGAGCCCAGTTCAGTCTGGGCTCGGGTTTGGGCCGAGTTTGGATTGTTTGTGGGCCGGATTGTTTGGGGCTTTCATTGGGCCTGTTCAAGGCCAGTTTTGGGCTGTTTTAAAAAACTGTTTATTGGGCCATTCAAAGTTTAGTTTTGGGCTGTTTCAAAAATCAGTTTTTGTGGGCCTGTTTGAAGTTAGTTTGGGCTGTTTTTAAGAATCGTTTTGTAGGCCATTTAAGGATTTGTTTTGGACTGTTTTAAATCTGTTTCGTGGGCTTGGTTAAGGTTCAGTTTTAGGATGTTTTAAAAATCAGTTTTGTGGGCCATTCAAGTTTGGTTTTGGGTCGTTTTAAGGTTTGTATTATGGGCCATCTTAAGATTAGTCTTGGGCTGTTTTGAAAACTTGTCTTGTGGGCCATTTAAGAGTAGTTTTTGGATTATCATTTGGGACTGTTTTGGACTCGGTTTAAGGCCAACTATGGGCCTGTTTTAATGAGATTTGAGATTTATTTGTGATACTTGGAAATTTGTGAAATGGGAATGATGTGAGAATGAGTGCATGTGAAATTACCCGGGAACCGTTCGGGTCTTAATGCGCACTTATCATTTAAATATTATGGATTTTCATTGGCATCAAACACACTTTTTATTAATTAATGTTTATAGGTTAAATGTGCATTGAGATGGTTCCTTGGTAAGTCATTAAGTCATTCTCCACTGTCCATTCCATTTCAAGTCAGAAAAATGTATTTGTATTTGTATTTGAATTCGTATTTGTTTTCTTTGGTGAACTAACTTAAATAGCATCGATGATTTGTTATAAAATCATGTGTCTTCCCATGTTCGAAAGGGTTGATCGTATGATTTTATACAAATCACCTTGATGCGTATTTGAACGGTTTACCAGAGATATTCGTATGTTTTCTCCGATTCGATTTGAAAAGAGATTGAGTATGTTCGTTACATTCGGGATTTCTTCGATAAGACTATTGTTTTGACAACACTAGTATTTGAAAATAAAAACCTCGAGGCAAGACGGGGCCAGAGCTATGTGGTGCGAGCCCATGAGCCAAAGAGGCTATGATTCCGAAAACAAAACCCTGAGGCAAGACGGGGCCAGAGCTATGTGGTGTGAGCCCCTGAGTCAAAGGGATTAGTATTATGTTAGATTTGTATCTGTTTGAGTTTAAAAACTAAAGGCACCACTAGGCTTAGGTCACCTTGTCGGGCTGATCACCCGGCTTGGGATCTTTACTCTGTCCGCCAGCTGCAGCTTGGATTCTGTCTGTACCGACCATGGCAACGGTAACTATCTGTCGGTCCCATTTGTATGGCTACGGTTCTGATTTCTGATTTGCCGGTCCCATTTGTATGGCTACGGTTCTGATCCCATTTTTAGTACCACGTTCAGTGGCTACGCTCTGTTTGCTCTTATTACTTCGGTGATAGGAGGATTTAGCTATTTGTGGTTGCCAGTGTTTTATCTGTATATTGCTTTAGTTTGTGATTCTCGTTGGTTATACTTTTTATGCTCAGATTTGTTTAATGTCTACGATATCGATCTTCATCATATTGTCGCTATTATTTAGGATTTGAAATGTATTTCCGACGATTAAATGTTTGATGCAGGCTTTTATCTTTTCGAGATATTCGTACATCTGATATTGCTCTTTTACTCGTTTTGACATTTATGTTCGGTCTTTCGATCGTTTAGCATGCTTTATTGCCATTATTGTTTAGACTCTTCATTTGGTTTTACGATGATTTCGTCAGGTTTTATGTCTTTTCCTTTTGTTCATATTATTTGTTTATTTGCTTGCCAGACCGTTGTGTCTGACCCTTTTTGTTTGGTGCCAGTTTCTTCTCTTTCTGGTTTTAGGTGTTTGATCAGAGGAGGCGGTGGGACCGCCGGTCTGACGTGAGGGGCTGCCCATTGATATCATCTAGATGTCAAGTTTGGCACCGGAGTTCGTATCAAACCTTTCAGGGTAGTATTTCTGTTTAGTGGGTTATATTTTTTGTATGGCTATGTTAGCCTTTTTCTTTGGGTTTGTAATTAAGACATCTGTTAATTGTAACTTGAATATGTGGGAAATAATAGATTTGTTACTACCAGCTCAGTGTGTTGTGATTTATGATTTATGCCAGTCTGTTTTTGATGGCTTTGTGATATTGGTTGCGTGCGACACGGAACCCGATGGCCACGGATTCCGAGTCGTAACACCATGTGTAGCTTCCGCGAAAATATACTCTGATCGTGATGGAATTTGTTTATCCTCATTCACGCGGATCTTGGGAACTATAACAAAAAGTTTCAAATTTATTCCAAAATTTCGCACCCCGAGATCGGTTCGCTGCAGGTCCCGGTTTCGGGGCGTGACAGGTTTGGTATCAGAGCTGGTTAGTTTCTAGGAAATAAAATACTCTAGAGACATTAAGACGTGTGGTGAGGATTCGTTAGATTGTGTCGATTTGTTTTCTCGTGTCTTTGTTTCTTTGGATTTGAGTCGGCTTTTCTTTCAGTTCGGGAGATTTTGCTTGTCTTTCCTTTTAGTTCGTGTTGTTAGGAGATTTGGATGACCAAATTTCCTCTTTAGTGGTGGAGAATTTAAAATCTCCATGCTCTTGTTCGGTGTCTTTTATCTTTGTTTGTGTCGGAGACTGAGAACCTCGTGGATTCAGTATGTTGTTTTCGGAGAACATCAGCAGACTTTCAGCCTTCAGCATCTTCAATGTGGTTATTGAGAGAAGATTTGTGCAATTGCCCGTCAGAGTTGAACTTGAGTAGTATTCGAAGATCCCCTTTTAGCTAATCAAGGATCGTCATGCAGCGTACCAAGGTAAGTAAACGTGGAATTTTGGGGGAACTCAGACCATCTTTTCAAGATGAAGGACTGCAAGAGGCATGTTACCTGCGGATTTTCTGAAGGGAGAAGTGATCTTAGTTAGTAAGATTAGAAGTGGTGCAAGAAACTTAGGGATTTCCCGGATTCGACGAGCCTTGTCATGGATTTGGTTGAGAATTTCTGTAACTTGTAGCGTAGCCAGTGTAGTTGGTTCAGCAGGGATACCAAGTGGATGGCTAGTTGTAGTCAAGATAACTTTTGGCAGTAGAGGAAACCTTGTGGATTTCACCGACTTTTAAGGTATTGAATTGGACAACGTGCAGATACAAGGGAGTACCTCAGTGATTTGGATGTCCATTTTATATTTAAAATGATTTTCGTGATATTTTCATCTTTGTTATGTTTTCCTTAATGTCCATGATCTATCTTTGTAGAGTTTAAACAATGGATTTATGTTTCCTCTTTAAAGCTTATTTTAAAATAAACTATGTCGTTATGTTCTTTTCATAAGTCACATGATTTTGTTTTCATAAGGCCTTGTGTTTCGAAATTTTTGTTTAATCTTCATAAGATATTATCTTACAATGACCTTAGAATCTCGCTCTTGTTTTAATTTTCTTAAATATTGACACTTACATTTCAAAATTGTATATTTGTTTGGTTGGAAATGGATTTCAATGAAATTTAATGTATGGTCATACTACATGAATTTGATTTATTTTTGAAAATCCTAATTTGAGGTTGTTGAGTATTTCAAGGATTTGTTGAGTTATGAAAACATGAATTTCAAAACGAATAATGTTGTTTCATGTTCAAACTTTGATAAACTTTACCTATTAGGCTTCACTTGACAATTTGGAGGTTCGGCTTTTACTATGTTTTAAAAATGGTGTAGTTCAACTAAGTAATTGTTTAGTCATCATGTTTAAAATTTTAAGATTGTTTTGCATTGATTGGAGTGAGTGGTAATAGCTTATGGTTGGAGTTAGGAAGTGTATGAAGTGAAGGGATGATGAACGTCCGGATGTGTACTGGTTCAGTTGAAGACAAAGTTGGGTCTACGAGAGAATCAACATCATTCAAGACAGGGATTGAAAGTCTCAGTTCTTCGGGGATTGACATCAGATTGGTAGATATGTTTTGTTGATAACACTGTATCAGGTAAGAGATCAAGAGCAACGAATAGATAGAATCAGATGTGGACAAGAATTCTGAGTATAGCACAGAAAGACTTGGAATATGAAGTTGCGAACACAGATTTGGATTTTCAAGGTCGGCTTTACATGTCAATGGTAGAAGACTTGAAGAATGAAATCTGAAGAGGCAAGCATCAGGAGCACCGTGTACAGTTTGTAGGACTTAAGGCACAGATTTCCAAAGTGATAGAAAGAGGCAGAATTTGTAGTTTCTTGGACCGACAGTGACTGACGAGTTAAGTAGAAGAATTGATCCGGTGCGAGAACGACAGATGACACCAAGGATGATTGGATGAATTGTTGGACACCAGTTTGGCCAGAGGAGTTTGTCTTCGAGCAGATATGTGGATTAGTGTGAAGCCTTCAATCGAATCAGAATGTGGTTGACCGTGCATTTCACCGTCAGGTTTGATCAGGGGATATCTCAGTTGCCGAGGTTCAGAGTAGGGTGTCAGTGTTTTCGTTTGTCTTTTTGAGTTTTCGATTTCGATTTGGTTTAAGCCATTTGGAGGACCAAATGGATTCTAAGGGGGGGAGGATGTAAGATCCCGACCCCAGTTCTTTTGTTTAGCATTGTTTTAATCGTGGTTTAGCTTTTTAAGCGAGATTTGATTTAGTTTGACCGCGTTTTTGAGTTTGACTAGATTTTTCCTTAGTCTTTGAGATTTTGTAGACCGTTGACTTTAGTTTGACCCGGTCCTTATGATTTGTATTTTTATGGGAAATTACTTCGGATTTCTAAAAATTCTGGATTTGGTGTATTTCGACTTATTTTATGAAGTTTAACAACTTTCATGTTTTGACCATTATGATTTGATACTCGGAAATCACGTTTTTCGAGGAAAAGGGCAAAACTGACCTTTCACATGAAACCTGTCCATGAATTTCGAAAATTTCAGAAATTGGGGAAATTATACTTTTTGGAAAGTAGATATTTCGCCGATCGTTTTTGTCTTCTTCGTCGTTTTCGTTCGGGGCCCGCAAATGCGAGTTTCAGCCTTGTGAAGATTGGGGCCCACAAGACCCACCTTATAAGAGGGGAACCCCTCTCTTCTTCTCCTTCATTCGTTTCCAGCAAGGGTTTGAGCTAGGGCTCTTTCCCTCTCTTCCCACTCTTTCTCTCTCATCTGAAACACCTCTCTCTTGGAGCTTTCTTGGAGATTTGATCTCACCTCCTTCTTCCCCAACTCTCAAGCATTCCAAAGACCCCATTTTCAAGAACATTGGGCTAGGACAACCCTCCTCTTCAAGCCCTTCTTCTTATTTGGAACACCCAAAGGTTAGCAATGGTTTTCTTTTCTTTAGATCTTTGTTTTCCTCCTCATTTGGAGTGTTTTATTCCCACATGCAATGGGTTTTCATGGAGTTTGGAAAATGGTTGATTTCTAGGGTTTCTTCTTAAGCTATTTTGGGGGTTTTATGATTTTGGAGCTTGAGGCCATTAGAGGACTTTCATAGAGTGTTTTGCATCTTCTCTTGACTCAAGGCAAGTAGAATTTTCAACTAATATGATGTTTACATGTTTCTTGTTTGGTTTCATGGCTTTTTCTTCATTATGTTCTAACCCTTTGTGATTTATGGATTTACATTGAATGAATGAACTAATGTAAGTTGATTTCCACTTATGCTATTTTCTTATGATGTGTTGGGAGTTTGGTTTCATTTTAGCCACTTGATAATTTGATTTCTTTGTATTAATGGTGTTGTGCTCTAAGTATGGGAAAAACCTTGATTTTAAAAAGGGTTGTGTTTGATCAATTGGATAGATTAATGGATGGTTTTGATGAGTTTGGAAGGTCAAGGAAGGGCCCAACAATTCATGGAAATTAGTATGAAAGAAAAGGAATCAAAAGAATCAAAGAAAAATCAGAAAAAAATGCAAAGAAGTGGAGAATTCTGCACTCGGGCCGGACTGGGCAGGCCCAGTCCGCTCGAGCGACCCACTGGGTCGCTCGAGCGGACCAGGCACTGTCTGGGTCCGCTCGAGCGACCCACTGGGTCGCTCGAGCGACCCAGCTTCTGTCTGGGTCCGCTCGAGCGGACCTGGGTCCGCTCGAGCGAGCCCAGTTCAGTCTGGGCTCGGGTTTGGGCCGAGTTTGGATTGTTTGTGGGCCGGATTGTTTGGGGCTTTCTTGGGCCTGTTCAAGGCCAGTTTTGGGCTGTTTTAAAAACTGTTTATTGGGCCATTCAAAGTTTAGTTTTGGGCTGTTTCAAAAATCAGTTTTTGTGGGCCTGTTTGAAGTTAGTTTGGGCTGTTTTTAAGAATCGTTTTGTAGGCCATTTAAGGATTTGTTTTGGACTGTTTTTAAATCTGTTTCGTGGGCTTGGTTAAGGTTCAGTTTTAGGATGTTTTAAAAATCAGTTTTGTGGGCCATTCAAGTTTGGTTTTGGGTCGTTTTAAGGCTTGTATTATGGGCCATCTTAAGATTAGTCTTGGGCTGTTTTGAAAACTTGTTTTGTGGGCCATTTAAGAGTAGTTTTTGGACTGTCATTTGGGACTGTTTTGGACTCGGTTTAAGGCCAACTATGGGCCTGTTTTAATGAGATTTGAGATTTATTTGTGATACTTGGAAATTTGTGAAATGGGAATGATGTGAGAATGAGTGCATGTGAAATTACCCGGGAACCGTTCGGGTCTTAATGCGCACTTATCATTTAAATATTATGGATTTTCATTGGCATCAAACGCACTTTTTATTAATTAATGTTTAAAGGTTAAATGTGCATTGAGATGGTTCCTTGGTAAGTCATTAAGTCATTCTCCACTGTCCATTCCATTTCAAGTCAGAAAAATGTATTTGTATTTGTATTTGAATTCGTATTTGTTTTCTTTGGTGAACTAACTTAAATAGCATCGATGATTTGTTATAAAATCATGTGTCTTCCCATGTTCGAAAGGGTTGATCGTATGATTTTATACAAATCACCTTGATGCGTATTTGAACGGTTTACCAGAGATATTCGTATGTTTTCTCCGATTCGATTTGAAAAGAGATTGAGTATGTTCGTTACATTCGGGATTTCTTCGATAAGACTATTGTTTTGACAACACTAGTATTTGAAAATAAAAACCTCGAGGCAAGACGGGGCCAGAGCTATGTGGTGCGAGCCCATGAGCCAAAGAGGCTATGATTCCGAAAACAAAACCCTGAGGCAAGACGGGGCCAGAGCTATGTGGTGTGAGCCCCTGAGTCAAAGGGATTAGTATTATGTTAGATTTGTATCTGTTTGAGTTTAAAAACTAAAGGCACCACTAGGCTTAGGTCACCTTGTCGGGCTGATCACCCGGCTTGGGATCTTTACTCTGTCCGCCAGCTGCAGCTTGGATTCTGTCTGTACCGACCATGGCAACGGTAACTATCTGCCGGTCCCATTTGTATGGCTACGGTTCTGATTTCTGATTTGCCGGTCCCATTTGTATGGCTACGGTTCTGATCCCATTTTTAGTACCACGTTCAGTGGCTACGCTCTGTTTGCTCTTATTACTTCGGTAATAGGAGGATTTAGCTATTTGTGGTTGCCAGTGTTTTATCTGTATATTGCTTTAGTTTGTGATTCTCGTTGGTTATACTTTTTATGCTCAGATTTGTTTAATGTCTACGATATCGATCTTCATCATATTGTCGCTATTATTCAGGATTTGAAATGTATTTCCGACGATTAAATGTTTGATGCAGGCTTTTATCTTTTCGAGATATTCGTACATCTGATATTGCTCTTTTACTCGTTTTGACATTTATGTTCGGTCTTTCGATCGTTTAGCATGCTTTATTGCCATTATTGTTTAGACTCTTCATTTGGTTTTACGATGATTTCGTCAGGTTTTATGTCTTTTCCTTTTGTTCATATTATTTGTTTATTTGCTTGCCAGACCGTCGTGTCTGACCCTTTTTGTTTGGTGCCAGTTTCTTCTCTTTCTGGTTTTAGGTGTTTGATCAGAGGAGGCGGTGGGACCGCCGGTCTGACGTGAGGGGCTGCCCATTGATATCATCTAGATGTCAAGTTTGGCACCGGAGTTCGTATCAAACCTTTGAGGGTAGTATTTCTGTTTAGTGGGTTATATTTTTTGTATGGCTATGTTAGCCTTTTTCTTTGGGTTTGTAATTAAGACATCTGTTAATTGTAACTTGAATATGTGGGAAATAATAGATTTGTTACTACCAGCTCAGTGTGTTGTGATTTATGATTTATGCCAGTCTGTTTTTGATGGCTTTGTGATATTGGTTGCGTGCGACACGGAACCCGATGGCCACGGATTCCGAGTCGTAACACCATGTGTAGCTTCCGCGAAAATATACTCTGATCGTGATGGAATTTGTTTATCCTCATTCACGCGGATCTTGGGAACTATAACAAAAAGTTTCAAATTTATTCCAAAATTTCGCACCCCGAGATCGGTTCGCTGCAGGTCCCGGTTTCGGGGCGTGACACCTGGTTTGAGGGGATTTTTGAGGGACTTTTTGGGCCTGATTCAAGATAGTTTTGAGCCATTACAGGACCTGATATTGGGCCATTTAGGGCCTGATATTGAGCTGATATAAAACCTGTTTTGTGGGCCTGTTTTCAGATTCTTTTATTCATTCCTTTAGGCCTGTTCAAGGTCAGCCTTTGGGTTGTTTTTAAAACTGTATCTTGGACCATTCAAGTTTGGTTTTGGGGCCATCTTAAAACCTGATATTGGGCCTATTCAAGGCCAGCTTTTAGACCACTTTAAAACCTGTTTTATGGGCCTGTTCAAAGTTAGTTTTGGGCTGATTTAAACCTGTTTTGTGGGCCATTCAGGGTTAGCTTTTGGGCTGTTTTGAAACTTGTTTTGTGAGCCATTCAAAATTAGTTTTGGGCTGTTTTTAAGGGCTGTTTGGGCCATGGTTAAAGGGCTGCTTGGGACTAAATAAGTAGACCGTTTTGGGCTTGGGATAAGGCTAGTTGTGGGCCTGTTTTAAAGAGTTTGGATTTACTTGTGATGCTTGGAATTTGTGAAATGGGAATGGGACCAATGAGAGAATGAATGTATGTAAAATTATCCGGGAATCGTTCGAGTCTCAATGCGCACTTTATCATTTAAACGTTGGGGATTTTCATTGGCATCAAACTCACTCCTTAATGATCAATGTTTAAAGGATAGTTGTGCATTGAGATGGTTCCTTGGTAAGTCATTAAGTCATTCTACATAATTCCATTCCATTTCAAGTTAGAGAACGTATATGTATCTGTAATTGTATCCTTTGGGAAACTAATTTAAATAGCATCGGTGATTTGTTATAAAATCACGGGGTCTTCCATATTCGAAAGGATTGATCGTATGATTTTATACAAATCACTTTGATGTGTATTTGAACGGTTTACCATGGATATTCGTATGTTTTCTCCGATTCGATTTGAAAAGAGATTGGAGTATGTTCGTCACATTCGGGATTTCTTCGATGAGACTATTGTTTTGATAAGGCTAGTATTTGAAAATAAAAACCTCGAGGCAAGACGGGGCCAGAGCTTTGTAGTGCGAGCCCATGAGCCAAAGAGGCTATGATTTCGAAAAGAAAACCTCGAGGCAAGACGGGGCCAGAGCTATGTGGTGTGAGCCCCTGAGCCAAAGGGATTAGTATTATGGTTTGATTCGTATCGGTTCGAGTTTTGAAAACTAAAGGCACCACTAGGCTTAGGTCACCTTGTCGGGCTGATCACTCGGCTTGGGATCTTTAATTTGTCCGCCAGCTGCAGCTTGGATTCTGTCTGTACCGACCATGGGAACGGTTTTATCTGCCGGTCCCATTTGTATGGCTACGGTTCTGATCCTATTTCTAGTACCACGTTCAGTGGCTACGTTCTGTCTGCTCTTATTACTTCGGTAATAGGAGGATTTAGCTATTTGTGGTCGCCAAGGTTTTATCTGCATATTACTTTATTTTATGATTCTTGTGGGTTATACTCTTTATGCTTTGATTTGGTTAATGTTTACGATATCGATCATTTATCCTATTGTCGCTACTATTCAGTTTTAAATGTATTTCCAATTATTAAATGTTCTGCTTAGGCTGTTATCTTTTCGAGATATTTATGCTTCAGAGACTGTTCGTTATTTGTCTTGATATTTATGTTCGGTCTTTCGATCGTTTTAGCATGCTTTATTGTCATTATTGTTTAGACTATTTATTCGGTTTTACGATGATTTCATCAGATTTTACGAGTGTGCTTTGGTTTCATATTATTTGATTATTTGCTTGCCAGACCGTCGTGTCTGACCCTGTTTGTTTGGTGCCAGTTTCCGCTCTTCCTGTTTTTAGGTGTTTGATCGGAGGAGGCGGTGGGACCGCCGGTCTGACGTGAGAGGCTGCCCATTGATATCATCTAGATGTCAAGTTTGGCACCGGAGTTCGTATCAAATCTTGGGGGTAGTAGTTCTGTTTAGTTCGTTATTTTTGTATGGCTTTGTAGCCTTTTTCTTTGGGTTTGTAATTAAGACATTTGTTAATTGTAATTTGAACATGTGGGAATTAATTAGTCTTGTTACTACCAGCTCAGTGTGTTCTGATATATGATTTATGCCAGTCTGCTTATATGATGGCTTTATGGAATTGGTTGCGTGCGACACGGAACCCGATGGCCACGGATTCCGGGTCGTAACACCATGTGTAGCTTCCGCGAAAATATACTCTGATCGTGATGGAATTTGTTTATCCTCATTCACGCGGATCTTGGGAAAGATAACAAAAAGTTTCAAATTATCCCAAAATTTCGCACCCCGAGGTCGGATCACTGCAGGGCCCGGTTTCGGGGTGTGACAGGCAGGTTCTTCTAGGAAGCGAGCCCGAAGAGGAAAGAGGAAGAGGAGTCAGCATCGCAGCAAGGAGCAACACGAAGACTCTCCTGATATGGAAGTCCCGCTTACTATCAATGAGGAGGTGCCAGAGAATGCTGACGAGCCTCCAGAAAAGAGGCGCCGAGAAGAAGAGACCGTTGGTGAAGGTATGACTTTTCCTCTTTCTCTTTCCATTTCTTTTCATGGAATTTTCCATGTTCTGATTTGCTTCCTACTTCTGCTTTTCTCTTCTTTTTTTTTTAGCAGAGGAAGAAGACTTGGCGATGCCAGACGTCCCGACCGATGAGGCAGTGACAGATCCTATGGGGGCACCTGAAGAAGAACCGAGGGACTCTGGAGTGAATCCAGAATCTCCAATTGGTGTAACTTCTTTTTGCTTTCCCTTTTTTTGTGTCTTGTGACTTGATTTGCTAACACATTTTTTTTGTAGGCTAACTTGCCACAGGATTCCGATGACTTTGAACCATCGATGGACGCAAATGTTGATGATGCTTCCGATGAGTTCATGGAGGAAGAGAGTGTTCCGCCAGTCATCGAAGAATGTACTTTATAGTAATAACCCTGATAATGATTTTTTAAATAGGATCATATTCATACCTTTTTGTGTTTCATTGGAAGGTTTTGAAGTGACAGAAGAGAGTCCATCGCTTCTTTCAGAACCAGAGCAAGGGATGCCGGAGGTTGATCTGGAGGTAGAGACTCGTAGAACCAGTTTTGACACGGTTGAGGAGATATCTCGTGCTGAGATTCCTTCCCCAGCGGCTCCAACTAGAAAGAGTTCTTTTGTTACTCTTCCAACAGGTCATGACATGAGTAGCCGACCGACGGAGCGGGGCGAATCTTCATCTGGACCATCTCTTCTATTTGTGAAGAAGGTGTTGGCACGGCTTTTGAGCTCTTGGATTGAGACTCTCCTTTCTAGACACTTGGATGCCAGATTAGGTATGATCCAGCATGTGCAGGAGATTCTCACTGATGCCGAAGAAGTTGGTCTAGACGTCACAGGTGCCAGGGCGATCGTTGATAGGATCATTGCACTGGGTGACAAGTGGTTTGAGACCATGGACTTCCCTGATGACCAGTTCTTCAAGGAGATGTTCTTCGATCCTACTAACAGGGCTAAGTCTGACCTGAATGAGGCTACACAGAGCAAGAAGCAGGTACTCCAAGAGAAGAACTTAGAAGAGCTAGCCATCATCGGGCTGAGGCATAACCTTAACATCCTTGATAGGGAGGTCGATGAGGCCAGGAAACGTCTTGAGCATTTGAAGGCACAAGTCGCGGCCAAGTGGGCTGCTATAATAGAGGCTCGTGATTGGGAGAGTGCTTTGATTCGCCGGGTTATAGATGCTGATCAAGTTCTTGAAAGGAAGATTCAGGAAGACGCACAATGGCAAACTGCTCAGGATAAGCTTCCCAGTATAAAAGAAGGGTTACAGCCTTCTCCAGCATCTCACGATAAGTTCTTGAAGAAGTGTGCCCTGGAAACTATGACGGCTGAGGCAAGGAGTTTGCTTAAGGAGCTGAAACTTTGGCTAGAGACCATTTTTTGGCTGAGCTCCTGATTTTTGTAGCAGAAACTATCCTTCTTTTTTTTTGTACCACATGTATTTTTTTGGTACTCTTTTTTTTTGTGTAGTGCTTGTAAACACTTTCTTTTCTTTTTTCTCTTTTGGTACCATGTGTATTTTTTGGTACTCTTTTTTTTATTTTCCCTACGCTCACTTAATTCTTTTTGTGATGAAAACAATTGCTAAATGGGATTTGATCAAAAGTTTGTCATTTTGTTAAAATCTTTTATCAAATAATTGTTTTGGCATGGGAGCCAGATTTTGTTTGTGGCATGAGAGCCGGTCTTTTGTGGCATTGATAGCCGGTTTTTTTTTTTGAAAGCCAGGTTTTGGTTGGTGGCATTGATAGCCGGTTTTGTTTTGTGGCATTGATAGCCGGTTGTTTGTTTTGTGGCATTGATAGCCGGTTTGTGGCATTTATAGCCGGTTTGTTGCATCTATAGCCGATTTTGGTTTTCAAAAATGCAAGTATCGACTAAAAGTCGCCTCCCTGCTGAATGGTCTTGCAAGTATCAATGGAATGTCCCATCCTCGTGGATTTGGGTGCAAGTATCGATGGAATGTCGCATCCTTGCTTTTCAAAAATTTTGGTTTTGCGGTACTGACTTGATGTCGTTTCCCCACGATTTTTGAAATTTACGGTTTTCTCGAACCTTTGGGTTGTGGATATCAACTGAAATGTTGCATCTCCACGATTTCTTGGTTTTTTTGAACCTTTGGAATTTGGGTTGTGATATCAACCGAAATGTTGCGTCTCCATAATTTTAGGTTTTTTCGAACCTTTAAAATTTGGATTGTAGATATCAATTGAAATGTTGCGTCTCCACGATTTTAGGTTTTCTCGAACCTTTAAAATTTGGGTTGTGGATATCAACTGAAATGTTGCGTCTCCACAATTTTAGGTCTTTTCGAACCTTTGAAATTTGGGTTGTGTATATTAACTGAAATGTTGTGTCTCCTCGTTTTTTTTATTTTGCAAGTATTGACGAAAAGTTACTTCCCTGCGATTTTGGAAGTGTTGAACATGATTCGCATGCTTCTGATTTGTGCGAGTATCGACTAAGCGTCACTTCCTCGCGGTTTTGAAAAAAAACCATTTTTTTTTGTTTAAAGACACGAGGGTCGTAAATTTTGACCTAAAACCATTTTGGCGGTAAAAGGCATGGTGGACTAGGGTGGAAATCCCTGAATCCGGATTTTATTTCAAACCATGAATTTTGGGTTCAAGGATCGAAAATTTTTGGTCAAGTCAGGGAGAGGCTCCTAAACTTGGATTTCTTGAACATTGAAACGATGAAAGTAAGCATTGTTTGAATTTCTAGAAATTTCAACATTTGATATGAAAATTCTAAAAGAGTGGGTTTAGCGAGCGAGTACCTGGAAATAGGTTTTGGCCGTACAGGCATTGCTCTTACCCAGTTGGGTAAGTCCTCAAGGGTAGTACCGCTTTAATAACTTGTCGTTGATGGGCAACATACATCTGTCACCTTCCATGTTTAGGAGTGCATATGCGCCGTTGTAGAAAACCTTGTCGATGACGTAGGATCCCTCCCATTTTGGCTCAAACTTGCCATTGGACTTATGAGCGAAGACCATTGGTCTTTTTACCGCAAGAACCAAGTGACCCTTTTGTAGACGCTTTGCCTAACCTTTTTGTAGAAAGATCCTACCATGCGTGCTTGGTAAAGTTCAATGCTTTGTCGAGCTTTGAGCCGTCTCTCATCATGATTGTCCAGCTCATGGAGTCATAATTTGACATTGCTTTCTTGAGTCATGTCATTTTACAAAGATACCTTCTAGGAAGGAATTTGTACTTCCAAGGGTACGACAGCTTCGCATCCATAGACCAAGGAGAATGGTGTGCTATGGGTTGGTCCTCGAACGGTGGTTCGATAGGCCCACAAAGCTTCAGACAGTTTGTCGCTTCAGTCTCTTTCGTGACTAGAGACCATGTCTTTGAGGATTTTGCAGAGTGTCTTGTTGAAGGCTTCTGCTAATCCATTTGCTGCCGGATTGTATGGAGTTGAAGGACAGCTTTGGATTTTGTATTTGTCGCAGAACCTGTAGAATCGATGATCCTGGAATTGTGGTCCGTTATCATGGACGAATCTTTTGGGTATGCCGAAACGACAAACAATGTTGGTGCACAGGAGCTGAAGGACTGATGAGATCTTCATTTCGTTGAGCGCAAATGCTTCCGACCATTTGGAGAAATAATCCGTAGCGGCAAAGATGAAGCGATGACCTTTACTTGAAGGGGGAGAAATAGGACCAATGATGTCCATACCCCAGGCTTCTAAAGGTCATGAGATCGCTGTAGGATGCATCCATTCTGGAGGCATATGAATGTAATCTCCGTGAACTTGGCATTATTGGCAGCGCTTAGCAAATTGCATTGCGTCAGCTACCATAGTAGGCCAGTAATAACCTAACTTTTTTATCTGAGCATAGAGCTTGGGACCAGCCTAATGAGCTCCACAAAGACCAGCATGAACTTCCTCGAGTGCTTCTTCAGCCTCTTGTTGTGACAAGCAGCGTAGAAGTACTCCATTGAAGGATTTCCTATAAAGGATTTCTGAAGGAATATCCAAATGAAAGCTTGGGGCTCGCCTTTGGATGCTTACCCTTTCTTTTGGATCTTCAGGTAGGATTCTGAACATAGTGTAATCAATGAACGGATCCCTCCAGTCACCGATTGAAGGTTGAAGGATAGAGATCCAACCACTCTGTGGCATTCAACAACTGCTTGGTGTGTGTTAAGAGGAGGGAGGATTCTTCTTTCGCACACTGTGATTTGCATGTTTTCCCCTTCCTAGATTGCCATAGATGCGGCAAGTCCGGCCAGGGCATCTGCACGTATGTTTTCACCTCTACGAATGTGAGTGATGTGACAGATGTTAAACTTTTGCAGAAGCGATTGTGCCTTGTTGTAGTAAGGCATCAGATCAGGCTTCCTGACTTCAAATTTCTTATTCATCTGGTTGACGATCAGTTGAGAGTCTCCAAAGATTTCCAGCATGGTGATGCCAGATTCGATGGCGAGTTCCAATCCTAGGATCAGAGCTTCATATTCAGCTGCATTGTTTGTGCATGGTTCCAGTAGCGAGAAAGTGTGTGGAATCATATATTTGTCGGGGCTAACAAAGAGGATGTCAACTCCCGAGATCAGCAGTCTTTTTTTATTTGTCCTGGTTGCACCGTCAAAGTACATGTCCCAGGAGGCGTTTTGTGAGAAAGTCTCCACATTGTAAACTGGTTCGTCTGAGAGATCATCTCTGAGTGGAGAATCTTCAGGCAACGGATGCTCTACGAGAAAGTCCTCTAGAGCTTGCCCTTTGGTTGCTTTTTGTGGGACATACCTAATATCAAATTGTGACAGAAGGATGGACCATTTTGCTAGTCAGGCATTGAGATAACCTGCTTTTGTGACAAGGACCTTCAAGAGGTTGATCCTCGAGACCAGGTAGACTGTGTTGGAAAGAATGTAGAGATGTATCTTTTGTACGGCGAACATCACTGCTAGGCATTCTTTTTCGACTGGAGAGTAGTGATGCTCTGCACCTACTAGCATGCGGCTGAGGTAGTATAGAGCATCTTCTTTTCTTTCATCATTTATTATGCAAGTAGAGCGCCCAGAAAGTGATCAAGGGCTCTTGTGTACAAGATGAATGGTTTTCCAGTGGTAGGAGCAGCTAACACTGGAGATTTGGTCAGGTATGACTTGATATCATGAAATGCAGCTTCACAGTCAGCATCCCAGACAAAGTTTACACTTTTTTTCATCAACCGGGAGAATGGACGACACTTCCCCAAAAGATTGGAGATGAACCGTCTGATGTTGGCCAATCTCCCTTGAAGCCCTTTGAGTTCTCTCAAGGTTCTTGGAGAGGACATTTCTAAAATGGCCTTGACTTTGATGGGGTCAAGTTCTATTCCAGCTTTCCGAACTAGGAATCCGAGGAACTTATCCGACGAGACGCCAAAGAAGCACTTCAGAGGATTCATTCGCAGTTTGTGTTTGGGAAGCCGGAGGAAGACTTCTCGAAGATCTTTAAGATGGTCTTCTTTTCTTTTGCTTTTGACGGCGAGGTCATCAATGTAACATTCGACCATCTTGTGCTGCATATCTTGGAATATTTTCATCATAGCCCTCTGATATGTGGCACCAGTAATTTTCGGACCAAATGGCATGACAGTGTAGCAATACACGCCAAATGGGGTCCAAAAGGATGTGTGTTTTTCATTTTCATGATGCATCTTTATCTAATTGTAACCAGAGAAGCCATCCATAAATGTCATTTGCTCGAATCCACAAGTATTTTCAATCATTACCTCCGGTATAGGGAGTGGGAATTCATCTTTAGGGCATGCGCCATTCAGGTCTCTATAGTCAATACAGACCCTGATCTGCCCGTTTTTCTTTGTCACGGGGACAATGTTGGCCAACCATTCAGGATGTTGTTCCTCACGGATGAAGCCGACGCTTTTGAGTTTTTGAACTTCTTGTTCAATTTTATCCATCACATCTGGACGGAATCTTCTTTGGCCCTGCTTGACAGGCTTGATGTCTTCCTGAAGATTGAGTTTATGGACTATTACCTTGGGATCTAAACCAGGCATTTCAGCGTAAGACCATGCGAAGCAATCGACAAACTCACGAAGAAAAGCGATATACTCATGTAACTCATCATCCTTTATATTCTTGTTTATGATTACAAGACATGGGTTATCTGGTGTTCCCAAGTCTATCTTTTGAACAAGATCTTCTGTTGGAAGGTTCGAATGTGGTTCCTCCATAATATTTTTGGAGGCTTCTAGCTCAACGAAACCTTATGGGGTTTCAAGGACATTTCCAGACCAAGGTCTTGTTCCTTTCCATGGGTCTTCTTGATCGGTGATCTTCTCAAGGCTTGCTATGAGGTGGTCCCAATGGCCTGTTGAAACTGGGTTGAAGTAAGGTACTTCTTTTGGAGACGAGGGTTCTTCTGGGTCAAAATACCATACGTCTCTGTTATCAGACAATTCCTCTTCATCATCAGAGAAATCGTACCAATTGGATGAGCTTCCTGGATCTTTGTCAGGTGACTCATTGAAGAGATATCCGGGGAGATCGATGTCTTCATGGACTTGAGATGTTGAGGCTTGGTCAGCAAACTGACTTTTAAGCCTTTGTGTCAACTATCTCAGGGGGTTGTCAGGATCAACCCTAACCCATGTGAAGACTTTTCTATATAACCATAGAGTCTCCAATCTTCCAGCTGGCTCTTGGTCAAGGCGGGCCCCAATGGCGTGAGAATACAGCGGCCTTCTCCCAAACCAACTGGGTTTTGAGCGTCATAGCCCATTTTCTTCATAATAGCTTGTGCCACAGGACTATATAAGGATAGTTGAGGCATACCTTCATTTTGGAAAGGTTCAAGCATGGAGTTTGATGAAGAAGCATCCAATCTATGGAAGAAGATCGGCTTTTCCTTTGCTGAAGTTGCTGGAACAACGAAGGAAGCAGATGTAGGATCTTTTACATCAGCAGGTGTCTCCATTGGAGTAAGAGTAGGCTGAACTTGTTGAGTGTCAGCTCGGCTTGACGATGTGTCGTCTTCTGGCTCTGAATCCGAATCCGTGTCTTGCATGATAGACACGAAAAGACAACAAATTTGCCCCCAGGCTTTTGCTTTGCCTTCTTCACTTTAGTCGTGATGACCAAAGGCTTTGAAGTCTTGAGGGAGATAATGAAGGGAGTTTGAATGCTCTCTTCGGATTTACCAAAGGGTTTATTTTCTTCCGATGATTGTTGAGGAGCTTTGCCTTTATCTTTCTGGAGATTTTTGGCAAAGGATGTTATCCCCTCTTCTTCTTTTTCACCTTCATACATCTAGAAATCCGTAAAGTGGACTTCTTTACCTTTGAAGGGTTTTCTGTCTGCAAAGACTTGATGTATCATGCCGTCGTCGCCGATGAACTTGATGCATTAATGTAGAGTTGATGGGACAGCACCATTCTTGTGTATCCAGGGGCATCCTAGAAGGATGTTGTAGCATGAAAGGGTTTTTATTACATACACAGTGACCTCAGAGATAAGATCATTGATTTGCAACTTGAACCTGATTTTGTCGATAGGCCTTTGAGTACTCCCATCCAATCCAATGATAGATATAGATGTGTGGCTCAGCTTGCTGGGTGGGATGGCCAACTCTTCGAGAGCCGAAGTGGAGATGAGGTTGAGTGTAGAACCTGGGTCGATCTGAACTCTGTGCATAGGCATTTCCTTGATGTACCATGTGCAGTACAGGGGTCGGTTGTGCCTTGTTTCGCCAAGTAGGAGGTCTTCCTTAGGGAAGGCGATGGTTGCATTGGCTGCCTTTTGAACCGAGAGGCATTCAATGCATGATCCCTCAATTTTCTTCTTTTCTCCCTTTGAGAAAGTTTCTGAGTTTTTGACCTGGTAGTCCATTTCAATTTGGAGGACTTGCGGGGCGTGTTTGTCGAGATCCTTATTCAGCTTTTGTAATTCTGAAATGAGATTATCACGAGTGCGTGGAGACATTCGCAATAAGTCTAGGATGTGCAAACATGCAGGTATGTGCTTGTAATGTTAAATCAAGTCATACTTGAAAGCCTCCTTGGGGCCTGCATGTTCATCATTGTTGCCACTAGGGGGGCTTATAACATCTTTTCCCGAAGGATTTACATAAGCAAAGGAAGATTGGTTGTAATTCTTGTGGTAGTCCCAGCCAGAGCAGGTGCCTCTACCAACTTTGAGAGCTTCTTGAGAAGGGTCTTCGTTTGGAAGATTGTCTTCAGGATCAAGAGGCTGTCGTTTTTCATTCGCTGAGGATGTGTCTGCAGTAGAGCTGCCATCCTCAGTGATTGTGTTGCACGGAGCATTTTTAGGAACAAGTCCTGAACAACATCCAGTAACCTTTCTTCTTCGTTGACTAATTCATTGTCCCAAGCATCAATAGCTGGGGATTCTTCATGATGATCAATCGGGAAGAGTGTGAGTCCTGAAGTCACGGTCTCCGGAGAAGAAACCTGAGAGGGTGTTGCCTCAGTGAAAGTCACGTAAGAAGAGGTAGCTCCAGAGGATATGGTGCTAGGCGTCGTCGGAGTGTAAGTGATCTCATCAAACGACGCTTCGGAAGAGCTATAATCTAGAATTATCACATTACAGGAAGCTCTGACAAGAGACGCTGCCTGCTCAGAGCAGACTCATCCTCGGATGTAAGAGGTAAGAGGATCGTCTATCCAGAAATTTTCTCCATTTTCAGGAGTTAAGGGAGGAAATACCTGATGGTCTTCAGGGACTTCAGGCTCTGGATTGCGAGGAGGCTCGTTGGCGCGGTCTTGCTCTTGTTCTAGGACATGACGCTGCAAGATCCTTGGTGTCGGGTAAGGAACCAGCTCTTCGGATGCCTCCATTCTGTTTATCACCTTGAAGGAAGTATTGATCTTCTTCTTTGGTGATTTTGGTGTTTGTTCACATGACACCTTGTTGACGGAGGCAGACCCATAGTTTTTGTCAAAGGTGATGACTCCGTTTTTCCACAAGTTGTTTATTTTCTCCCTCACAACGAAGCATTGATTGAGAGGATGCGAGATCAACTGGTGGTATGGACAGTACCGAGGATCATTGGTTTTGCCAACATCTCCCAGTCTTTTGGGTTCAGGCAAGGTGAGCTTGCCATTTGCCACTAGAGCCCCGAAGATTTCATCAACATCTTCATCGAACGGGTATTTCTTTTCTACTCTCTCTTTGAAGGCATCAGAGAGTTCAGGTCTCTTACCAGCAGCTTTGTTTTCAGCTTTCTTTGGTGGCTGAGGAGTTGACTTGGTTTGCACATTGAGGACCTCTTTTTTCTTTGGTTTTGAGGTTCCAATGGCGGTTGGCTCTTTTCTTGATGATTTCTGACTATTGAGGTCTTTAATCACCGTTTCAGCCTCCATGGAAGCTTCTAGGAGTTCTCCTAGGTTCTTTGATTTTTTACCGATGATCATGGAGCGGATTATAGCTCTCATGTTGTTTCGGCAGATGTCGACTAGCGACGCTTGTGGCAGTACATCAGAGCATTTGTATGCCATTGCTTTCCACTTGTGAATGAAGTCATATGTTGACTCATTCTCCTCCTGTTTTAGGCTGCAAAGTTGAGCCATAGTAGCGGGATGATCCTCACCTTTGAAGTGAATAGGAAGCGTGTCTCTAGCATGGCCCAGTTTTGGATGGAGTCCTCCGGCAAAGTGGAGTACCAATCAAAAGCCGTACATTTTCGGGTACTTGCAAAGAGGCGGATCTTGAGTGCATCTTGATCCGCGATAGCTCCCGTCAAGATCTTGAAGTGGATGACGTGCGGTCTGGCTGATCCTTTCCCCGTATATGTTTGGAGAGTAGGATGCTTGAATTTTGTAAGGAATGGGACCGAGTCCATCCATAAGGGATATGGTGGCTTGATCCCATGCTCTTTGAGTATATCCTTTTCTTTAGCTTTTGCGAGGATATTGTCTACGTCCTTTTTGGTGAGGGCGCGTGACTCATTTTCTTCTCCATTTACCTCATCATCTTGATGATTCGGAGGAGGTTCATTGTTCGCCTGATTTTGGAAGGCGAGGAGAAGGTTTTCCATTAGAGTTTCAATCCTCTGTTGACCTTGTTCCAACTGCTGGATGCGTGTGAGTGCATCATCTTAAGGTGGATTGCGAGGTGGTGGCTCATAATTTGTAGCCAGGATATTCATCCCTCGGGATTCGAACAAAGAAATTGTCCTGGTGACTGAGTTGGGGTTATTCTTTTTTATGAAGAGCTTGAGGAAGGATAACTCTGTCGTCCTTGGCTTGAAGGAGCAAGGGATTCTTCAGGATGCCTTCTTGTCCTGGAGACGCTGCGGGTCACCGGACGTCGGACATGGATTTTTGTTGCTGACTTTTGGCGTCTTCTGGTTTTTCCAGCCATATGGACAGCAGCAATTTGGTCGGGTCTTTCTTTTTCGACCCATTTATGGGAGACTTGAAGTGTAAGAGGCTGGGTCCTTTGCTTTTCAAGTCTCTTTTGTTGATACGACGTGTGGCGGCATATACGACGAGCAATTTGAGCTTCGGTGAGCTCTGGTTGGGCTTTGATAATGAAGGATGTGCTCCCTCGGGCGCAGCAGCCAAGCATGTCTTCTTTGTAGCTAGGCAAGGATAGGATGCGAACCTGGTCCTTTGCCTGTTGCAACGAAGCTTTGAATTTTGTGAAGGGTCGAACCGAAGGATTGTAGGCCTTGGCAGGTGCTTGCAGAGGCCTTGTGATGCATGACTTGATTTTGGGCTTGTAGGAACAAGCCGACTCATGGTGGGTTGACTTGGGAGTCAGGTTGGAGATGGGTCTCTCCTCTTTTATGTAGGCAAGAGGGTAGAACTGGCTCTTCTTGAGTGGGGCCAGGTATGCTGGCTTGGTGGATGTTTGGGACCTTCTTTGTTTTGGTGAAGGTCTTGGGGACCAAGTCTTGGGATAGACTTGGTTGCTTGCGGGTTGAGGCTTCATGGGGGTGCCACGGGCTTCGGGCATTTTGGTGCTCGCCTTTGGTGTCATGGTAGTGACACGTTGGGAGACGAGCTTCTGCTTCTTGGAAGGACCAGTTTGTTCTTTGGGAAGTGGGAATGGTCCCAGCGTCCCAAAGACAATAGTCCGGGGACTCGAGGTCGACCCGGAGTCCAGAGAGTTGCCGAGGGAGTTGGCGCTTCGGCAACTGACAGGGCGCTTGTAAGTGCGCGTGGTTTGCTTTTGTTGAAGCATGAGCTGGTGCTTGTTCTCACAAAAGTAATAGGCAAGGAAGCTGCCATTGTTAGTTTTTTTTTAAATTTCTGAAACAAGACCACATCCATTAGTAATCACAAGAATATAATGATCATAAATGGGAAGTTCCATGGTTTTGTCTTTTCAAATCGCTCGAGGGACATGACCCAAGCGACATGAAGTAGGCAAAAGGCCATAGATGGTACAATTGTTCTGATCGCAAGCATGGTGAGCCCAGAACGAGCGTCCCAGTGATTGCTAGAAGCAATTGTGAACTTAAATTCAACTTATTGACAGAGCTTGCTCGAGGTCAGAAGAAAATAAGGTTGGAGTTAGAAATGTGCCGGTCGCGAATACAGTAGACCCTAAAAGGGCGTACCAGTATTGCTAGGCACAAATGTTTGGAGATCCCATCTATGAGATAACATTCTCTGTTTTGAAAGGTCAAGATTGGATTCATCAAAGAGAGCAGAAGGCATTCCATTCTAAACACGGGCTCAACGATTTCCACGAGCGCCAGTGTCCAGAAGGGAAGAGACCAAAATTTCTCAAATCTGAAACCAAAAATGACAAGATTTTTTTTTGAAAGGCCAAGATCGGGTTCATCAAAGAGAGCAAAAGGCATTCCAATCTGAACAAGGGCTCAACGATTTCCGCGAGCGCTAGTGCTCAGAAGGGACGAGACCAAAATTTCTCAAATCTGAACCCAAAATGACGGAAGTTTTTCTTTTTGAAGATTTTTTTTAATTTTTTTTAAAAAAAATATTTTATAATTTTTTATTTTGAAATTTATTTTTTATTTTTTGTTTTTTATTTAAAAATTTTTATTTTGAATTTTTTTATTTAAAAGACGAGAGAGTACACATAGGCCTCCTAACCAGGTCTTATGAAATCCTAGCGGTCTATGTCTTTTTCTTTTTTTTTAAATAGACTCATCGAAGAGAAACGATGGCCCAATCCCTGATCCGAACGCGAGCTCAACGATTTCCGCGAGTGGCAGCGCCCAAAAGGGAAAGAATCAAAGTTTCTCAACTTTGAATCCAAAACGAGAAATTTGGTTCTTTGAAAAAAAAACTTTTAAGATCTCTAATGAACTCATCGAAGAGAAGCGATGGCCCAAAACCTTATTCGAACAGGCTCAACATTTCTGCAAGCACGATGAATGATAGGAGAGAATCAAAGTTTCTCAATTTTGAATGCAAACTAAGAAATCTGATTTTTTTTGTATTTTTTATCTCGAATGAACTCATCGAAAAGAAACGATGGCCCAAAACCATATTCGAACAGGCTCAACATTTCTACAAGCACGATGAACGATAGGAGAGGATCAAAGTTTCTCAATTTTGAATCCAAACTGAGAAATCTGATTTTTTTTATCTCTAATGAACTCATCAAAGAGAAACGATGGCCCAAAACCTTATTCGAACAGGCTCAACATTTCTGCAAGCACGATGAACAATAGGAGAGGATCAAAGTTTCTCAATTTTGAGTCCAAACTGAGAAATCTGATTTTCTAATTTTTTATTTTTTGAAAAGAGAAAAAGTGGAAATAAATTTGAAGAATTAGAAATTTCCAAAAAATCCCATCTCATTTTTTAGATGTGAAATCCAACATAGGCCACCAACTAGAAAGTAGCCAAGGAATCCAGAAAAGAAGTATAAGCATAGAGCAAAACATATGATATGCAAATATATCATTTCCAAGCATCGTGTTCTCAAATGAACGAGTCCCACCGGGTGTGCCAGCTTGATGGACCGCGCTTCTGCTCGATGCTACCGAGGTCGGCGGACGTGGAAGTCCATTTGATCCGACCCATTCGCGCCCGGGGGGCAAAGGCGTGCATCAACATTTTTTTTTGTGTGTGGGTGTGCCAGATTTTCTATTTTACTTGGAATTACAGGTAGTGATCCGGAGATCGACATTCGCAAATAAAAAGGAAATCAACTTCTTTCAAGTTTTCCATTGCACATATATTTAAGAAAAGAGACATTTTCTTGATTTGCCGTGAAAGGCGATTTTTGGCTTTTATAGCCGATTTTGGCATTTATAGCCGATTTACATTTCTTATCAATAACGAAAGACAAGAGTTGTGATTTTTGTCTCTTTTAGAAAAATACAAACTACAATGAAAAGCAAGAAAAGGAGGATCTAACTTCTCAGGAGATTGTGGGGGACTCGTTCAGATTGACGGTCGCAAGCCATGTGTGGACTTCGCCATCATCCATGCGGATGAGAAGAGAGAATGCTCTTGATTCACTTGCATTGGCTATAACCTCATATTTTTAGAGGACAAAGACCAAAAGGAGGTCCTATGTCCAATAAAAAAACTAAGTAGACGGGCTGAAAAGCCACGTCTAAGCCATTGGAGGCAGAAGGAGAAGGCAAGGACCTTGGGGGGTACCCCCCAAGGGACTTTTGTCACCTTGTAGTGGTGGCCGGTGCAGAACTTCGCAGAGTTTTCTCTCTTTCTTTCTCTGGATTTTCTGTGCTTTTTTCTGATATGGGATCTGTGTTGTGGAAGTTGGTTTTTTTTTTTTTTTTGAATGCTTTGGAGTGCTTTCCTATTTATAGGCTTTTAAGTAGCCATTTAAGAGGATTTATGAGCCTTAATTGTCATAAAGCTACATAAAGGGAGTGTAAGACACCGACCCGAGAGACCTCGATTAGAGTTAATTAAGTTATGCTTTAGATTTAATTATGTTTAGTGGTTTTTGGATTAGTTTGGGATTAGAATAGCTTTTATAATAGCTTTGGAGAATTTTGAGAGCCTTTTTACTTGTGGGACCCTTTGGGGGTTCTTATTACGAATTGTGTGAGATTTGGGGTTTACCAATGGTTTCCAAAAATTGTGTTTTTAACCCCATTTGACTTATCTTGTTAATCCCTACAACTTTCATGCTGACATCGTTTCCCTTCGAGAGCCCTAAACCCGACTTTTCGCAATTTGAGGGCAAAATGGTCTTTTTACCCAAAATCTGGACACCAAATTTAATGTCACCAAAACATGCAAAATATATACTTTTTGGAAACTAGAAATTTTGCCGACCAACTTTGTCTTCTTCGTCGAATCCGTTTGAAGCCCCGAAAGCAATGTTTTTAGCCCGAGAAGTCTTTTAAGTTGTGGGCCCCATCCCCACTTGTTATATAAGGAGAGCTCTCTTCTTCATTTTCCCCTTTATTGCTAAAACCCTTAGAAGAAGAGGAAGTTCCAGCCCTAGGGTTTCCCTCCTTGTCCCTCTTGCTTCCTTTCTCATAAATCATCACAAGAGCTCTCCCTAATCAAGGAATGGACTCCATGATCATCTTCCTCACCTCAAGACCTTTCTATTAGTATCATTTGTGAAGACATTCACCACCATTAGAGCTTCTTGTGAGCTCTCTCTACCTATTTGAAACACTTTTAGTTAAGTGATCCTTCCAATCTTCTAGATTTATGTTCCCCTAGCCCTAGAGAGACTTAATCTTGGCTATTGTAAGCTTCCCTTTTTGTATTGTTTGGTTTTGATGGTTTAGGGTTTGGATTTGGGGGTTTTTGTGTAGATTTGGTATCTTGGCTTGGAGAGGTGTTTGAGGCTTGATTTTTCTTAGCATTGGACCTAAGGCAAGTGGATGAATGGATTAATTTCATGTTTTCTTGCTATTAAAGATTTGAACTCTTATTCATTGCTTTCACCTAACTTAGCTTATGAGTTTTCATGATTTTGGAAATATGCATAATGATAGGCTATTCTCTATCAATAGTCCCCTTGGAAAACATGTGCATTATTGTTTTGTTTATAGATCATTTGTGTTCATTTATGGACTTTTATTAATGGAGTTGCCTTGCATTGAATGAGGTGGAAGTGATGGAGAAGTTATGTTTGGTTGGTGTGGTTGTTGAGGGAAGTAAATAATGGATTGAATGGGGCTTGAATGAGGTTTTAGAGACCCTCAAATGTATGATTAATGGGTGCTCAAAAGAGTGTGAAAGGAAAGAAAGAAGAAGGGCCGAACTGTACACAGAAATCAGTTTCTGGACAGTTCGCTCGAGCGACCTTGACACATCGCTCGAGCGAACCCGTCACAGAACCTCGTCCGCTTGAGCGAACCCCAAACAGAGAGCAATTCGCCCGAGCGAACTGCCTGTCATGTGTGGGTCAATACTTAAGGACTTGAAACATTATTTTTAGGCTTGGGGAGGTATTGTTTGGAGCCCCAATGCTATGTAAGGACTTGTAAGGCATTGTATGAAGTCCTAAGGAAGGAGAAACCTCATCACGGAGATTCCATGAGGTTTTCCAGATTGGCCAATGTGTATAAGGACCCGGAATGTCCTTAACTCTTAAAGAGTATCAAATTACATCATAATCGACTTACGGGACCCTATTCACACTGATTCAATTCTGGGAACCTCATTGTCTAGCCCGAAAATATATGAGAAACCATTCGTACTCGATTTTCAACCAAACTCTTATTTGGAATTTGAAACCCATGTGATATGACTAGACTGTCCCGAGAATATTAGAAGTGATGTGTTTAGCTTTTGCTAACCTGTATGTGTCAACTTGATGTGAATATGTATTTGTGCCTATTGGCACCCCGTTCTTTTACTATGCATTGGATTTGATTTCTCGTATTTGTCCTATGAGTCGGCACCACTGAGCTTGGACAACCTTGTCGGTTTGATCCACCGACTTGGAGATCCTTCCCCTCCTGATAGTCAGCTGCAGTCTGGAATCCGTAGAGTTTTTGCCCGGTTTGCTACCGTGGTCCCGCAGAGTATATATATGTATATTATAGTATTTTATCGTTGTCCCTCCTCACCTTGTGTGACTGAGGTCAATGATCCTGTAGGGTATGTGCTCTCTTCACTTTAATGAGAGAGGATGTAGCTTTGTGTGGTTGCCCTCTTGACAGTTCCTTATTCTTGGTACCTCTATTGTTTTATATTGTTCATGTCGTTATTTAATAAATGATGCATTATCTTTTATGAAATTCATTATTTATACATAGGTTTTTCTAAACCCTTGTAAAGTATCATTGTTTTGAATTATAGTTATATCTATTCACCCACCTGCCAGACCGTCGTGTCTGATCCATTTATTTTGGTACTCAGGTCTCGAGCTTATTGCCATCGAGGAGGAGCCTGAGGAGGCGGTCGGTGAACCGCAGCGTGTGATAGAGTGGCAAGCCGACAATGTCATGTAGATATTCGTTCGGGCTTTGAGGACGACACTTTTTGGGATATGTCTAACATCTTTTGGGTTTTATTGGTTATATGGTCTTTGTTGACCATTATTTTGGGGCAATTAATCAATTGATCTTTTGTATATGCAACTAACTTTACTTTTGGGAAATATACTTATGATCATTGCTCATTCTGATATCTTGTCATGTCAATTATGAATCAGTCTTATTTATGGAATGGAATAACATTAATATGATTCGCTACACGCTTCCGCAATCTCGAATACATGTTTGATATGATTATATGTGAGGTGATATGTATGGATAATCCTCACCGCGGAATCCTGTGGGAAATCACGTGCACGGATAAATATTTTCTTAATTCCGTGTGCAGGTTAGCCAAAGAGATGCACGTGGCGCGGCATCATTAGTCCCGATCCCAGATTGGATTCCCTAACCCGGTCCGGGGTCGCGACAGGGAGGAGTTACAAGATTTATTTCTTTATTTTGTAACTCATTTTTCTTGGCTTCTGATTGGCCGGTGGAGATTGAGGGCATTTAGTCGCCTTTAATCACCATGATGGGAGGAGTTTCATGGGTTAAATGCCATGAATCAATTGACTTGTAACTCCTGGATGCTTGCTTCTGATTGGGCCGTCCAAAGAAATGAATTAATGACTGCAATAAAGCTAGCCAATTATTCGCATTAAGTGGTCGCTGAGCAGTTGAAGAGTCGCGGGCCGTGCCTCATCTTTTGGGATTCTTCTGGCGATGATCATTGATGGATCTTCACGTAGATCGACATCGAATGACCACGTAACTTCATGCATTGATTGTCAACAGCGGATCGGTGTCATCTGTCCTGTCGATTTCTCGATCGATTGGGTAGAAATCACACTTTTTTGGTTGACCGGTTGGCGGTCAATGTTGATTTTGATACTCTTGAAGACGGACCCGTGATTTTGACGGATGTCGAAGGATTTGGTGCCTCAAAAGTATGAATCTTTGAAAATCTCGGGAGTTAGAAACTTCGAAATGCAAAAAATGATAGAAAACGGGTCTCTCCGGGGCGAGCCCAGCTATCTGGAGCTCCATGGTCGCCAGCGACCATGCGCAGGGTCGCCGGCAACCATGGACCAGGGTCACGGGCTGCGACCCTGGGGGGATTTTCCCCCTTTTGGTCCCGTTTCGCGGCCGTTTCGAGGTCTTTTTTATTCTTTTCTTCTCCTATATTTTCTTGACATTTTTGCACATTTATTGGCCTGATTTCTCTGTAGAGAACTTGATGAGAGTCCTTGCATTTTGGGGTGCAAAGTTTCCAATTTTCCGGGAAAGTCGAAGACTTTGTCGCGTAGAGCTGTCGATTTTCCGTCAGAAGCTGAAACTGGGTCAAATGATGTCGGAATGACCCATAATTTGAGGTGAAGCCTCCTAAGCAATAAATAAGACCAACCATAGGCTTTTATTTGAGTTTTGAAGCCGTATGGGTTATGTCGCCAGTAGACTTGATTTTGTTGCGAAGAAGATATCGCGGCTTGATGTATGGTTAACCGATGTCCAATTGACTTGAAATTTGACAGGGAACCTATTGGAGTCATTTTGAGATTATCCACAGGCTCTATCTTGGAAACCATGGTCCCGGAGAGCTTCGCCACCGAGAGGCCTGTTTTGGCTTCCGAGAGTATAAGTCTGGTCAAATGTTGTCGAAATGACTTGAGACTTGACGTGTAGCCCTTTGTAAGCATCTTGAAGCCAGCCATGTGCTCTGTCTGATGAGTGATGGGCTTGGTGGTTCTCACCGCCGAAAGGCTTGATTTAGCTGTTTGAGGGTTGATGTAGGGTCAAACATTGTCGGTTTGACTTGGAACTTTGACGTGGAGCCTTTTGGATGTATTTTGAGATTATCCATAGGCTCTGATCGAAGATTTAGTGTCTCTGATGCTGTCGCCGTCGGGAGCTCCTGTTCAACTATCGGAGAAGCGAAGTTAGGCCAAATGATTTTGAAATGGCCCGAAACTTCTTGTGTACTCCTCTTTTGGTTGTCTTGAAGAATCTTGCAGTCTTTGTTTGATTATGACAAGATTTGGTTTTTGAAATAGCATTGCCTGCTTGTGGTAGGCTGCGACTTCATGTAGTTCTCTTGATGTTGAAGAGGCAAAGTGACACATTTCTTTTTTGTGTCAATAGTAGGGTCATGTGTAATATGCCTATCAAATCCAAGACCCATCCTATCTCTTTGTGATTTACCCAATTTAAATAACTTTTCAAATTTCTCTTCACCTTGGGTAAATTTGTACTCACACTTTTGTTTGTAGCTTTCAAGTTGAATGACTTGCTTTTTAAGGGTTGAATTTTCATTTTTAACTTTTGTTAGTTCATTTTCAATTCCCTTAAAATGGTTTAGTTCTTCATGGGCAAATTCTAATTCAAATTTCATTTCATTAATAAAATTAGATCCAAGTTCTATTGTTTTTATCTTATTTTGAGCATTAGATTAATTTTCCTTAGTAATGGTCAACTTGGATTCTAAATTGTTAATGTCTTCATCTTGCCTTTTTAATTGATCTCTTAGATTTAAATTTTCCTTATTAAGTTCATCACTTCCTATCTTTAACTCATTTAGTTCATCTTTAATATTAGATAGGTTATGCAAAGAGATCATAAACTTAGAGTCTACACAATTTATTACTTCTTCTTTGTCTCTAAGTTCATCTTTTGAAGAGACTAATTCTTTGGTTAGCTTTTTAGATTCTTCTTTTAATTTATTATTACTCTTAACAAGCTTTAAGTACAATATATACAAATCATCATAAGCTTGATGAATATCATCTTCATTTTCTTCTTCTTTTAATTCAAATTGAGATTCATTAATTTTAAGGTTTGAATCTCCAATAGATGGAAGGAGGGGTCTAGAAGAATCTACACAAGAATCAACATAATCTAATATAGTGGAATCCATTCTAATGATTTTCATGGAAGCACAACACTAGGGTTTTGACTCTAGTTTTTTACACCTAATCAAGAGTTCCAAAACACTTGATCCTAATATAGAGCACGAGGCTTTAATACCAATTGAAAGTCCGGGATCCTTACCCTAGGGGGGGGAGGGGTGAATAGGGTGAGCTACTACTTAGTGACCAATTATGACCAATTTTAAACTTCTTTAAAGTAACTAGTCACTTGTGATGATTTACAAACAAAATGCAGAAGCTAATAAAAACAATCACCACATAGCATGCACCATCACACAAAGATTTATCGTGGTTCGGCCTTAATGCCTACATCCACTATAGGCTAAGCAATAACCTTTACAAATATGTTTTTCTAGGCTAAGCAATAACCTTTACAAAATACTTTTCCAAGGCTAAGTAATAACCTCTACACTATGCTTTCTTAGACTAAGCAATAACCTTACAAGTCTAAGAATTTCTTTCTCAAAGAAGTGTCTACAAAAACAGTAGAAGAGAAACAATTTAAGCTCAATTACAATGCCTCTAATTAGGCGGACTTGAAAGTGAAAAACAAACTCACACAAACACTATATGAATGCAAAGATGAATGCTCATGATGTGTGTGTGTGTGAAAACTTCAATCAAGTTTAAAAAGTAAGCTTAATCAATATATGCTTGAAGCATTTAAAAGTTTTGATTGAAGTGAAATGCAAATCACTTGTTGAAATACAAACTTGTTGATGATATGAAAATAAAAAACTCACAAGCTGTATGAAACTATTTAAGACTAATCAAGTGATGCATGTGCAATGTTGTTTTCAAAAACAAACTAATTTAACTAAAGTTCAAATGAATGAAAAACAACAAATAAAGATTCAACCATGAAAATGAAACATGCTATAAAATAACTCAAAGGTTTTGGCAAAGCATGATTAATGAAGATTTTAAAACAAACTTGGTAAGACCCCGACCCCTAATTCTCTTGTTTAGCATTGTTTTATCGTGGATTAGCTTTTTAAGTGAGGATAGTAGTGGTTTGACTTTGTTTGAGAGTTTGAATAGATTTTTCATAGCTTTGGGGAATTTTGAGAGTCGTTGACTTGGTTTGACCCGGCCCGTGTGATTTGTGTTTTTGTGAGAATTTATTCTCGATTTCAAAAAATTTCAATTTTTATTCCTTTTGACTCATTTTATTGATCTTAACAATTTTCATGTTTTATCCATTTGAATTTGAAACTCAGAAATTGCGTTTTTCAAGAAAAAGTGCAAAAATGACTTTTCACGTAAATCTGTGCATAAATTTTGAAATTGTAAAAATTAGGGAAAATATACTTTTTGGAAACTAGATATTTCAATGATCGATTTTGTCTTCTTCGTCGTTTTCGTCCGGGACCCGCAAATGCCAATTTCAGCCACTTGAACCTTAGGGCCCAATGGGACCCACTTGCCCACTTTATAAAAAGGAATAGTTCTCTTCCCCATTTCATTTCCATCTATTTCCTGCAACCTCCTTTCTCAAATAGGGTTCTTTTCCAGCACTTTCTCTCTCATCTTACAAGCTCTCTTTTTGAATGTTAAGTGGAGATTTGATCTCCTAAACTTCTTCCTCACCTCTCAAGCTCTCCAACGATACAATTTTCAAGGGATTTAAGCTAGATCTAAGCCCTTTTCCTAGCTCTTCTTCTTGGTTGAAGCTTTTAAAGGTTAGCAATGGTCTTTCTTTCTTGAGATCCTTGTTTTCTACACCACTAAGAATGTTTTTTTATCACACATACAAAAGGGTTTCATGGAGATTTGGAAAAGATTGATATTTAGGGTTTTTCTTGGGTTATTTTTGGGGCTTTTGTAGATTGGAGGCTTGGGACCCTAGAGAGACCATCTTGGAGCTTTTCACCTTCTTGACCGAGGCAAGTGAATATTTCAGTTAATATGATGATTGCATTAAATGGGAATGATTTCATGATGTTTTCATTCTATAATATGTTCTCTTTATGATTTATAGACTTATTTTGAAAGGTTTAGTGATGGTTTACAGTACTATTTGTAGAGATTAGAGTTTCATTCTTAAGGTTTATGAATCTCTCTCTCTTATATTATTTATCTTCTTTCAATTTATGGGTTAATTCTTAAGTTGTTTAAATGATTTGTTGATATCTACCTTTCTTATTTCTAAGTGTTGTTTTAACAATTTTAAAACTTTTGGGCAATGAATCTTCTTGAATTAGCCTTATACAATTTATTGTTAGTGTATTTGTGGTGAATGAAAGTGCCCAGTTGTATCAAGTTTTGCTTGGGAAAGTGGAATGAAATTGGTATGTGATTGATTAAATGGAGTTTTTGATGAATGAATGGGGTATTGATGAGGCTAGGAAGGACCCAAAGTGAATAAGAATGCAAATGGAAGGGAAATAAGAGAAAGAGTATAAAAAATATGTAAAAGTGCAAATTCTGCACTTTGAGCCGGGCCAGGCAGCAGCCTAGCCAAGGCCCACTCAAGCGGACCTAGCAGCAAGCCCAGGCTGCTCAAGCAGGCCTGGGCTCGGCTTGGGCTCATTCCAGCCCTCTTTTCTCCCTTATTTTTGAGTCCATTTAATTCCTAATTATGTGTTGAAGCCCGGGGATGATTGGGATCAATCTTATTACCTCGAATTTTGTGAAATTGAATGAGAAAAACGAGGGAAAGGATTAATGTTAACATTACCCGGAAATTTCTATAGTCTTAATGCACACTTTATCATCTTAAATGTTGTGGATTTTCATTGGTACCAAAAGTATTCTTTTATAAATAAATGTTTAGGGGTTAAGTGTGTATTGAGATAGTTTCCTTGGTAGTCCATTGAATCACTACATGCTTTTTCATTCCCAAGTTAGAAAGTTTAATTGTTTCCTTTTATAAATTGATTTGAAATGTATTTGAGTGGTTCGCCACGAAAATTTGTATATTTTATACAAATTGATTTGAAATAGATTTAAGTGGTTCGCCACGTCTGACATTATCGGTAAGGCTACTCATTTGATTCATTTGAGTTTTTCAGTCTGTATTTGTTCAAGGGTAGTCCTTTTATCGAATTTGAAAATGTATTATTATGATTTGATTTATATCAGTTCAAGTTTTGATTTAAATGGCACCACTAAGCTTAGGTCACCTTGTCGGGCTGATCACCCGGCTTGGGATCTTTAAATATTTGCCAACTGTAGTTTGGACTCTATTTGTACCGACCATGGCAACGGTTCTGTTTTCCGGTCTCACTGGATGTGGCAACGGTTCTGTATTCCGGTGCCACTGGTTTTGGTTACGGTTCTGTATTTCCGTCCCACTTTATGTGGCAACGGCTCTGTTAGCTCCGTCCCACTATATGTGGCTATGGCTCTGTCTGTCTTTCTTGTTACTTTGGTGATAGGAGAATATAGCTCATGTGGATTGCCAATTGTTTTAATCGAATCGTTATATTGTTTGAAATTGTAAATGATTCGAGAAATGTACTTTATTACATTAGTTTTTATATTCATATTTCAAATGTAATTTAAATTACTTATTATCATCTTTACAAATTATTGTTATCCTATTATATGTTTTATTTGCTTGCCAACTGTTGTGTCTGACCCTTTTTGTTTGGTGCCAGATTCTCAATTTCTTTGCCCTTTTTAGGTGGTTTGAGCTGAGGAGGCGGTTGAGCCGTCGGTTGGACGTGAGTGGTTGCCCATTGATGTCATCTTGATGTCAAGTTTGGCTTCAGAGTTCGTAACATAATTTAGGATAGCATCTTGTTTAGTTGGTTTATTTTGGATGGCTTTTATTAGCCTTTTCCCTTTGGGATTTTAATGAAAATATTTTTATAATTTGTAACTTGAACATATGTGGGAAATAAATTGTACTGTTACTACCAGCTCATTGTTTTATGATTCATGATTTGTACCAGTCCGATTATGAGCCTTTATTTGACGACTTTATGTTAATGGTAGAGTACAACACGGAATCCAATGGCCACGGACTCCGAGTCGCAACGCCATGTTCAGCTTCCGGGAAATATTCAGGTTGTGATGGAATTTCGTTGTCCTCATACACGCGGATCTTGGGAAAACAAAAGTTTTAATTAATCCCAAATTCACGCTTCCCGAGATCGGATCACTGTAGGATCTCGGTTTTGGGGCGTGATGATTGGTATTAGAGCTGGTTAGTTTCTAGGAAATAAAACACTCTAGAGACATTAAGACGTGTGGTGAGGACTCTTTAGACCCCGTGCGTTTTCTCTAGTGTTAGTTTCTTTCAGTTCGGGTATATTTTTCTTTGGTGGGATAGACTCTCCTTGTCTTTTCTTTTCGTCTTTGTTGTTAGGGGATTTGGAAGACCAAATTTCTCTTTAGTGGGGGAGAATTTAAAGTCTCCATACCCACATTTAGTGTCTTTTGCATGTGTTCACGTCGGAGATTGAGAAGTTTGTGGGCTTAGCTTGTTGTTTTCAGAGATCATCGGTAGACTTTCAGCCTTTCAGCATCACCAAGGTGGTTAGTGAGAGAAGATGTGTGCATTTGCTTGCCAGAGAAGAACATGAATAGTACTTGAAGATCCCTTTTCAGCTAATTGAGGATCGTCATGCAACATACCAAGGTAAGTAAGTGTGGAATTTTGGGTAAACTTGGACCATTTTTTGAGATGAAGGACTGTAGAAGCCGTAGTGGCTGTTGATTCAATGAAGGGTAAGGTGATTTTTCAATTAGTAAGGCTATAAGTTGGTGCTAGAAACTTAGAAATTTCTCGAATTCAAAGAGATATTGTCATAAATTTGGCTGAGAACTTTTGTGACTTCCAACTAAGCCAGTGCAGTTGACTCAGCAGTAATAGCAAGTGGATGGTTAGGTGTATTCAAGGTCAATTTTCAGCAATAGAAGAAAAAGTGTATATATGCAAGCTGAAGAAACATCACAAGTTGGTTGTAGTTCTATCTACACTATAGATGGAGGTGCATTGGTTGCGTGGAAGAAAGTTGGAAAACAAATTTGTATTTATGAGGAGTGAACAGAACTTGAAACAGATATTCAGATGAGGCTGGGATAATCATTCTTGCAAGAAAGGTAGAGCATGAGACAGAGGCAGAAGATTGAGCAGACTCCGGATTGTGAAAATTCCAGTCAAGCACCATTCAAGAAAAATGATTTTTTTACCCACGCATCAAGCAAGGATTTGGTTATTTTAGTGAATCTTAGAGGATAAACAGGAAGTGGTGGAGTTGTTTCGAGATCTGGATTAAGAGTTTCAGCTTTTCAGGGAAAGACGCCAGCTTGGTAGGTTTATTTTTGTTAATAACACATAGTATCATGCAGAAGATCAAGAGCAACAAGCAGACAGAATCAGTGCGAACATGAATTTCTGAGTACAGCGAAGAAAGGTTGGACTTTAGGATTTTAAACATACATTGGATTTCCAAGATCGGTTATACATGTCAGGGTAGAAAACCTGAGGAGTGAAATCTGAAAGAGAAAAGCCATGCGAAGTTTCGACACACAGAACAGCGTAGCATCTGGTTTGTAGTAGCGTAGCATTTGGTTTGAAGCAGACCAAGTCAGAGGCATGGTACCTACGAAATTTTGGAGATTTGTAATTTCAGAACAGGAAATGATTGATGAAATGTCTGGAGGTCTAAAAAAGATGATGCATGTGAGGAACCAACAAATTTTTTTAATCACTCACTTCGAAGATAATGTGTTGACATGGGACTCTTGTGTTAATAGCTTTGATGGAAATGGTAGATTGTTTCAAGATTTTGAATGACATTGAAGAAAGAAACCAGCACTTAGTAGAACTTCAGTTTCACTGATTCCTCGAAGACAAGATCAAATAGAAGGGTCGAACCAGTAACCGAATGGCATAGAAAGGGCAGGTATATGGAATTCCAAGACTTTTCGGGATGGACATTACTTCGATGGGAACTTGTCTACAGCAGCAACTTCATGCAAGTGTCAGGATCATCGCGTGCAACTTTGTATGACTTTAGGCACAGAATTCTAGGGTAATAGAGGGAAGCAGAACTCACAGTTTCTTGGACCGACAGTGGTTTACAAAGCAAATAAAAGAATTGATCTAGTGAAAGGATGTCCGTTATGACTTTAGGCACAGAATTCTAGGGTAATAGAGGGAAGCAGAACTCACAGTTTCTTGGACCGACAGTGGTTTACAAAGCAAATAAAAGAATTGATCTAGTGAAAGGATGTCCGTTAATCACCAAGAGATAACTAGAGGAAATTTTGAACATCAGTTTTGTCAGAGGAGTATGTTGTTTACAGGCACATCTCGCTGCCAAATTTGATCAGGGGGTATCTCATTTGTCGAGTATCAGCACAGGGTGTCAGTGTTTTATTTGGTCTTTTGAGTCTTTTATTTTTATTTGCTTTCGTTCATTTCGAAGACCAAATGTTCTAAGGGGGGGATGTAAGACCTCGACCCCTAATTCTCTTGTTTAGCGTTGTTTTATTATGGATTAGCTTTTTAAGTGAGATTAGTAGTGGTTTGACTTTGTTTGAGAGTTTGAATAGATTTTTCATAGCTTTGGGAAATTTTGAGAGTCGTTGACTTTGTTTGACACGGCCCGTGTGATATGTGTTTTTGTGAGAATTTATTCTCGACTTCAAAAAATCTCAATTTTTATTCCTTTTGACTTATTTTATTAATCTTAACAACTTTCATGTTTTATCCATTTGAATTTAAAACTCAAAATTGCATTTTTCAATAAAAAGGGCAAAAATGACTTTTCACATAAATTTGTGCATAAATTTCAAAAATTGCAAAAATTGGGGAAAATATAATTTTCGAAAACTAGATATTTCAATGATCGATTTTATCTTCTTCATCATTTTCGTCCGGGACCAGCAAATGCCAATTTCAGCCACTTGAACCTTAAGGCCCATTGGGATCCACTTGCCCACTTTATAAAAAAAAAATAGTTCTCTTCCCCATTTCATTTCCATCTATTTCCTGCAACCTCCTTTCTCAAAGAGGGTTCTTTTCCAGCACTTTCTCTCTCATCTTGCAAGCTCTCTTTTTGAATGTTAAGTGGAGATTTGATCTCCTAAACTTCTTCCTCACCTCTCAAGCTCTCTAAAGATACAATTTCAAGGGATTTAAGATAGATCTAAGCTCTTTTCCTAGCTCTTCTTCTTGGTTGAAGCTTTTAAAGGTTAGCAATGGTTTTTATTTCTTGAGATCCTTGCTTTCTACACCACTTAGAATGTTTTTATCACACATGCAAAAGGGTTTCACGGAGATTTGCAAAAGATTGATTTTTAGGGTTTTTCTTGGGTTATTTTTGGGGATTTTGTAGATTGGAGGCTTGGGACCCTAGAGAGACCATCTTGGACTAATCTTTTCACCTTCTTGACCAAGGCAAGTGAATATTTCAGTTAATATGATGACTGCATTAAATGGGAATGATTTCATGATGTTTTCATTCTATAGTATGTTCTCTTTATGATTTATAGACTTATTTTGAAAGGTTTAGTAATGGTTTACATTACTATTTGTAGAGATTAGAGTTTTCATTCTTAAGGTTTCTAAATCTCTCTCTCTTATATTATTTATCTTCTTTCAATTTATGGGCTAATTCTTAAGTTGTTTAAATGATTTGTTGATATCTACCTTTCTTATTTCTAAGTGTTGTTTTAACAATTTTGAAACTTTTGGGCAATGAATCTTCTTGAATTAGCCTTATACAATTTATTGTTAGTGTATTTGTGGTGAATGAAAGTGCCTAGTTGTATCAAATTTTGCTTGAAAAAGTGGATGAAATTAGTATGTGATTGATTGAATGGAGTATTGATGAGGCTAGGAAGGGCCCAAAGTGAATAAGAATGCATATGGAAGGGAAAGAAGAGTAGAAACAATCAAAAAAATATGTAAAAGTGCAAATTCTGCACTTTGAGCCAGACCAGGCAGCAACATCTTAAATGTTGTGGATTTTCATTGGTACCAAACGTATTCTTTTATAAATAAATGTTTAGGGGTTAAGTGTGTATTGAGATAGTTTCCTTGGTAGTCCATTGAATCACTACATGCTATTTCATTCCCAAGTTAGAAAGTTTAATTGTTTCCTCTTATAAATTGATTTGAAATGTATTTGAGTGGTTCGCCACGAAATTTGTATGTTTTATACAAATTGATTTGAAATAGATTTGAGTGGTTCGCCACGTCTGACATTATTGGTAAGGCTACTCATTTGATTCGTTTGAATTTGTCAGTCTGTATTTGTTCAAGAGTATTCCTTTTATCGAATTCTAAAATGTATTATTATGATTTGATTTATATCGGTTCAAGTTTTGATTTAAATGGCACCAGTAAGCTTAGGTCACCTTGTCGGGCTGATCACCCGGCTTGGGATCTTTAAATTATTTGCCAACTGCAGTTTGGACTCTGTTTGTACCGACCATGGCAACGGTTCTGTTTTCCGGTCTCACTGGATGTGGCAACGGTTCTGTATTCCGGTCCCACTGGTTTTGGTTACGGTTCTGTATTTCGTCCCACTTTATGTGGCAACGGCTCTGTTAGCTCCATCCCACTATATGTGGCTATGGCTCTGTCTGTCTGCTCTTGTTACTTTGGTAATAGGAGAATATAGCTCATGTGGATTGCCAATTGTTTTATTCGAGTTTTTATATTGTTTGAAATTGTAAATGATTTGAAAAATGTACTTTATTTCATTGGTTTTTATATTCATATTTCAAATGTATTTAAATAACTTTTTATCATCTTTACAAATTATTGTTATCCTATTATCTGTTTTATTTGCTTGCCAGACCATTGTGTTTTACCCTTTTTGTTTGGTGCCAAATTCTTGATTTCTTTGCCCTTTTTAGGTGATGTGAGTGGCTGCCCATTGATGTCATCTAGATGTCAAGTTTAGCGTCAAAGTTCGTAACATAATTTGGGATAGCATCTTGTTTAGTTGGTTTATTTTGGATGGCTTTTATTAGCCTTTTTCCTTTGAGATTTTAATGAAAATATTTTTATAATTTGTAACTTGAACATATGTGGGAAATAAATTATCCTGTTACTATCAGCTCATTGTTTTATGATTCATGATTTGTACCAGTCTAATTATGAGCCTTTATTTGACGGCTTTATGTTAATGGTTGAGTGTTATACGGAATCCGATGGCCACGGACTCCGAGTCGCAACGCCATGTTTAGCTTCCGCGAAATATTCAGGTTGTGATGGAATTTTGTTATCCTCATACACGCGGGTCTTAGGAAAAATAAAAAGTTTTGACTAATCCCAAATTAACGCTTCCCGAGATCAGATCACTGCAAGATCCCGGTTTTGGGGCGTGACAAACTTGGTTGAATCAAAGTAAAAAATCCATCACAACTTAAATCAAAGATGTAATGAAAGTAATGAATTTAATACATCATAGTTCTCATGCTAAAAATCATTTACCAAAGATTTAAACAAAGCATATAACATATGATTAATAAAAGTGAAGCTTAACTTCATTGATCCAAGCTTTAGCTTTACAAATGACTCCTTGGTCTCCCTTAGTTCATTCCCTTTTCTCTTGTCTCCAAACACCTCGAAAATGGCTTAGAAGTTCAACTCTTTTCCAAAGGAATGAACCCCCTTTTTATAGAAAAAGTTGTCCAACGGCTAGCTTGTCGGTCAACCGACAGATAGGGTTCGGTCAGCCAAACTCAACAGATAGATTTCCAACGGTCATATTTTTATTAACCAGTTTCACTGTCGGTTCACCGAACTTGTTCGGTCAACCAAAAGGTGACTGACACAGGAACCGACAGAACAAAAATGTGAAAGTTCATGCTCTCTGGTTACTGAACCGAACTGAGCTCTGTCAATGTCTGAAGCAAATTCGTTCAAACGAACCTCGACCGACATGCTTACCGACAGAAATGCACTTTACTGGAAATGGAACTGACAGAGGCTCGGTTGAGCTCGGTTCACTAGTTGGTTAGCCGACACCTAACCGACAGGACAAAATGTCTGAAAATGCATATTTAAAAGTGATTTCTTGAGGGATCTCTTGGGGCCATTGAATCAAGTCTGGAAACATGTTTTTAATCAATCTAAGAGCTTTAAAAACATGAAACATAAAATGCCAAAGAAGATTTGAAACTTTTAAAATCATTGGTTAGCTTGATTCATAAAACTTCTTTTTCAAATATAATGCATCCAATGTTTAAAATCAAAACATGCATAAATCAATATTTCTAAAAGACTTAAAACAATGCATGCGTAAATCAAGATTTCAAGATTTTCTAAATCAATGCATGTGTGAAAATTCAAATGATCATTAAAATGATAATACATCCATCAAATTGCAAAACACATAATCCCTAACAGAAGGTAGAGGGAGACGGAGACAGGAGGGAGAGGGGGAGAAAGAGAGAGAGGGGCAGAGGTGGTGGATGTGTGTGGAGGGGATGGTGGGGGTATTTTGGGATTTTTTTAAAGATTTTTTTTCACTTGTAAGTTGAAAGAGAGCTTCTAAATACACAACGATTTGGACCCTTCACACACAGTTTCTATCCACACACATCATAAAAGATTTAAAATTCTGACTTTGCTTTCCACACACACAAAAATACCTCAAATGCCTTATCCCCTTTCTCTTTGCACTCAAATAATTTGAAGCCTCTCCTGCCATTATCGATGGACGTTTGGAGCCCTCCACCTTCCAATCGGAAATATCCCTTCTCCTCCATTTCTTCTTATTCCTCTATACTTGTCTTGGGAGTTCTTAGGTCTCTCTTCCAAGGAACTGAGATTCATGAAAATAAACTCGGATCCAGTCTTTTCAGCTTGGGTTTGAGGATTGAGAAATGGGTCTTGATAATCACGGTTTACTAGCTGTGAAAGATTTTATTTTTATTATAGTTTTTTGTTTTTTATTTGGTTTTGTGAATGTGGGGCTAGATGTCATTGATGTGGAGTTGAGGTTTTTATTTGTTTTTTATGTTTTCGTTTATGTTGCAAGTGAAGGGGCGCTTTGATAATTGTTGTATCGCTCTATGTACTGTGATGTTTGGTTATGAGGTAATTGAGGTTGATAGAATATGTTAGTGTTAGCTTCTGTGAGAGTGGAGATAAAGAAATGATGAAAGATTTGGAGTTCATTTCGGTTTCAGCCCTAAGACGTTGAACAAGCCTAGTACGTTCAACCTCTTAGGGCTAAACAAATCCACTACTTTCAGCCCTAAGAGACTGAATAAACCCAATCCATTCAGCCTCTCAGGGACAAACAAAGTGGATCTGTTACAAAGTGGATTTTTTTATATTAAATGTTTTATTTATTGTTCTTAATGGTTGACACTCTATTTCAGATATGGAAGGGCCGATGGACCTAGAGTTCGACCGACAGCTTCTAACAGGAGGCGTCTTGCAAGAAGAGTTGATGATGTTCCTGAAGAACTAGATGTTCTGGACATCCAGATGGAAGAGGGTTCGCCAGTGAGACGTCCAATTGATTGCGTACACGGTTACATGGAATGGTACTCATGAGTTACACATACGATGGTCCAAATTCGGCTCATCGCTCTACTTTTGTTCCACGTGATCATGATTCAGAGCTTCAGTATCCATCAACTATTAGCTAGTATGGTTAATCCCTCATCTCAATCATTTATGAATGTACACTTGTTTCATCAAAATGAATTATTCTTAATTTATTTTCTTTTGACATGTCTAAATGCAGCGGAATGAGAATGCTCTAACTATCACGGATTCAATCATTTTGAGGGATTATGAAGAGTGCATTCAAGACTCATTACTTACACACGCAGAACCAATAGGGGTAGTGGTATAAATTTGAAGTGTTTTGAAAGGTGGATGTGTATTTTGAAGCATATTTTGAAAGGTGGATGTATTTTGAAAGGTGAAGTATTTTGAAAGGTGGATGTATTTTGTAGGGTGGATTTACTTTGAAGGGTGGATTCTATTTTGTAAGCAATTGGATGATGAATACCAATCAATTTAATACAGTTTTAATCCTATTGAAATTTCCATGGATGTTGTATATTTTGATGCTAGTATATCAAAATGAAGATCACCATAATAGTTATGAACATCAATGTCAAGAAAAGTAAGATTGCCACTAAAAAAAAGATGAGTTTGATACAACATGTCATCATCATATAGGTGGCTACATCATTAAGAACAAAAATAATATAGCCATACAATTGGCTACATCAGTTTATGAGCTAATAAGGTCATCGCCTCATTCCAACTCCATCGTCTCACATGTTGCTACGTCAGAAGTGACAATTTCTTTGAAATGTTGTATCCGGTAATGGTAATCAGTTTCTCCTTCCAACGTCACGAGCCCACGTGATTAATGCTTCGTGGCTGTTAATATCTGCATATAATAGAATTAAATAAGATGATAATAACTCATAACGTTCATTTTAAATATAATTCAACTATATTTCTTACCTCTTCAGTGTTAAATTCATGACTATAGTCCAGTACGCAGTAGGAGTGAACTTGACTACACTGTGTAGACACAACATCCTCCATTAAAGGATTGATTGATTAGAGTAGATGGAGGAACATATTTTATAGAAATTGAGAATAAATTGCCACTGTTCGGTAGTATCTTGCTAAACAAAAAATTTATGTTCAGCCATATATGGCAAAACATAATCATTTAGTCCGGCCCTATTCGACTGAATATAAAGTTTTTGTTCAGCCAGATATAGCTGAGCAAAATTAATATGTTCAACTATAAGAGGCTGAACGTTGGCAGTTTGTTCAGCAATGAAAATATGAACATTTTGATGCAACAGAAAATAAAAAAGGCTTATAAATAAGCTTTGAAAAATGCCGGAAATCCAAAAAAAACACACACACACACACACACACACACATAAAAACTCACATTCTCATTGATATTATGTTTGGGAACTGCATTGTTCTTGTTAGTTTGCTCATCCACTGGATAAAAAAATGATATTGAAAGTGAGGTTTCACTAAGAAGTAATGTCTGACAATGGTGGGATACGATGGGAGAGTAGAATGTGATAAATGGAGAGATGGTGATGTGAAGGGAAGAATGAGATTGGAGGAAGAAGGGAATGAGAATGAAGGGATGAATGAGATGGTGGAATGGGAGGAACAAGATGATGACAGTGAAATGGGACAGTGTGCATAGAGATATGAGCAGTATCGTGTGAAATGTGATTGTCCTTTTTAGTCTTTTCATATAGAGATAGGTAGTTCTATTGGCACCATAAATTTTTCTCTCCCCACCGCACTAGAAGACAAAAAAGGTATTTTTTTCCTAAACTGCCCTTCCCCCCTCCCTCCTCCTCCTCCTCCTCCTCCCCCCCCCCCTCCTTCCTTCCTCCCTCTCCCACCCTCTTCCCTCATCTCTCCCCCCCAACCCCCTAGTCTCCATCGGAGAGGGAGCCCCGGCCGGTTGGCCGGTCTCCCTCCCCCTTCCCCTCTTTCTTCCTCTATCCCCTTCTATTTTCTTTCCCTCTTCTCCCTCTCTCCCTTCCTCTTCTTCCCTCTCCTTCCCTCCCCTACTCTTCTCCTCCTTCCCCCTCCCCCTCCCAGTCACCGGCGAGGAGGAGATCGGGCTGCAGCAGAACGAGAGGGCAGCTTGTTCGCTCCTTTTGACTCGTATGAGCCTTTTCATAATCAGGATTATTATGCGCCGGGCTTTCGTAGGTGTGGTTTTGTTGAAAGAAACGACGTTTCAGCATCGGTGGTGTCGGCCTTTGGGAATGAGCATCCTTTTGCTGAGATAACAATCCCTTCTAGCGGCCCTGTGCTTAATGCAATAGGTTTAGGTGTGATGGTTGCTTGTACCCATACATTAAAATCCACCTTTAGAGTAAAACCGATGTTGTTCTCTAGGTAGTATGCTAAAGGGATGCATCAGTATACATGGTTTTGGCACATTAGAAAATCCCTAGATAGAGACAGACCTTAATAGGGAAAGCTCTATTCAATGCCATTTTTTGGCTATATGTCTTCGGCTTTGTGATCGATGACCTCTCATAACAGGAGTATACTGATCGTCCAGGGTAGCGACACCTGATATCCCATAAGGGAATGTAAGGAAAGACTGATAAGAAAACGTATGTCAGGAAAATCCCAAGTTTTACTTCAAACAGACCATGACAACGTTCTGCTGCAGCCCGATCTCCTCCCTGCCGGCGACTGGGAGGGGGACGAGGAGGGGGAGGGGGAGGGAGAAAAGGAGTAGGGGAGGGAAGGAGAGGGAAGAAGAGGAAGGGAGAGAGGGAGAAGAAGGAAAGAAAATAGAAGGGGAGGGAGGAAGAAAGAGGGAAAAGGGGAGGGAGACGTGCCAGCCAGCCGGGCTTCCGCCGCGGGTTACTGGCCACTCCCCGCCGAAAATTGGGTGGGGAGGGGGGGATGAGGGAAGAGGGTGGGAGGAGGAGGAGGAGAGGGAGAAGGAGGGAGGAGGGAAGGGTAGTTTAGGAAAACTCATTTTTTTTATTTTTTTGTGGTGGTAAGAGAGATTTTTTAGGTGCCAATAAAACCCCCTTAAAAAAGTAAAAAAAATAAAATAAAAAAATTTGTGTGTGAAAAGCTCAAATTGTTGTGTATTTAGAAACAATCAAGTTGAAAACCCTAGTGTATTTAGAAGCCCTCTTTGCATGTGAATGTCGTGGTGTCTATCCGCCGGCTATAGGTTGATGCTGTTGTTTAATGGGATTTTTACCAAAAAAGTGTTCCTATACTTGTATTATACATGTTTAGTGTGAAATACATGGTAATGCCCATTTTGATGTTCGTACGCGGATTTTTGACACATTTACCCTTCCCTCTTCGAACGTCATCGTCATCTATTTTGAAAATTTCCCACAAACAAAAACCCTTCCTACTCAACCAACATCACTGTCTACGATTCTTCTGCTCTCTCGACCCGACCGAGCGCGAAGGTGGAGAAGGAGAAGAAGAAGAGAAGAGGAGAGAGATGAAGGAGGAGGAGCAAGATCTATACATACATATCCTTGAGAAGATCTTCCAACAAGTAGAAGTAGAAGAAAAAGAAGAAGAAAGAACAAGGGTAGCCCATCATAACCGATGACCTCTGCCGAAGTCCATTTCCTCCTTCATCGCTCAAAACACTTCAAGCCCCAACTCACTATCTAACAAGGACAGGAAAATGGCCATAGCAGAGCAACTCGTGCTTGAACTCAGCGACCCCAACCTGAGGGAAAATACCCTCCTTGATCTCTCCAAGGTCTTTGTTTCTTCCTTCCTTTCTTCCTTTTCTAATCGAAATATGGGATTTCTTCGGTTTTCGTTTGATGGGGTGGTTTCGAAATGAAATCTTTTCATTTGGAGCTAGATGGGATTGGGTATTTTCATATCTATTCAAACGGAGTTGATGTTGTTGTTCAGCCACATTTTGGGGGGTTTTGTAATGGTGGGGGGATATTTGTTAGTAAAGGAAGAATCTTGCAGGTTGAATTGAATTCCTCGGGTCATTTGATGGGGTGGTTTAAAAATGGGAATTTTCATTTGGGGTTTGATGGGTTAGGGTATTTTTGGATTGATTCACAAGGAGTCGATGTTGTTCGGCCACATTTTGGTTTTTTTTTTTAAATAGTATCAAACCTAGTGAATACATTGTGTCGTTGGACGCTTTAGCACAATATTCCTTTTATGGTTATGATATCAAATAATGGTTTGTTTATTTATGAGATTTATATGGATGAATCATATACTTAGAGGCTTTTTTGTTTTCAATTTGTTTTTTATAAAAAGGGAGTTGTTTCAAGACCTTGCTCCAATGTTATGGCATTCTTTTGGCACTATTGCTGCTCTCTTACAGGTTTGCTTTCTTTCTCCTTGCTCCTCTAGATTTGAAAAAAAGAGGATATTCTATAATGTAACATAGAAGTGATGGCCATTGTAATTATTTTCTTGCTGCAGTTGTTATCATAACTATTACTAACGAAACTTGATATTTTCAAATCCAATGGCATATTTGTACTTGACACTTTCCCTGCAGTTGTTATGAAGCGAATTGTTTCTTGCACTTAAGTCATTTTCTTATCATTGAGAAAGTTTGAGATTTTGTTAGCGTTCACTCCCAAACTCTATATACAATGCATTTTTTCTCAAAACAATCAGTTGTTGTACATTTTTCTTTATACAATAAGGATTCATGTTTCAATGTATTGAGGCAAACCGAGAAAATCATGTGTTGTTCTCCTATTTATGAAACTTGACTGTGTTTGCATTACTGTCTGCCTATACATTTAATCTTCCCATAATTATAAGTTATTATTTGATCAACACATGGGCTCAAGAGCCTTTGAACTACCAGGCCATGTTATGATGTTTTCTATACTGTACTTTGTTCTTTATATATTAGGGCATGGATTTCAAAGGCAATGGAGCCCACATCTACTTATCTTAGTTCTATTTTCACTAAGATAAGTAGATGTGGGCTCCATTGCCTTTGAAATCATACTCTTGTAATGTATTGGCATGGTTACGGGGAGATGAGCTTTTGAAGGAAAAAAATTATATAAAGGGTGCCTTCTACATGCTTGTATAACAGAGAATAAAAGATCGGGGAAATTGAAGAGAAAATCATTTCAAGAATGTGGAAACAACTCTAGATAAACAAGTGCCCATTTTGTATCCCATCCACATGCATATGGAAAGACCCACACCAATTTGATATTGAGTTCTAAAAAACCACCCTCTTGATCTGTTTTGCTCATTTGCAATTTGCATGATACTTTTGGACTGGTTATCTAAGGGTCTTTTTGGATGATGAGAAGAAGTTGATTAATTGATGGAAAATGGAGAAAGCTGTCCTCTATTCAAATCTGTTTTGCTCATTTGCTTTGATCATTTTTCTTTCTTCATTGGTTAGCTCTGATTTGGTGTCAGTCAGATACTGATATTCCAACTTCTTGAGATATCTGTACGGTAACTTGTAATTACTTTTGTTAAAATCCTCATCTAAATACCCACCTATTTTAAAGACTATAATAATGTTTGTTCAAATGTTAGTGGGTCATGTCCTATTTTACCATGCACTCAGTGTAAGAAATTCTTTAAAGATGAACCATTAGTAGATGTTGTTGCTCATAATTCAGGTTCTATATTTCATTTCAATAGCACAGTTGCATAAGATGCACACATATTATAATATGTTATCTATCTACTTCCAGTTCATCCTCTAAAGTATGTTAAAATGGCATCTTGAGGCGGGTACCTTAGTAAGTTCTGGTCTTATGTTTCTTTGGGAGGTCCCTAAGCTTCTACTGCACAGAATTTTTTCCAATGCCCGGTTCTCTATATGGATTGATGGAAAGCTTGAACTTGTAGTGGATCCATATCAAATTCTAGAAAGGTACATTTTACAAAAGATCTTTTTTTTCCCCTACAAACCTTGTATGAATTTCATGTATGATCAATATTATAGTGTTTTAGTGATTTAAATGAAAGTAGAACTACCATATGGCCCTAAGAATGTGTTGCAGACACATGTTAAAGAAAGCCCACCTTCCATATATTAGGTCTCACTTTCTCATTGGAAACACCCCCCTACTCTTTTTTTTTTCGCTGCTGCTGCTGGTTTTGTGTGTGCGTTGGGGGTTGGGGCGTAGTGTTGTATTGGTATTTGGTATACCTAACTTATCATAGTCTACCCTTAGGCTATTTTTTTTCTATTAGGGACTAGATTTGATACCCCTTGTGGACTAAGTTTCGGCTAGATTTATTAATTCAATTGCCTTTGGCTTGTGGGCCCTCCAATTTGCATCAGAATGCATGAAGAAAGTAGGGTTGGTAGGTGATTCTTTCAGAAATGAGGAGCATTCTGTGAAATAGATGTATGAAATGTGGAAGGTCGGGTTGGCTACTTGGTTGGTTACAAGATAAGATTTCATGGGGTTTGCATTTTGGATGTCTTAACCGAGTGGGTATGGTGGCTGGCAAGTTTGAGCAAAAACCTGTTTGTAGAGTAGTGACTTTTATTTAGATTTGACTATTACGATTACTCTCTGTGGACTATCTTTGATACTTCTTTTTTTTTGCTATTTAAAGTCTTACATGTCCATTATTTTTTCTTACCACAGCTACTTCTATCTAATCCTGGAATGGTGGTGATCCATAAGCTGCATGCATCAAAGTTTGCAAGCTTTGAGAGGCCATGACAAGATCTTTCTTATGATTGAAGACGTTATCATGACATTGGTCGACAAAGAGGAAGGTGGAAGAAGTATGAAGAATATCAAAATCAAGACAACTCTTTTAAAAGAAGAATACAGCACGTGATGGGAGATGGTGGAAACCAGAGCATTGGAGCCAATGTCAATGACTCTTGATTTGTAAGGGTTTGTGTACATATAAGAATTTCTATAGATATGAGCTATGCAATATTTTGTGTAAAATTGAGTGATGCTGGCTACACTCATATTTTGAGTGTCTTAATGTAATTTGTATGGATTTTATTCTATCAATATATAATGACGTATGTCGAGCTGTTGTATAATTTATTTATCAAACGTGCAAGATGTGTTAGGATATTTGCAATTTGGTATTCTTGGTAACCTCCGTGAGTCTTTTTAATTGTTTATGTATCTCAATATATAGTCAGGGCCAATCTCGTTTCTGGGAGCAAAAAAAGGAATAAAAAACTCTAAAGATCGTAATGATATCGTTATCAAAAACTTTACAGAAAAAGCCGAGCCTTTTTTCAGAGCGCCCAAAGGTTTGAACCATCTTTTTGAGGGTTTGAACCTTCTCTTGCTGCCCTTCCAGAGCCAGTTTCCAGATAGCACAAAGGTTCGAACCCTCAATCGAGAGGGTTCAAACCTTTGGAGCCTGCCCTTTATGGGATGTCAGTCTTATGATTCGTGAAAAGAGAAACTAATTGAATCTGCTTTAGGAACTGAAAACTGTCAATAAGTGCAAGCACCTGAATCTTCACACGGTGAACATAGTAAAGAACCAAAATCTTCAATAATTGCAGATGGGTTGATCTATAGATGGTTTTTAGGCGGGGAATCTTTAAGAACTTGAATTCCTACTCATACGAAATTGGATTTTGTGCCCGACATTGTTTTTTTATAACGATATTGTTACCAACTTTTATAGTTTCTTCATCCATTTTTGTGTCCAAAAGAAAATAATGGTGACTTTATATTGAGATGCAAAAACAATAAGAAAGACTCACGATTTCACTCAAAATCTAGTTTTCAAAATTTTCTTATAACGATATCGTTACCATTATTTATAGATTCTTCATCTACTTTCTGTATCGAACAACCAAATGACAATGGCTTTATATTGAGAACCATAAAGGTTTGAACCCTAAACAGAGGTACTCGACATGTTTTCAAGAAAACAGCAGATCTGAACCCACTTGGTTGAAAAAGTGAGCGAGTGCAAACCTAACCAAAGGCGATTGTTTTCGTAAAAAAAAATGCATATTTAGAGTGTGCCATATGGTCTTTGAAACGCCAAAATTTCAGCCAGAAACTCCATCGGGAAGTGGACTAACCAGTCCCCTAAACAAGGGTGCTTGGACATATTTTCAAGAAAACAGCAAATCTGAACCCACTTGGTTGAAAAAGTGCGTGAGTGCAAAACTAACCAAATGCTATTGTTTTTGTCCAAAAAAATGCAGATTTAGAGTGTACCATATGGTCTTTGAAACCCCAAAATTTCAGATAGAAACTCCATTGGGAAGTGGACTAACTAGCCCCTAAACAGGGGTACTCGGACAAGTAAAAAAAAAAAAAGTGTTGGCGATCCCAAAGGTTCGAACCCTTAATGTAAGGGTTCGAGCCTTAGTGGTCTCTGGGATTTGGCCCAGAAGGGTTATGAAGCAAAGGTTCGAACCCTTACTATAAGGGTTCGAACCTTTGGGATTTGCCAATACTTTTTTTTTTAGCTTGCCGAGTACCCCTGTTTAGGGGGTTGGTTAGTCCACTTCCGGATGGAGTTTCTGGCTGATATTTTGAGGTTTCAAAGACCATATGGCACACTCTAAATCTACACTTTTTTGGATGGAAACAATTGTGTTTGGTTAGTTTTGCACTCGCACATTTTTTCAACCAAGTGGGTTCAGATCTCCTGTTTTCTTGAAAACATGTCTGAGTACCCTTGTTTAGGGGGCTAGTTAGTCCACTTCCGGATGGAGTTTCTGGCTGAAATTCTGGGGTTTCAAATACCATATGGCACACTCTAAATATGCATTTTTTTGGATGGAAACAATCGCGTTTGGATAGTTTTGCACTCGCGCACTTTTTCAACCAAGTGGGTTCATGAAAGAGAGTTTCTGTCCAAATTGATTCTATACTACTGAAGTATCTTCTAATTGGGGAGAGTCTAAGAAGTCCTTATAGAAGTGTATATAGTAATGAATGTATATGTCCATTTTCTAATATGTTTTGAATGTTCTAATTGTTCGTATTATATATAGCATTGGAATGAGGAACTTTTATCCTTCAATAGAACTATGGAGACCCAAAATATTGGAACTTTCAAGTTACTAGCTCAATGTGCTAAATTCCAGAGAGCCCGAAGGTTCAAACCCTCGTTATGAGGGTTCGAACCTTCACTTGACTGCCTTCCTGGGCCAAATTCTAGGGAGCCCGATGGTTCAAACTATACCGATTAGAAAAATGCATTTCTAAGCCAAATCCGTGAGCCTTTCCCTCTGTTTATGCACCCCATTATAAAGTCATTGTCATTTTATTGCTGGAGACAAAATATGGGCGAAGAACCTATAAATAATTGTAACGAAATCGTTATCAGAAAATTTTTTAAAACTAGATTTTGAGTGAAATCGTGAGTCTTTCTTATTGTTTATGCATCTCAATATAAAGTCACCATTATTTTCTTGTTGGACACAAAAAATGGATGAAGAAATTATAAATGATGGTAACTATATCGTTATCAAAAAATAATGTCGGGCACAAATTCAAGTTCGTATGAGTCGGAATTCAAGTTCATATAATGTTAGGCCTATGATTTTACCTTAATACGCTGATTTATCCCCTATTCTTTTGTTTCCTAGTCATGTTTTTTATGGTCGGTGAGAGATGACAGCATCATGTCTTTGTAATTTTGTACTGTGATGTTCCACCTTTTTTTACTAATTTTGTCTATGTATGCAAACCCTCTTTCTTAGTGGATGTGTGTATGCAAACTCCTGGTTGACCACTTGCATGTAGTTAGTGTGGTTGTCTCCATTCTTCTTTGACCTGTTTCCTTTTTTTTCATAGTTTAAGTCCATAGAATATGTATTGTTGGAAACCACTGGGTGGCCACTTTTAAGTGATTATTGTGTTTGCAAGCTATCATTCAAAAGAAGATATCGTGAACTTCACTGGATTTATTTAAATGAAATGGTGAAATTAATTCTCATCCTCTTCTTTATTTAGAACTCTAAGATCCGCTCATCCTTATACATGAGAAGAAAATCTAGAGAAAAATGTAGTGGTGAAAGTAATTCTCATCCTCTACTTTATTTAAACTGGTACCGGTTTCTGTCATCAGCTGAAAGCTATCTTTATCAATAGAAAAAGCTGGCAGTCTAACATTTCACTTTTGAGAAAATGGCTCAGGTTGTGCAGGACTCGAAGGTTTGAACCCTCATCTTAAGGGTTCAAACCATTGGTCTGTCTAGAACCTTTTTATAGCTTCTACGCCCATTTTTTGTGCAGGACTCGGCCATCCATTATTGTTTCAATTTCAGTGGCTGGATGTAAAAGTCAAAAAACACCCTTTATTTACATGCCTTTCCAATACAATTCCATGGACACATCTGAAACTCCAATGCAGTGTGGACATTCATTCAAATAGGTCCATCATTTAAAACAGGTCACAATTATTATAAGAATTCATAATAATTTGAATTCCAGAAAAATAAATAAGATCACAAATTCAGATTTCACATTCAGAGTACTCATTTAGATTGACACCTATCAGGAACATTCAGATTTCATTAGGAAAAAACCACCATTCCACCATCCACCATCCAGGAAAAAAAACTGTCATTCCACCACCCACCATTTCAACATTCAACTGCTTTAATCTAGGAAAACTTTCTTTAGTACAAGTTTCAATTATAAATGTAGCATTCCAACATCCCAACATCATTATAACATCATTACATTCCAACACTAACATCCAAACATGTCTTTATAAGGCATTCAATTATCATAACATCCAAACACCATCACTCCATGTCTATGATGTAAATAACATGAAGATACATAAACAACAATGACTTTATATTGAGATACATAAACAACAATGACTTTATATTGTTGCTGTAAATACTCTTTATCTATCACATACCAAATGGCAATGACTTTATATTGAGATACATAAACAACATTAAAGACTCACGGATTTTACCTGGGATTGTATTTTCAAAATCTTCTGATAACGATATCATTACAATTATTTACACCTCCTTTGTCCTTCTTGGGTATCAAACAAGCAACTAGCAAAGAATTTGTATTAATACATAAACACTGATGTGCCATCACTAAAAAAATCTTACATGAAAAGAATAAGATTGTATTCTTGTCTAAAAGGGTAAGAATAAGATGGTACTCGTGTCTAAAAGGGTGTTGCTTTCCTCACCTTTGAACTCATCTCACATCACTATAATAATCAAGATTTGGTTTGAATGTGGTAGTGTTGAGAAGACCATCGTTTCTTCCAACTAAGCTTTGTCTGAAATAAGTCTTGGTATCATATTTTGATGCCATGCCCAGCTGATCCAAGTACCTGACAGTGAAATACACAATCAAGTCTGAATGAAAGATCTCTTAGACCCCAAAAACCACAAAATGATCAAAATGACTAATGGCCAAGAACGTGTAAATTCCTGGTTCTAGAGGGTGCATTTACACTGAATTTTATAGAAGTATTGACCATTATTTTTCAAAACATTAAAATTGTGTTACAAGTATGGCATTCTTAAAAATCATCAAAAGAAAAAGGTGTGGCAATTGCAGTTTGAATACTCTCAGATGATGATAATGATGATTTTTTGCTACAAGAAGTCATACCTGAATGCTAGTTTGCCTCAGCTCAATATTGAAGGGAGGTGGTTCTCCACTTATCTGTCCAATTATATAAACAAGTTCATTTTCTTTAAGATGGCCGGCAGCAATTTGTGCCAAATCACCTTCAAAGACCATTGGAATCCTGGTTTAGAGAGAGAGAGAGATAGAGGGAAATCCACAAATAAATAGAGACCTGAGCAAAAGTAATCAGATAAAGAAGATGAACGCATTAAGCATCTATGTTTTCAAGCAATTTAAAGAAGCTTAGGGTCTTTAAATGAGAAGTGGACAAAACAGAGGCAGAGGAAAATGTCCACGGATCAAATTTGACAATTGCATTTTGAAGAATGATTTAATACAAAATATATATTACTTCCAACACTTCTTTCATCATTGATCTTCAATGCCTCAGTAGATACATCTAATAAGACCCAATTAGGTTGATTTTGGGATATCCCATATCCATACACAGGTCCTGGGACTCTCTCTCTCTCTCTCTCTCTCTCTCTCTCTCTCTCTCTCTCTCTCTCTCTCTCTCCATAGTTGTTATCTAATAACACTCATGTCATGTAAATGAGACCAAGAAGAAAACGTTTCAGTATTTGGTAATCTTTGAGTCGAGTTTTACTCAAGCTCAAACTCAATATGCATTGCAAAGTAGAGGTACAACATTGCACGGTTGGGCCTTATTTCTACTAAAGCCTGCACTCGAGCTTGAGCTTGAGATCAATTAGTACTATCAAGCCAAGCTCAACTTAATTCAAGCCATGCTCAGGCTGGGGTTAACTCAGCTTGGCTATAGATCAAGGTAGCTTGTTTAATGTTCAAGCAAAGCTCGAGTCTAGCTACCTCTTGCTCTCAAGTTCACATGCAAACACTATTAGATCCTACAGTTTCAGGGAGAAAATTATAATAAATCACAAGTTTATAAGTACTTGATCAAAAACCAACACTATTACAACAATTTCTACATGAATCTAATCAATCAATGATATGAGATGACATAACAAATTTAGGAACGACAAATAAAAGTTCCACAAACCATGAAACTGACACCTTCATGTAAGAAAATGGAGGAATGACAGACCAACATAACCTCTAGGTAAATTTCCAATATTATGTTATGAGGCAATGTCCAATATTATGACCAACATATTATAAGATAAATGTCTGAACCTGCTGCTTAACCCACCATCAAATCCTTTCGAAATTTCTTTTTTTTTTCCCCTCAACATGTGCCCCAACCTTAAGTTGCCAGCAGCCATTGACCATTGCACAAACTTCATCGATTTTTAATTTTTTTTCTTTTTTTGATGGGATCTATGAACTTTCTTTTGAAAGATCAGTTGACTACACCCTGTGTGACCTTGTGGTTGTGTGAGTGAGTACACTCTGATTTTCCAACTTCACTGCATGCAATACCTTAGTCATTCATCAGGTGGGGGTCATCATTAACATGCTCAGGACCAATAACAATGACAAAGATGATCATGCGTGCACACCGAATGTTGGACACTAGTTTCCTTAATCCTAACTGTCAATTTTTATCATACAAAACTTCCTCCGTGATGAAATGGAAAAGCCCAATTCACAGATGGGGGCATATTCACAACATCTCCCACCAGAGCTTCAAAAGAACTTCAATCCATATCAGACTATCCCCTTTTCGCCTTTCCCATGATTGAGTTCCAATATCACATTTCCACAGAGAAATTGAAAAAAAAAAAAAACCAAAGAATTCACATCTAAAGACAGAATCAACAACAGAAAGAGATAAATAAAAAACAAGAGCAAGTTGCACCATAGCTATGGAAAGTCGGCCATCTTCTCCTGCTTCAGTACAGAGATGGCCCAAAACCGGCTGTCGGGAGCCACATCGAGCTGGACAGGAATTGCGATGGAGCCAATGAGGTGCACCGAATTGGCGACCTTTGGCTCCCAAGGGATCTCTGCAGGCCGCAGCCAATCGGTGGAAGCTGGCGGAGAGGGTTTCGGCGCCGGTGGGGCATCGGCGCCAGCTTCAATAGACCCTTTGTTGTCCGGAGTGGGAATGGAGATTCGAGTTTGGGTTTCCGATGCCATCCAGGAGGTTTTGTGGCAGTTGTAGAGAGATTGGAGGATTGGAAAAGGGAGAGAGAGCGAAAGAGAGATCAATTTTAGGAAGGTGTCAATGTAAATGAGTAATCGGAATGTGAAATCCAAAATGAGCTTTTTATAGCTTTTATAGCAGAATGAGCAGTGAAGAAGAGATCCAGAACGGAAGAATATTACTACTATGCAGAATTTTTAGGGAAGGAAGGAGAACAAATCATTCTATGGAAATAGGGTTTGATATAAAAGACGATGTCGTTCGATAAGGGAGGGGTAAAACCGTCCAAAATCAATGTACGGACACTAAAATGAGCATTTGAATGTATTTGTAGTTAAATTCGTATAATACGAGTATAAGGACACTTTTTTGGTAAAAATCCCTAAATACTAGTTCCCTCTAAATTCGAATGTTCCAATTTCATCACTAAAATACAGGTAATGTCACGTAAGCTGACTCTGGTAAATATTTTATAAATACTTTTTAGCTCCGAGTCCCATAATTTCATTGGAACAATATATGTCACAGAAAAATATAAATCCCATAATTTCATGGCTTTCATGTAATATTTTAGGAAAAACTTCTCAAATGATAAAACTTGAGAAATTGTGATTAGATGTATATTTACTTTTAAAAAAATATCAGTTTCAAAATCCCTGTTCATTTTTAGTTTTATGCAACCCTCAAGTCCTATGGCCCCCAAAACTTTAATTCCACCCGTTCAATTTTTTCATGGATTCATTAAACCCCAACCGAGTTAGTTTCATGTCTTAAAATTCAAAGAATTTAGAGAAAACTACTAAAAAAATGATCTTAGATGGCCACTAACCGAAAAAAGGCCACTAGTCAATATGGTAAGGAAGTGGTTCCCTGTTACCACTTTCATTTTTTTTATTATTATTATTAAAGATTTAAATGTGTGATGATGTCGTCGCATTCAAACCGATACAAATCGCCAGAAATCCATTTCCCCCATTTTTTCCCTTCCTCCTCCCATCTTTTTCCCCATAAACCCTATTTACTAAAACCCTACTCCAAACTTCTTCTTCAAAATGCCAACAAAGTCATAGACCTTGTGAGGGTATAGAAGGACCTCGACACTCTCCTTCTCCATGCATCTTTTCACCCAAGCAATTAGCTTAGGACACTCATTCTCTATGCTGAAATTGCCATCCGTCTTATACGTGCAGAACCAGTAGGCGACTGGAACAAGCACCACATCCACATACCCCAAGCTCTTGCCACCATAAAATGGCTTGCCTCCGAGCTCTCCTTCCAACAGTTTCAAGCAGTTCATGAACTCTTTCTTGGCTGCCTCTTGAGATCCGTGACCTACACTTATATATCTATGTATAAAAAAACATTAACATAGAGTTTTGGTTCATTTTGGTACAAAAAACCAGCAATTGTAGATGATAAAGGTCGGAGAAGAGGCAGATTTGACAAATTAGCAAATGATAAAGGTTGGAGAAGAGGTGGATTTGACAAATTAACAACGACGTCGACACTAACTCTCGATATTAAGCGACGACGTCATCGTTTGTTGAAAAAAGGCAAAAAAAAATATTCGGGCGGGAATACTGGTTGTGTTGCATCAAAACTATGGGTACCTCTTTTGGTTAGTAGACCTCTAAGGTGTTTTTTCAGGTAAAATTCTATAGAATTTAAGACACAAGACATTTTATATGTAATCCAAATCGTTCAACGCTTAATTTTTGCTCAATTCTGCACATTTATGATGATTAGGGATATCAGTGGACTTTCAATCATTTGGTTACACCAAAGAATTAGACCTGAAACATTCCAATAAAAACCTTTTTTTTAACCCAAGTGATAATTGGGTTTACGCTCAATCCAGTCCATTCCAAATTTTCGATGCACAAAATGATGTGTATATTCAAAGTATCATTAATATAAATTTTATATAACATGCACAAAAACCATGTGTGCAACGGATAGCAGAAGCCTTCATCTGTAACCTCTTTATTACATATTCAACAATTCGCCCCTGAATGGGTTTATATATATATATATGAAATTTGAGTTAGTTTGGTTCACTATCGACCCGACCTGAACCCAACCTGTGAATGAGAATTTAAACATATCTATGAGATGCCATTGAAAGCATAACAAAAAACAGAAAAGCTTGTATTAGAGTAAAGAAGTCGCTGAGACTTTCAGAGATCATGAGATACACTTTGCCACTCAAACAAACTGAAGACAATGTATGCATATGCTTAATACAGGTCCCATCTAATTAGCAGTCTATTTTCAGGTCTCGAGGCCATCCAAACTCTTCTAGAAAAGCCAACACCACTCCATTCGTCCAGCCGAAGCCAGTCTGCATTACAAAATAACAGCCCAAAGAAAAAAAATGAGGGGGTGTTAAGGACAAAAACTTGTCTGGCAAAAACCTAACATGACCAAATCTCAAATGACAGTAAATAGCCCCCAATTTTATTCCATAAAAATGTTCTTTTCTAGCAAGACAAATTCCAGTTTCAAGTTCCACTATTTTTTGCCCATCTCTTTAGTCCATGAAACATTGGAGGAACTTGGCAAATAGAAACGAGCTATTGGACTGAAAACAAAATTGATAATCTCATATAGAAGTTATAGAAGCATAACTATTATGTGATTATACTATAGCTTACCTGAGGCACATATTCGCCGCCCCCACCAATCTTCCCACAAGCTTCCACGTTATATTTCTCATGCATTGCACCAGTTTTCTTGTAAGCAGCATAGTTTGTTCTAATCCACCTCACAGCAATATCTTCTGCTAAAGTCCTTGCCTCTCTTCATCCAGATTTCAGTAGACCTTCAACAATCATATGTTGCAATGGAGCCCAACCATTTGGAAAGTCCCTGTTCAGCTCAAATGGGTATCTATTCATTTATTAGATTTTCTCACAGCCAGACGAGATATAAAAATTAAAAGAAGGATGTCGTTTGATATTTCTCTCTGCACATCTCAAACATTTTGTGAAGTTAAAGTCCTGCAAATTGACAGTAAGATAGAATAAGTTACCACTGTTGTCCTGAATTTGACAAAGATGTTGCAATTCCAGCATCATGGAGCAATCTGGAGTTTTGGAGACTTTTCATAACCTTTTTCACCTTGGCACCATCTTTACAAAATAAATAAAATAAAATAAAAAATTAATAAATCATTCTTCTGAATCATAAACTTGATATTTATGCTTGCATTTTTGTAGGTCAGAAAAAATTGACATGTTACAAAAGAGAGTCACAAATGCTGTCTTTCACATTACCAGATGTAATGTGTAAATGAATTGATCACTATAGGTTAGGATAACATGTTATACTAATGCAATATGTTAAATTCACATTTACAAATACAAAATTTTTTCATCAACATCTTGAAATACTAAAAATGTATCATCTATGTAACTTTTTTAAAATTCAAATCATCAAATAAACATTTAGAGGTGCCCCATGAAGCATTCCTATCTGATTTTCACTAAGTTCGTCGGAGAAAACAACCCAAGTAATGATAACAGCCACCATAGATGGGAGCTAGGAACTCATAACATACCAAGATGCCAACTTTTTAATTGGTCAGAGTCAATCAAAAATCCAGAGGATTTGGTGTACAGATGAGTCGTGATAACCATTGTGTGGGGTATTTCCAAGATACCGAGATTACCCTAGTTTCGGTAAGAGTACTGGCTAGGCGTGTCTTGGTCTCGATCTTGCGGATCTCGGCAGTAGTGCCGGAATGTGCATCTCGGCAATAGTGCCAAAGTACTTCCACATCAAGGTCATTCCTGACCTCGGTACCAGGTCTCGGCCTCGGCAGTATACACTTCGGCAATAGTGCCAGGATGTTAGCCGAGACGAGTACTGACAGTTGTACCTATATGGAGACTCAACCACGTTATGGAACGTATTGAGTAATGATGACATGTATCGGATAAGACATAAAAAGTTATTATTATCCAGCGGCTACGTCTACATCAGAGTAAGGTCCCAGGCAGAATCCGATTGGACTCTACCAAGAAGTCAACAGGGTGAGGTCCGATAGGACTGCCATTTAATGAAAGGTATGGACTGATGGGACCGTACTTCTCAAGTACGAGGACAAGAGTCATGGGACTTCCTATCAAAGCCATGGGACTCCCTGCCTAAAGTCAAAGGATCCTCTACCTATAAATACAAAGAGCCAATCCATAACAGGTACGCCCTCTCACACGCATATACATGTACATCCATAATACCCAAATACTCTTCTTCTTCATCCTTTGTCTAGTTGCTGAACTGACTTAGGCATCGGAGAGCCTTGCGCTGATAGCAGCCAGGGTCTTTGATTGCTCTCTTTTCCTCCCCTTTCAAGTTCAAGGCATCTGATCATCTTCAAGAAGTTTATTATCCATCTAATTAAGTCCTTATTAATTTAGGCACTCACAACCATAAAATGCCAAAATATGCAGGCAGAAGCACTGACCTGAGTTGAACAACTCAATCCATAGAGGAATGAAGTTTGATGCAAAAATGTTTCTATTTTGATTGTGCACTTCCCAGACATGAGCTTCCTGATGGAAGGAATAGGAAAGGGAGAATAATTCAGAAATGGTGAAGTTTGTAAATTGAAAGAGGTAAGAATTATAAAATTGTACGCGCTGGTAACCTTGCATGTGTTGTTATTGATGAGCCAATAATCAAGCCACTGGGACATCTTGGCATTCCAAAAGATCGAGTTGATTGCTGCAAATCGAGCTTGAGAAACTGCAGAGAACCTTTCTGCAGCAGAATCATCCCCAATAAGTCTTGCAAAGAAGGCTATGTCGAGTTCCATCTGGGTAAAAGAAAGATAATAGCTCTCTAAGCACAAATGCAATCATACAAGTGGGAAAATAAAACAGAGAATTGATAAATAGCTTCACTAAGTGTCAGCATTTCTAAGGGAGTGATCCCAAAACAAATAAAGTTTCTCCCTGAAATATTTCCAATCTGATCAGATCAACCAGTATAAAAGTGTATCTCTAATTTTATTTTATTAATTGAATAATAATATGATGGAATATGGTTTAGGAAGATGAATAGAATAATTAAAATTTTGCTGGTCATAACATAAGATAAAAATTAAATGAAATAATTAGCAGCCTCTGAAGTCCTAAGTAAATGTAACAATTGTTGCAGCAGTGGAATTAATGGTAAGCAATAAGGAAACTGCAATTAGTCTTTCTGGAGAATTTCTCTACAATACCTTAGGTATGTATGCATTCAGATCTACAGGTATAACTGACGTTGTAGCTAGTGTTGTAAAGTCTGTATGATTCCTGCACAATATAGAGAATGACATTATGGTCAAAGATTCAATAAGATAGTTCTATAAGAAAATGTGTGCATATAATTATTTTCCTATTAGGTTAGATAAAAAGAATGTCATATTGTCCCTCAAGCACCCTTGTTGAAGTCCATATGTGGATTGCAATTAGCGCAGAGTTCCAAACACCAAAAAGAAGTTGAGATGTAAGGAGAATAAAAACAAGTAACCGTACAGAGAATATAACTACTCCAATAATGAGAACAATATATGTTCTAAAAAACATTTCTGTGATCATGCAGTTTTTATCAACAGTAAGTATCTATATAGTTTTTTAAAGGCATGACAAAGCATAGTTTTACAACTCAAAACTACTCTTGGAACTCATGAATTAACAATGGAACCCAATGATGAATGGAGCCTTTTCTTATTCAACATGGATGCCCGGCCTCTGGAGTCATCATCATTGGCAACCCAGGGAGTCATCACTTTGCATTTGCATTCACAATAATGAGAGGAAAAGAGAGAATTCTCATTGAATTCCAAACGAGAACTTACAGGTACTTATAGAAGAGGGTTGAAAATCTTGCCTATTAGGGACCTAGATAGGATTCTCTTTTCCGTTTATGAAACTAATTACATATCAATCTCTTTATTCTTGATGGGGTTTTTTACCCTCTTATATCAATTAATCATCTTTAATTGATTACATGTCAATCAAACAATTATCCTTAATTGATGACATTTGAATTAATTATTTTCATAGATTTAAGATATCTTATTTTGATGTAGGAGACTTTATTGGAAAGTAACATTAGATATCTTATCTTGATGTAGGAAACTTTATTGGAAAGTAACATACTTAGAAAGTAGGTATAGACATATAGTAGGGCTAATGGGGCTATCTGTCCATGGGTCGGGCCAATGGATCAATCATCTATGAGCATTGCCCAATGGGATAGCCCACTATGTTTAGGCCCGAAGCATTGACCCACTGTGGGTTGCGCCCAATGGGCTGGCTGGTAGTGAGCCTAGTTGTGGGCCTCCTTTTGTAGGTCTTAAGGCAAATTGGTGCATCAATGAATCTTTTGCAAAAAAAAGTACATGTAAATTCAAAATGGCAAATTTCATATAGCCATTATGCGCTCAGGTTACACAACATATAAATAGAGTCACCAAGGACAGTTCAGCTAAACAGTAAATGACAAAGCAATTAACCTCATCCACCGTGTACTGAAATCCCATCCAGATTCAGCGGTTGTAGCCAGTTGGCGATAAAATTTCTCCTTTATTATCGAACCAACCGGAAGCTTGGAAGCAGATTCCTCATCGTGAAATCCAAAGTCAATGAGTTAAAATTATGCATCGCTTAATTTGGATCATGCATACCACCACACAATAACACATATACATTTCAAAGTTAGCTGGTGCCCGGGACATACAATCGTCGCACTTTCTGGCCTGGGTTTGTTCCACATCCCATAATATCGACTGACAACATGATTGTGTCCTGTAGCATCCTGTATGGTTACTCTATGGATCCCTAAAAATGAAAAAGAGTAAGAGCTGAAGCCACCAAACAGACCCAGTGGAGACAAAAGCATGCAGTAGCTAAATTTCACATGGTGAGAAGTTATATAACAAATGAAGTTCGTAAAGCTAAAAACGATTAATGATACCTGAGTTCCAATAACGATGTTCTTTAACAAGCAAAGGGAGGGCTTTTTTCACTTGTGTCAAATCACCAGTCTTCTTGTATACCTCCAATATCATAGAACTAAGGAGTGGAGGTTGGCTGCAGAAAATTCCACGATGCTCGTAGTTCAAACTTCAATCATATAAGGGCTGCAAGCATAGAAAAGTTGGAAGTATTTACACCAAAATATGCAACAACATGCCATCACAAAACATCACACATACTGTTAGTGCCACATTCCTATGAGCACTTGTTTTTGTATTGTCAATTCCGTGTCGAAGAATCCAAGACCTTGCCTCTCAGTATTTCTCAAGGAAGATCAAGTTTGAAGGCAGAAGATCAAGTCTCGGAAGGACCGGATTCATAAAGGAAGTCGTCCATATGTGTGCCAACCTATTCAGGAATCAAGTTTGAAGGCAGAAGATCAAGTCTCGGAAGGACCGGATTCATAAAGGAAGTCGTCCATATGTGTGCCAACCTATTCAGGAAAATGGGACTCCAAACCAACCAAGACTTGGCCCTAAAAACCCTTAGTTTAATGGCTTATTTAATAGGGTTTTAGAGATTATTTTTCAGCTTTTTCAAGACTCAAAACAGGCCTCAGAAGTCTGTTAACCGCCATGGTTTTCGGTCACCTCGCGGTTACTTTTCCAGAGAGCAAAAACTCTCTTAAAATGGTTTTTTTGGTTACTTCGCGGCTAGCCGTTTGAACAGTAACTTCACTATTCACTATTCACTGTTCACTGTTCACTATTCACTAGCCGTTTGAACAGTAACTTCACTATTCACTATTCACTGTTCAATGTTCACTGTTCACTGTTCACTATTCACTAGCCGTTTGAACAGTAACTTCACTGTTCACTATTCACTATTCACTAGCCGTTTGAACAGTAACACTATTCACTAGCCGTTTGAACAGTAACACTATTCACTGTTCACTGTTCACTGTTCACTAGCCGTTTTATGACCGTTGGAACTTTTCTATAAATACCTGAAGCCCATTTTCAACATTAAGGAGTCCAATTTTTGAAGAGCCTTTGTTCTAAATTCTTGTAAACCTTTCCCAAGCTCTCAAAACTTCTTTCAAACACACTTAGATTCTATCTTAAAAAATCCAAGGGCTTACTTAGCTCTAAGGAGTGTGCTTTGAGAAGCCAAATCTAGGGTATCCTAATCCATAAGGTTATCTCTCATTTCTACCCTAGAAATCAAATCTCTACAACTTGGTTGTGCATCTCAATGGAGTTTCATCATCAACACCAAGCTAGCTGCAAGAGGTAAAAAGCTTCGATCACGGTCAAAAGCTTCCTCGAACACTTTCGATCTTCATCAAAGGCAAGTGTTCGCCCTCCATTCAAATTATATCTTTGTGATAGTGGATTGTTTCTGCGTGATTCAACCACTTTAAAAATTGTGATAGTGGATTGTTTCTGCGTGATTCAACCACTTTAAAAATTATGATAGTGGATTGTTTCTGTGTGATTCAACCACTCTAAAAGTTGTGTGTGGGGAGTAGATTTTTGTGATCGAACCTCGTGAACAAAAATGGGGAGTAGATCTGTGTGATTGAACCTCGTGAACAAAATTTATGTAGAATCAGTACTTGTGTAGTTTGATTCTTCATAGTGGAACCAGGGGACTGTGTGACCCTTGAGAGTGGATGTAGGTCTGTGTGACTAAACCACTATAAATCCCTTGTGTCAATTTCTCTATCTCTATCTCTTGTGCTTGATTTATATATCTATATGTTGTGGAGAATGATATTTAGTTTAATTGACACACATCCACTTGTGGAAAAACAACATTGATCATATTGGTAAATCAAATCTTGTTTAGCACACACTCTTTAACAAATATTCATTTAAGCACATTGATATAAATCATAAGTGAATTTGTGAAGAGTGTTGTACTCACACTTGTGCTTACTAATATGAAACTAATTGTCTTATCTTTGATTGTTTAAGCACTCATACATTGAACACATATTCCGCATAAGTTGTATTCTTATTTGTGTTCATTATGTTCTTGTTCCTAGTTGGGATTAAAATTGGACTAAGATGTTTTAATTGAGAAAAGAATTCCACTAGTCCTATTCACCCCCCCTCTAGGACACTTTCATTGGCCCTAGCTGCACTTTCACATACAATAGGACTTTCACAAGAAATGAGAGAATATACAGTGATTTTCATCCTTTGAATGAATTAGACATTTGACAACAAAAGTAGTATAACTATATAGATGATTCATTATAAAATGCGAGGCCATCTAATAGTACTATTGATCCTTTCAAATGATGGCACAGATGTAGAAGTATTTGCACCCCTTCGGGAGCATAGATGAGATTGCACATTGATCAAGGATGTTAACACCTTGATTAAGGATGGAAGCCTTACTTGCACTAGGAGTCCTAGTTGGAGGGACTCACAAGGCAGCCATAGACATTCAAAGATTTCATCCAATTCTTGACCCATGGTAGTGAACAAGAAGAAAGAGAGATAATCTACATATACATTCACAATAGCTCAAGGACAAGTCTTATCTAAGAAAACTTCATCAGATTGAAGCATATTGTCAGCTATATTTGCTATTCCTCCAATAAAGTGTCAAATTCTATAAAAATCAATTAGGTCATATTTAGAGAATATCCCTTTTGCTACTATATAGTTTTTGAAAAATATTAGTCTCTCAGAAATATAAAAATCAATTGATATTTTAGACGTCGTGTAAATACATGCTTCTCACTAATTGCTGGCAAATAAATTGAATGGAAGATCAAATGAAACATAAGAACAGTACTCAATATATTTTGTCTGTTTTTCCTTTTTAGAAATGTTTCATTACGTCATTTGAAATAGATAATATTCCTCACAGACCAACCATGTTTCAAATTAACCGAACAATTAAAAAAAACAGTTGGACCACATACCATTAGTTAGCACCAACTACTAAAGGAAATTCCTTACAGACTATTGCACTTACATAGGTTTTACATAGGTTACCATCTATGATGCCCAAATACGGATAGGGGTACGGACACGGATATGGGGATTAGGGATACAACTCTGCACTTTTGGAAATCTAAGACACGGAAACGGATACGGGTGCCCCAATTTCTCTTTAAATCACATTTGAATTAATGAAATTATCATTGTTTATGTTCCTATCTAACATTTTCTATGTTGAGAAGCATGAAAATTTAAAGAACTATATGAAATAATGGACTTGCTAGGTAGGATATGCTAAACTTATACCCCAGAAGTATCGGTGCACTATCGGGTACCACAAGTATCCGGGTATCATAGGTTACCATTCTCCACAAAGATAAGACAGTGAAAAGGCTCTCAAAAGAAGAACCATTCCCTCTTATTAGCATAATAAGCCCTCGCAGGGCTCAACACATACCCATACTTCTTTACAAGTGAAAGAAGATTTAGTGCAATTGACTTGGCAGTTTCATACATTTTGCTAACTAGTAAGCCCCTACATAACTAGAACACTAATTACACATAGCATGGACAAGTAAGATAAACACCAATTTCACATAGCATGGACAAGTAAGATAAGTTTTAACATTCAATTAAAGAAGGTTTACCTCACAATCCAATAAGAATCCCAGTAGTAAACCTCCCTAAACCGCGACCCAGGAACCACAAACGGCCCAGGCAGAGGAAGCAGAGTGTGCAAATCGGGCTTCCCTCTCACCTCATCCGAAACTCTCCGACTCAAATTCTTCCACAGCGAATGCACCTCCAGAGCCCAAGCCCTAACCTCCTCATTCTCCACCTTGGGCAAAAACCCTTCTGGCTCGGGTACAAAATCCTCCTGATCGGCCGGCACCAGATCAGTCCCGGCCCCGCCCAAATACCGGTTCACGAACTGGTACAGGTCGCGAACCGAGACCAATCTGTTGGGTGACCGAGGGAGCTTGTCAAAGGCGGCTTGGGTGGAGGAGAGGTTGGATTTGAGGGGGAGATCGACGTAGAGCTTAGGGTCGAAGTTGGCGGGGCCAAGGGTTTGGAGGGCGGTGGATTGGAGGCATTGGAGGAAGGAGACGAGAGGGGTAGTGGGTTCGACCAGACCGGAGTCTGGGCAGGGAGAGATGGTTGGAGAAAAGAGGAGGAGGAAGAAGAAGGAGAGGTTTTGATGGGACATTGAGATGATTTTGGAAGGGTTTGAGGAGAATCAGTTGTGTTGTGAGTTTGGAGCCTGGAGGGAGAGGATGAGAGAATGACTTTGGTGGATTGATTGGGAGGAGCTGTGGTTCATGGTTGACTGTTAAGTCCAAGGGAATGAAGACGGAAGTGGAGCTTTCGGTTCAAATTTTTGGCCGTTGTTGCATTTCTTTCTATTCTGTTATTTTATTACTCATTCTCCCGCCAGTGCTATGTCGGGCAGGATGCAACTCGGCAATCGGCACTCGGCACTCAATGAGAGTGAGCCCCAGCAAATCAAAATTCCAAGTTTAAATAAAAAAATTAGTAATCTTTCTTTGGCATGAAATAATTGAACCAATCAATATCGGCCTCAATGAGAATGCATTTGCTATCTAGGTTCTTATTCTATCTTCACTTGGGGAGCAAATTTTGACTCGACCTGTGTATCCAGCCCATACCTGACCTGAATTTGACCTGTTAAACCCAATCCATAGTAAGTACGATTACAAGTCAAGAAAACTCAACCCACATTTCAATGGGTAGGGTTGGGGTCAACTCGGATAACCTATCCAAATCACATAAATCCTTGTGGTTGATAAAAACCCTAACCCTACTTCTGTGTTTGTAATTAGAGAAAGGTGGAGAACTTCTTGTGTTGTTTTTATTGTTGTCATTATTAAGGATTTTACAGGAAAAGACCTCTTACATGGCTTGTGCACAATTAAAGACCCCATAGTTTGTGCCATACAAAAAAGGTCCTCTGGTCAAATTTTTTTTAACTTGTTCAACCCAAGGAGTCGAACTTCTTAATCTTTATGGGCTTGTTCAACCTGAAAGACAATATCATCCCCAAATAAAACTATCGTTATTGTCACTCTTCGTCTTCTACGTGACTCTTGATCCAGATTCCTCCTCATTCTCGAGTCTTAAGTTTTCTCATTAATTTATTTTCTTCTTCCTATTGCATCAGATCCAGATCTTTTCATGGAAAAAGAAAAAGAGATAAGCTTCTCAAATTCCATCATTTCCAAACTGATTTCATTATTATTAAACTGTGCACAATAATACCTACATCCATGGCACATGCTAGGGCGCTATCATTCTTATTGTTAAACGGCGCAAGATAACACCGTTTTGCCCTCATCTTTGTTTTTGCCGGGAGTGAAGGAGGTAAGGGCAATTTCACTATCGGCATACGGTGGTGTTCTACCTAAAAAACAAGTTGATGGTGGTGGGTAAGGTGGATCTGGAGAAGATCCAAAAGCGAGTCGAGATCAAGACAACGAAGAAGGTTGTTCTCGTCTCTCCGATCCTAAAAAAGAACAAAGAGAGCGATGTGATTAGGGTTACCTCACAAGTCGCCCAAAAGAAGGGCGGCAATATCATCGCTCCCGTCTAGTGTTAAAAAAATTAACCCCGGGCCCATGGGACCACCTATGTGCAGTAAATTTTTTTTTCTACTTCTTTTATAGGTGGGAAAATGGATACCCCCCCCCCCCCCCCGTTTGAAAATGAGTTGGCCCGAATTTACCTGCCCTCCCCTCGTTGAAAATGAGTTGGCCCGAATGTACCTGCATTGGATGTGAATTGGGATTATCCATCCCGTTGGCCAAGATATGGGTTGAAATGTAATCTTTAGATACCCCTTGCAATATAATTATGTGACAAATAAAACCGATCACCTCTGCAATAGTTTGATAAGGGTCCTTTGGTTTGAACTTTCTAAATATATATATAAGGGTCCTTTTGTTCTAAAAGAACTTGGGTGCATAAGTAACAAACTCAGACGAGTAATAACTTTTTTCCTTTAATTTATACGATTAAGGCATGTTTGTTTAGAAGAATTGTGAGAATTTTTGTCTAAGAGGATTTTGAGAATTCCAAATGTTGCCCTGTAAAGTAAAATTTCAAATGCTCATCCCCCTCGAGTATTTAGAATGCTGGAATTTTGGGAATTCATAAGGTTAAAAGTATCATTTCATGTGGTTTGGCATTTTGAATTCTTCAAATAAACAAAACATTTAGAATGCTTAGGGGACAAGATGTCACAATGTCATAAATCCCCAACAAGCCCAATTTCTTAACATAAATTTCTTTAACCAAATAGGCTCCTAGACTTAGAAACTATTCATCAATTTACATAATCTTGTTTCAGAAACTATAACTCAGTGTTAGAGTTTTATAAAAAAATATGAGTAAAAACCACTAGAAGTCAATCATACGATATTTGGACCCATCCACTGTAAATAGGACCAGGAGGGCCTACAACGATCTGACCTGCTTCATAAATAATTTGGCCACTCATCCCATGCAAGGAACGTCGAACCTAAAGAGAACCAATTCCATGCCCTAGTTATATGAGAAAAGAAAAACGGATCCATAAAATCCATGGCAGTATTCTCTTGATGGGTAAAAACGACCAATTTTTAACATAGTTAATTTCGTTTCAATCCCCATCTTAGTTTGACCTCTAAAATAAAATGTTTCGTCTTATTTGGAATTTCGGTGAAATGTTTTGGAGCTACAGTTTGGAACATTAAATAAAATCAATATATAGGTTAGAAAATATGATATTAAAGTATTAAATGTAATTTATGCATTTAATTTGTTATGATAAAATAATATTATAACAACTAAGTATAAAATTCTAAGCACATTTCTTACTACCTATGATACCTAGATACGACATGGATACGGCAAGGACACGTGATGGACACGACATGGATTTTACACATAAAAAGATAAGTATTAGATACGATACGACACGATACGATACGTTGCCCATTTTAAAGTATCCGGGCATCATAGCTTACCATAATAAAGTTTATATACAATTTTCATAATAATTGAAGTTAATAATCTTTAAAATTAAAGTTTGGACACATTCCCACAATATTTTCAGCCATTTCAGGAATTTCTAGCTCATTTCAATCAATTTTAGCAAAATTTCATGTTTATGGCCGAAATTTACCTAAAGACAAACCGAAAAGTTACATTATTCATTCCGTTTCAACTTCATGGCCCAAATGAAACTTTTTAGCTATTTTGGCCAAAATGAAATGAAACTAATAATCATGATTCTTAATCATCAGGTGAAAAGTGATTCTTTACATACAGTAAATGCTTTGAAGAAATCTTCTCCAATTTTTTCTTTTAAGAGTTTTAAAGTTCTTCATGTGGGTAGGAATGGGAATGCGGTGGCTCATTTGCTAGCTAGATGTGCTCAGTTTGTGAAAGAGATGTCGGTTTGGTGGGTTTGTTTTTCCAGATCTGATAAAGCAACCAATAATTCCATGTTGATTTCCCATAATTAATATCAAAAGGTCTTCCTATAAAAAGAAAAAAGAGAAAAAGGTAAGTCTTGATTTTAGCCAAAACTAACATGATCAAGTGAGAGACTTATGAAAGTTGGATGGTGTCAAATTGAGTTTGTGGAAATTTAGGGGCGGGGGCTGTGCATCTGAACTCTGAAGGGCTTAAATAGATTTGGAGCAATTCAAGGGAGGGGTTATGTCAAAATTTTAAATTGATGATGTAAGAAAGCCAAGTAGTTTAGGAAAGAGCTTTGTGGTCTGCCCTATTCTTTGGACCACCTGACCCACCTAAGATCAAATAATCCTCTTTGCAAACACCACCCTTTCTCTACCTTTCCATGAGCCCAAATTTGATGACCATTCAACTCTTAGAGTGCTGTTATTGGCACAAAAAAATTTTCTTTTCAAACACAAGGATTTTTTTCTTTTTTCTTATTACATTTTTACCCTTTTATGAAATGACTAAAATAGCCATTATCCCACAAAAACTCAAATCAGATTTTCTTTTCACACACAATCTCCATTCTTCTTCCCTAAAGAGCTTCTCCCACCTCACTCTCCACTTCTCACTCTCCACTTCCTCCATCTTCCTTGGGCAACACATCTTCACTCACATTCTTTCATTTTCTTTTTCTGGGCAGCCTATCTCACTCTCCACTTCCTCCATCTTCCTTGGGCAACTCATCTTTCACTCACATTCCTCCATTTGATTGTGCAATGAAGGAAGAGAAGGAAGAAAACAACAATCAAATGGTGCCTTTTAATGAAAGCAGTAGTGGAAAGGTACGTTTCATTGGTTTTTTTTTTGCATTTTTGTATCTTTTGTTATTTTTTTTCTCACCTGGAACTTGCAAGCTCCCGATATGTACGGTCTTTCATGACCGAACATATACTATATGTTCGGTCCTGAAAGACTGTACATATAGTATATGCTCGGAAGTATATATTCGAACAGTGATATTTAATTTATATATTATGCAAGTCTCTATGCAAGAAAGTCATGTTGGATCGGACTTTGTCATGGATTATACCAGTGAGTTAATAACTCAAGAGGTAAGACCAACTGTGAATTATTACTCAAATTACATTTATTTATTACTAAATTTGTATTAAATTTATTTATTTATTGTAGATATTTCACAGTCGCGATTTGTTGATCAGTTGGGCTCGTGGAGTAGGAAGGAAAAACGGATTTGTCATTGTGATAAAGGTTCCAAATGCTGCTCGGGTGGGTGTCAAAGCTAGAGTACTCCTTGCTTGCGAGAGAAGTGGACAATATAAACAAGAAGATGGTCAAAAACGAAAAAGGATCAAACAAATCGGTTCAAAGAAATGTGGATGTCCTTTCGCACTAAAGGGTAAAAAGTTAAACTCAAATGATGAATGGATGTTGGAGGTCATATGTGGTGTGCATAACCATTCGGCTGCGGAATATTTAAAAGGGCATTCATTTGCAGGAAGATTATCAGAGGAGGAAACAAAGTTGCTGGTTGATATGTCGAAGAGCATGGTAGACCAAAAGAAATTTTGGTTACGTTGAAACAAAGAAGTGAATTAAACGTAACCACAATGAAGACAATATACAATGCATGCTACAGATATAAAGTTAATGAGCGAGGTGGAAGAAGTCAGATGCAACAACTGCTTGGTAAGTTGGTAGAGCATGATTACATTGAATGGCATAAGAATTGTGAGGATAGCGAGGTTGTAATTGACTTAATCTGGACGCACCCAAAAAGTTTAGATTTGTTGCGTGCATTTCCACATGTCTTGATAATGGATTGTACTTACAAGACCAATCGTTATCACATGCCTCTTTTGGAAATTGTTGGAGTCACATCCACAGACATGACTTTTTCTGTATGCTTTGCATACCTTCATGTTGAACGTGAAGAAAATTATGCATGGGCACTGAGTGTATTGTGTTCTATTATTTGCGATGGTATTCTTCCCGATGTCATTGTGACAGATAGAGAATTGTCACTCATGAACGCCATTAAAAGAATATTCCTTGGTGCTACTCATTTATTATGCAAATGGCACATTAATAGAAACGTATTGGCGAGATGCAAGAAGTTGTTCGAGACGAAAGAAAAATAGGACAGGTTTATTATGAGCTGAAATATGTTGGTGTCTTCATCCACAGAAGAGGAGTTTGGTGAACAACTCAGTAAGCTAAATAATGAATTCAGCACGTATCCTGATGCATTCAATTATGTGAAAGGTAGTTGGTTGGATGCTTACAATGAGAGATTTGTCTCTGCATGGACAGACAATTGTGTCCATTTTGGGAATGCTACCTCGAACAGGTAATTTTAAAAAAATACTAATTACTTGATTTATTGTTATTAATTAATATGACTAACCTCTTAATAATCCTATGTAGGGCCGAGAATTCACATGCACAGCTCAAGAGGTAGCTTGGATCAAGTCAAGGAAATTTTGAAGCAGTTTGGTCTAAAATCCACAGTTTGCTTGAGTTGCAGCATACCAGTATCAAAGCTTCGTTTGAGAAAAGTAAGACAATTGTGCAACATAATTTCAAGCCGGCAGAATACAAAGAGCTTCGTGGTAATGTCTCTAAAAATGCACTTGAAAAAATCTTAACAGAAACCAAGAGAGCTAACCTAGTTGGAATTGACACCAGTGTTTGTGGTTGTGTTATTCGATGCACACATGGATTACCCTGTGCGCATGAGATTGCAGAATATATAAGTGAAGGGCGGCCTATTCCTCTAAGCTGTGTACATCAGCATTGGTGTAAGCTTGATATGTTGCCAACTGCTCCAACGATGACGAGTTCTTCTATGGTTTGGATTGTAAGGCAAACTTGGAGTTACTTGAAAAACAGTTCAATGAGTATGATTCCACGAGAAAATTGCAACTTCTAAAGAAGATACGGGAGCTATCTATGCCAGATAGTACCCATTTGATAGAACCCGAAGTAATATCAAGAACAAGAGGTAGATCAAGTATGAAAGTTGACACCTCAACTCGATGAGATCCAAGCGCTTTTGAGTTGGTACCGTCTGCACAGGATAGCTACTCTCCTAAATTAGTTGCAATGAAAGATGTTAAAAATAAAGGACAAATGGAATGCAAACCAAAGAGAAACAAGATAAGGGCGATTCATACGAGGTCAAAGAACATCAATAATTATGTGCTCTCATTTCCCGTGGGGTTGAGACCTAACATTAAAGTTGTAAAGGACGTTGCAGCTGATGGTAATTCTGGCTTCAGAGCCATCGCTGGATTGGCTGGCCTAGCCGAGGATGAATGGAGACAAGTCAGGAGAGATTTATTATAAGAACTGCTTACACATAGTTGAGGAATTGGTTGAAACATTATCATACATGGATGACAACCCATTGATGGACTATTGGATGACTATGCCTGACATGGGACATCTCATAGCACTTCGTTATAATTTGGTGTTATACCATTTGAGCATAGAACAATGTCTGACTTTCCTTCCTTTGCGATCTGTGCCAGTGCCGATGCGTTCTCGTAATAAGAGAACAATAGGTTTTGTTAATGGAAATCATTTTGTACAATTGTTTTAATACCCGGTCATCCAATTCCTCCTATTGCAAATAAGTGGAGACAGTTTCATCATCCTTGTGCGAATGGTTGGGAGACTCCATATAGGGATCGGATTGTTCAATTCAAAGAGCTCGTAACTCCAGACGTATTAACAGCTGAGACAATTGATTTGGATTGAATGTAATTAATAGAATGTTCCTTCCTTTATGTTGAATGTATCAAATTCTTTTTTTAAACATTTAATGAAGTAGAAAATGTCTTTTATTGCATTCTATTAAAGCAAGCTCCTTTATGTTGAATGTGGTTTGGTGTATATTAAATTGAATGCAAGCTCGTTTATGTTGAATGTTTACTTTTTTATAGGTTATGATACTTTCCGGAATTAAAATTCATAACTGAAACTCCGTACGGATACACAATGCAAAACATTGCCATACTGTTCGGTACTGAGTATCCGAACATTACAAATACTGTTCGGAACTTCAGTGCCGAACATTATGGCAATGTTCGGCACTGTGTATCCGTACGAAGGTTCAGTTATCCCACTTTGACGGTCTTCACATACACTGAAAAGACTTCATCCTGTACATATGTAACAATTCAAGCATAGTCCAAAGTAATCAAAAATAACATCAACTAACTAAGACACAATTGTCAACAAGTACATCCATATTCAAATTAAAAAAAAAAAAACATCGTCTTAAAACAACCATTCAAGTACTTAAACAAAAACATATGACAATGGTTAATTGTTTTTGGTCAATTAAAACAAGTCCTTAGATTTTTTCAAGTGTCCCTTCCCCTCCTAGTCCTAGTGCGACTGTAGCTTTGTGAACTCATGTGGGGATGTCGAAAGGTTCATTGAGCATCGTCAACTGAAACTCCCCGTAACACATGTGCCAACTGATTCACATGGGTACATAGTCTCCGTGGGTCTTCAACCCAATGGTCCTCACCTTTTCCCATCACTTCATCAAGAATGATCAGTGCATCCGAATTATGTCGCTGATAGTCAATCATACCGATACTGGCTCATTTTCTTCGGGACGGGGCGCGAAATTAGAATGAAAGTTTGGGTACTGTAATATCCTCCACGATACTCGTACATACCAATTCATATACATGGGAATGCAATCTGCAGGACGCCTAACTGGTTGACTATGATTCAATGCAGATAGTAGGTGATTAGGTCATCCCTCCCCAACTTGATTGATATATTGATACGCGATTTGATAGTCACGGGCAGTCGGACCTCGCGTAACGCGAATAGGGGCTAATGGTGGTGGAGGAATAGTCTGAACTCTCCCAAACTGTCTGAGTACCCTGTCTGGATGATAAGGCTCAACAACATCCATGCATTTGATGCACCCACAGTAGTATGCCACTTCATTGAAAGGGTGCTATTGTCTAACATCACGATATGGGTCCCAAGTCACCTGAAAGTAGTGAATCCAAGCGTAAGATATGAAAGTATATAATAGAAAATAATAACTTAATCCGATACAATCTGTACAAGAAACATCAAGTTAATTACCTGGTCAGTACTCATGGCATCGAGTCTCTCTTGTAGTCCTTGTAAAGGAGCAGACTCTCTACGAAAATCCCATCGGTGGACCCGGGGCTGATTAGATTCATAGAGTAAGTTTGGAGTCAGAGCCAAACATTCAAAGTGTTCGTACACCCAAGCTTCTAGTAGAGTCAAATAACCGGTTATTTGTTTCACTTCATGCCTGGTTGCTAACCCCAACTGCCTGTATAAGTATGCTTGTGCAGCAGTACCCCATGCATATGAACGTATGACCTCTACATCCACGAGTTTTGTAAGAAAAATGATCGGCACCCGTGTGCCACTCTTGTCAGTAAACAACACACAACCCAATAGGTACAAAAGGTAAGCTCTTACTGCACGGTCAATCATCTTGTCGCCATCATCGTCAGATACACCGGCAAACCTTTCCCGTATCCATTCCAATCTAACTGATTGGCCCCGCACTTGCATCAGCTCTTCATGTGCCTCTACCGGTTCTACTCCTAGTGCATCAACAGGGAGTGTTTGAGCTTCTTCATATGACATTCTTTCATTATAAGAGACAGTCCGCCCAATCACTGGGATGCCTAGGATAGATGCAACATCATCCTAAGGTGATGGTCATCTCACCAAAAGGCATGTGAAAGGTGTTAGTCTCAGGTTGCCACCTTTTCACAAAACCAGATACAATAATCTTATTGACGGAGCGGTAAGATGCAGTCGCTAAGTGAGCCAATCTGGACCTCGAGCCTAAATCTCTAAATCTGTCTGACTCATTCAGTTGCCACAATGACACTTTCTGGCCATGACTAAGACATTTCAGTGGTCCTCGGTCCTGCATTCAACCATTAATACATTATTAAATAAATTAACAAATAAATAAAAGTTTCATATGAAACAAGTGAAACACACCTGTTGAATCCAAATGAACCCAGCTATATATGTATCAAAGCTGGTCAATAATGACCTATCATCTAGCCCCGGAGCTGGTTGCTCTTCTACTTGCTCTTCTACCTCTTGTTGTTCTTCAACCTCCTCCTCAGATACATATGGTTCTTCTACAACCTCTTCTACTAGCTGACGTCGCTTCCTATTTGAAGCGGTAGGTCGCACCCTAGAAGAGCTTGGCCGGTCCATGTCTGAAATACAAAAATAAAATTTTCATTTTATTGGATCTCTGTATGTACGGACCTGAGTGTCCGAACATATTACTTTTGTTTGGAACTTTGTTTCCGAACAAGATTGAACTGTTCGGACATTAGTGTCCGAACATTATCAATTTGTTCGGACATTAGTAACCGAATATTTGCAGTCCGTTCGGTCAACCAGAGACCGAACAGTCGCTATTTCAGAACCTAAAACCGCGACGATGAGGGATCATGCAACCCAAAACCATTAGAAAACAGTAACATTATTTCTCAAAAGTTACTTTGAATGAGAATCTATTCTAATAACAAGTTTTCATTTAAAAAAGGTAATCTAAGATGGAAAAAATGGTAAAGAATAGATAGGGAAGAAGAATAAATGGTAATGTTGGAAGGTTCCATTTATCTTTGTAAGAGAAGAATGTGTAGAGGAATAGGAATGCCGGAGGCACGCCGGAGAATCGCCGGAAAATCAAGGATACCGTTGGTGGAGTCTTGTGTCTCAGTTGTGTGTGGGAAGAAATGGATGGATATGTGTGTGGGAAGAAGAAAGAGGGGAATGGAGATATGGGCACTTTAGGAACTTTTGACGTGTGTGGAAAGAACTACTTTAATTTTTAAATTTTAGTAATGTGTGTGGAGAGAAATTGTGTGGGAAAAAGAAAAAATTGTGTGCCAGTAGAATTTTCCAACTCTTATCACCCTTGGATTAAAATCCCAAAGAATGGAGGGCCATAGTTCTAGGTGTTAAGATGACCTAATAAGGTAAACATTTTGTACTTCCTCAGGTCACATTGAGAACTTTTAATCCCCCTTTCCCCATGATTCATATAGCCTTAATTGGGCACCATTGACCGAACTACACTATCTTATATATAGCCATAAGATGGCCCCTTCCATGATCAAGTTACACCCCTCATGCACACAACTTTCTTTGCTGAATACCCACAACCCCAAATTTGACACACATTCATCCATTACTCACAATTAGATGGAAATTGAAAAGAAAAATAATGCCTTCTAGAACTATTCTCCATTTCCCCTCTGTGTTCTTCAAGGGGCAGTGGGGGCCTCAAGAGGTTTGTACTAAAAAAAAAAAATTAAATATATTATCATTAAAGTGAAAGTAAGCACACTTCACATACGAATTCTTTATTCTGGATCTGACTTCCATGGTGCATTCAAACACAGCTGATAGCAATTGATACTCTATTCAGAAAACAGAGAAATCATGGTTTATCTAGGTGCAATCAGAGTTGAATAATGACCAGTCTACGCCTAACTTTAAATCACAGTGACATGGTTTTCTCAAAGGTTGGATGCTGTCATCGTCTGCCACACAATTGACTTTTCAGTTCATTGACAATTCTTTTGCTGCTTTGCAATTGTAGTCGAATTTCTTCGATCATGGTTGTAATTCCTTACTTTACAGCTGCACCACTCGAAGCTTGGATTTTTGTCAATGTCTGTTTCCTTTCTTCAACCACCTTGATTTGGATTCTTTCTGTAGGTGCAGAAAAATATGACCCACAATAATTGGGGTGCCTTACAGGACTTATCCAAATAAAGAAGATGATCTGCTGCCTCATAGCCTGAAAGGGAAGAGCAAACGGTCAGAGGACCCTGGCCTGAGCGGCGCAAGGCTCTCCGATGCCTAAGTCAGTAGGTGAATTGGAACAAAGGAAGGAGAGGGAGAAGAGAGGCAGAGTAACAACTCTCTAGTATGGTTTGCGTACCTTACATGTGAAATGGGGTTCTATTTATAGAGAACTGGATGATATCTTGGATGATATTTTGGCGTTGGTCCCGTGATTTGATAGGGAAGTCTTTTTCAGCCCACAAAGTAATAAATGCGGTCCATTCCAGCCCAATTTGTATTTAACGCCAGTCGGATCAGCCCACATCGCATTTAATATGTGTAATGTTGGGCCAGATCATGTTAGACGCCTTTAGCGGTAGAGGTACCATCGGATCCACCCTCGGGCCTTGCCCTAATTTGGCTTCAGCCGCTGGATGCCGCCCTGTCAGTGATCTGGCGAAGATTGTGGATGGCTGGATGTCGCATCTGTCTCACTGGCTCGCGCCCCTATTCCTCCACGTGCCTGATGGCATGGCGGGCGTAGGGCGCGAGTGGGGATTCTCTCTTGCTTCGGCTTTCGTCCCGGCACCTTTGGCCGAGGTCAAGCTTTCAGCCGAGGCGGGCACCTGGGTAGCCGAGCTCGGCGCTGGCGGCCGGGGCCTGCCTGACTTCGGCTGAGGCCTTTGTCCCTATAGCCGAGGTGAGTCTAGTGCCACGTGGACGGCACGCGGATGGCACGTGGGAATGCTTAGTCCCATCTAGTGGCCGTGATTAGCGTAATCCTGGAGCTTTGAAAATATCCCCACACAATTGCCCCCTAGCTTGTGACTTCTTAAGCGCCCTAGCCTTTAGGGGTCTGAAGCTAGAGAACCTGTCTGGAGATGCAGCGATCATTGCCTGACGTCGCTTCAACTTCTCTGAGGCAATAAATGCTTCATCCTATCTTTCCTGGGAAGCGAACCGATGGCCACACGTGTATCTTCTTCACTGATTGCGCTGTCCTATTGATGGAACAGGCGCGGATTGCGAAATCTGTCTCTTCGAATTTGAAAGTGGCGCCCAAAGAGGGTTTCCTTCCTATAAATAGGGTTGTCTCCTTTCTTTCTTTTTCCTGATTTTCTTTGCCCTTGCCTTCGATTTCTGCTCTGCTCTTCGTCTTCTCGAGATCTCTCTGGCGAGGACAAACGTGGGACGCGCCCAGATCTACTCTTGACTCGCCCTCCCGTTTCTGTAAGTAACTTCGTGCCCCTGTCTGCTTTTTTAGGGTTTTCTACCTTTAGGGTTTCTTTCCGCCTGCTTCTTCTTTTAGACATGGGCACCACTAGGTTCCGGTTAGACACAGACGAGGGCATAGCTAGGTTTAGGGCAACTTATAATATCCCGGAGGGAGTTCGCCTCAGGCCGGCGGATCCCAGCGACTATGCCACGTGCGGCTGGTCCTGCGGCTGGCCACGTGCGGCTGGTCCTGCGGCTGGATGCCGTTCCCTCTGATATCCGTGATCGAGGGCGGCATCAGGTTTCCTCTACACCCCCTGCTTAGGGCTTGCCTTATTGTCTGGTCGATTACCCCGTGCCAGCTGATGCCCAATGGCTTCAAAGTCATCATGGGCACGGCGAAACTAAACGAGATCTTGGGGACCAACCTGGGTGTCCATGACATCGAGGACGTCTACGATATCTGCAAGGCTGGGGGAGACAATTATTATCTCTGGGTGAAGCAACGCCGAATAGGCTTCATCCTGGCCTTGGAGGATTCCAGTAAGAACGCCGAGGAAGATCTCTTCTATGTATCGGGGGACTGGGAATTCGGCGCTGGTGAGGACAGGAGGCTGATGGTCCCTCGCCACCTTGGGGCCGTCCCAAGTAAATACTGCTTCTTTGCTATGTTTATTTTGCTCAACCTTTATGTCGCCGAGCTGATATTCTTGTTGTTGGTGGTGCAGAACTGCACGCGAGGCGACGCCGGGCTGTGAGTGAAGGCTGGAGGAAGAACGTTGACGACCACAGGAAGGTCGAGAGATACAAGGGGCACGAAACCAGGTCGGCCTGGAAGCTACTGGGGTATTCGCCGAGGTACCGCGGCCACTATAGGAGAATCGGAGCGGCTCCGGAGGATGAGCCACAGCCTGATCATTCTCCTGTCACCTTGGCCGTGCCTACCGGGGTTCCTCTAATCGACCCTGCCGCGAGCCGAGCTGCGTCTGGCGCTGAGGCATCCACTTCTTCTAGCTCGGGGTCGCCGAACTTAAGGGAGATAATGGACGCCTATTCGTCCGATCAAGAAGAGAGAATGGAGGGAGGTTCGAGAGTGCCCGGCACCAAGGATCTGGCAGCCAAGTTTAGGCGCGGATCCTCTTCTTCTACGACACCATCGTCTGCCAGCACCCGCGTGGCATCGGGCTCGGGGGGTGCTGCTGTCACTTCTGCTCCTGCCACCACACCGAGCGAGGGAGCGCGGAGGCGTTCGCCGGATCGCCCGAGGGAGGGGTCCCCACCCAAGAAGAGGTCCAAGGCGGGTGAGAAAGACTCAGGGGCTGAACAGCCCCCGAAGGGTAAGACACCTGCGCGAGCTCCCGGGGGTAAGGCTCCGCCCGAGAAAAGTGTGCCGGCTAGCAAGGTGACTGGCGGGACGGCTCGTGAGCTCACCGTCTCGGTAGGGCAGGGGTCCGGATCGGCTCCCGGGCCTCGAGCTGCCCCAGCGGCATGGAGACCAAGGATGGAGACGCAGCCCGGGAAGCCTCTAAGCGTCGAGAACCGGGTGATGGGGAACTCCGACATTATTGGGGCCCTCGCAAAAGCTTGCTCCTTGCCGCGTGACATGGAAGTGCATGCGAGGTATGACAGTGAAAGTCTGCTGATCTCAGCAATCCAGGCTGGTCTTTTGGTAAGTATCTTCGACGCTTTCCTTTAAGCGCTTCAGTTCGACTGCTTTCATCTGACTCACTTTTCTTTTTTGCAGAACGTTCAGAGGCACCTGGTCGTGATGGAAAGGAGTGATAAGAACGTCGCGAAGGTCACCCAGCTGGAGTCTGAGAGGGAAAAGCTGAAGAAGGAGCTGAAGAAGAGTAGCGCCGAGGCGACCACACAGCTGGAAGTGGCTCTGGTCATCGTCACTGATCTTATGTCGAAGACCCATCAACTAAAGGGCGATATCTGGACGAAGACTAAGGTGATTGTCGAGCTGGAGTCGGAGCTGGCCAGAACGAGGTCTGAATCGGCGGCTGAATCGACGAGGCAGCACGGCGAAGTGCTGGTCGGGGCGTACCGAAATCAAGAAGCTGAAGAAAGAGAATGCTGAGCTGAAGAAGGAGAACATTGGTCTCAAGGCTTCTCTGCTGTCCGAGGCACAGTCTTTTTTAAAGAAGGGGGTGGACCAGGCCACTGAGGAGTATGAGAAGCAGGTGGAGGAGATCACCTCCATTCTGTTCGAGGAAGGGTGCTTGGCCGCACTGAGGCGTGCAGGGGTTCCCGAAGACCACCCGGTCTATCGGAACCTGCCGAAGTACTCCGACCCAGCCCCTGAGCCGAGCTCCGCACCCTTGGGCGAGAGTGCCCCAGTCGATGCCCCTACAGCTGATCCTGTCTCGGATGGCGCTCCAACTGTTCCGCCTGCCAGTGATGCCCCAGTCGTGCCTCAGGGCGACGTTCCTTCTGCCCCTCCTGCTGGTGATGCACCAGACAAGGCCGCGGTCGTAGCTGAGACCGCCGGTTCATCAGAGACGGTGATCATACTGGTGGAGTCGCCGAAGCCGCTGTAGCTATATCATTCTTGATTTTGTTCTCTGGAATTTTTCCTTTCTATCTTTTATATGTAATCTTCAGCCCTGTAATATCCTTTGCCTTTAATGAAAAACAGAGCTCCTTCACTTGTACATTTTCTCTCTTTGCATTTTCTCTCTTTTGAGTTTGGCTCTTTTAAGCTTGATTCCGGCTGAGTGCCTTTAATGTGACCTGACATGTGAGCCTTGAGTTAGAGAGAGTACCGAACGATCTTCATAGTTATCTATGCCGATTCTCCATATTCTGAAGACCATAAATAGCAGTAAGTGTGGTGGTATGGCCAATGAGGAAAACGAGCGGATGGCTCCACGTGGCACCATCTGAACCGCTGGTTAGCATGTAAGAAGATGTACACCTCACGCAAGGCGTGGGAGACCTCGCCTCATAATTTCCTTTGAAGACCGGGCCCTTCTTCTTCCTATAAATAGGAGTGGCAAGCTCGCCATGGGAGAAAAAAGAACCAGGACATCTTAATTTATATAAACATAGGAACCTGTCTTCCTTCGTTAACCAACCTGGCATCCATGCTTGGCAGAACCTAAGGAACATTTGACCCGGGTGGAAGCCTTGCGCCAGAAGACGGCTTCCTCCGGGAGGGACAGCCTGTCGTAGTCTGCGCGCTCTCTGAAGACGATCCTCGTGGACTACGCGCTCTCTGAACGCAGGTCCACGACCAACCCTCTCCGATGCGGCTGCATGGGAATCTTTGTAGCCGTGGGTTGGTGGCGCCCCGCGCGTTTTGGGGGTCTTGTTTTCATCCCATAGGGCTCTGTATGGAATCATGCCGCAGATCTTCATGTGGGATATCAAGACCTCCGAGCGACAGGCAGGATCAAGAGGTCCTCGGGCTGAGGGGGCTCTTGTTTGCAAACTTTGGTCTCACTAACCAAAGGGTATTGTAGAGCTCTGTGAGGTTCAGAGTCCCCCAGCGTCTCCGAGCAGCGGGTCAGCGAGGACTAGAGTCTTCAAGCTTCCAGACCAGAGGGTGTTAAAGAGCTCAGGACGCTGAAGACCGGACTGAATAGTCAGTGAAGATGAGAGCCTCCCAGAGTCTTCATTTCTTTTTTGTTTCTAGAGGACTGCGAGCCTCCTTACTGTACTTTGTTTACTTTTTTGTAATCCTTGTAATGAAGTAATTACAATAAATAAAAAGAACAGATTTTCTGATCACATAATCTGCGTACAGTACTTCTGTAGTTTTGCATTCTTTTTGCTTTTCTTGTACTGTTTTGCGGTACTTGCAATTTTGTGCTGCTTTTCTGCACTCCAGTGCTTGCACTGCTCTTTCTTTTTCGAAGACTGTCATTGGCCGAAATGGACCACCATTGGCCGAGACGAACTATTATGTGCCGAGACGAACCCAGAGTCTCGAGGATCTCGGTTGTGCGAGCCTGAGTTCGGGAATGATCTCAAGGGGTGTATGAACCCAAAATTTAGGAAGCGACCGGATGTCTGAATCCGAAGCCTCTTCCAGGGTCAGGGACCCAAAATTTAGGAAGCGACCGGATGTGTGAATCCGAAGCCTTTTCCAGGGTCAGGGACCCAAAATTCAGGAAACAACCGGATGTATGAATCCGAAGCCTTTTCCAGGGTCAGGGACCCAAAATTTAGGAAGCGACTGGATGTGTAAATCCGAAGCCTCTCCCAGGGTCAAGGACCCAAAATTTAGGAAATGACCGGATGTATGAATCCGAAGCCTTTTCCAGGATCAGGGACCCAAAATTTAGGAAGTGACTGGATGTGTAAATCCGAAGCCTCTCCCAGGGTTAGGGACCCAAAACTACCGAACTCAGACAAGGCGAGATGACACAGATTGATGACAGGGCAAACGCTGCTTTCTTTGATTCTGAGACTTTTGTTACATTTCTAGAAATAGAATTTCTTCAAGTGGGATGCATTCCATGGTCTCAGCAACGGCTTGCCTTCTAAGTCTTCGAGTTTGTAAGAGGATAGACCTGCCAGTGAGACCACCCTGAACGGGCCATGCCAGTTCGGGGCCAGTTTTCCTTCATTCGGATCTTTGTCAGCTGGCAGGGTCTTCTTCAGTACCAGCTCTCCTACGGAGAAACTTCTTTATCTGAATTTTTCATTATATCCTCTGGCTAGCCGCTGCTGATAGTCAGTCAGTCGTAGGGCTGCTGCTTCCTGACGCTCGTCCGCTAGGTCCAGCTCCATCGCCAGGTTTGTCTCGTTTCGGCCCTGGTCGACCAGCTCTGTCCTCAGGGTGGGGAGGCCAATTTTTAAGGGAATGACCGCCTCCATCCCATAAGCCAGAGAGAAGGGTGTCGTCGAGGTGGATCGCCTTGGAGTCGTTCTGTATGCCCACAGCACGCTAGGAAGCTCCTCTACCCATCTCCCTTTTGCCTTATCTAACCGCTTCTTCAGGCCGTCCAGGATTACCTTGTTAGAAATTTCGGCCTGGCCATTGCTCTGTGGATACGCCGGAGTAGAGTAATGGTTCCTGATGCCATGTTCTTGGCAGAAGTCCTTGAAGGATCTGGAGTCGAACTAAGTCCCGTTGTCCGAAATCAGGGTCCTGGGGATGCCGAACCTCATTATGATGTTCTTCCATACGGAGTTCTTGGAGTCCCTATCAGTGATGGAGGACAGCGGTTCAGCTTCTATCCACTTTGTGAAGTAGTCCGTAGCAACTATCAGCCATCTCTTGTTCCCTGGAGCTCGATGGAGAGGCCCCACAATGTCCAGCCCCCATTGAGCGAAGGGCCGTTGACTAGAGAGGGGACTTAGGTCTTGCGCTGGCTGATGAAGAGAGTGGGAGAACTTCTGGCATTTCTCGCATTTCCTGGCGTATACCTGCGCATCCTTCTGCATGTAGGGCCACCAGTATCCTTGGCTTATAGCCATGTACGCCAGTGATCGACCTCCGATGTGACTGCCATAGATTCCTTCATGGACCTCATACAGAAAGTTGTCCACCTTGCTTGGATGAACGCATTGGAGGTAGGGACCCGTGAAGGATTTTCTGTAGAGTTTTCCTTCGGGAGATAGCCAGAATCGAGCTGCCTTGAGTCTGATTCGGTGGGCTTCAGTCTTGTCTTCGGAGAGCTGGTCGTCCTTCAGGTAAGAAATGATTGGATCCATCCAGCTCGAGCCGAGATCAACACAAAGGATTTGCCGAGGTGAGTGGAGCTCTAGGCTTGATCTTGATATTGATCCAACCTCGACAGTCCTTTTCTTTTCTGCTTCGACGGCGGAGGTCAGGTTTGCAAGCGCATCAGCATGCGTGTTGGTACCTCTGGAGATTTGCCTGACCTCGGCTATTTGGAAATGGGAGAGTAGTTTTTTCGCGAGGGCTAAGTAGGCCGCCATCCTGTCGTCCCTGGCCTGGTAGTCTCCAGCGAGCTGGCTAGTTACCAGTTGCGAATCGCTGAAGATCACCAGTTGCTGGGCTCCGAGGATTCAGGCGCTGTTCAACCTTGCTATCAGAGCGTCATACTCCGCTTCATTGTTTGTTGCTTTGAAGTCCAAGGTGAAGGCTTGCTCTATGACCAGTCCCTCTGGCGATTGGAGGACTATGCTGGTGCCAGCTCTCTTGGAGGTGGACGAACCGTCAACAAAGACCTTCCATGCCGAGGCGGGAGCTTGTTCGACCTCGGTAACTTCGGGTTCATGCCCTATGCCGCCCAGTTCCGTGCCGGGCTGGGTCGGAGCCGAGCTCGGCGAGACGAACTCTACGATGAAGTCTGCCAGAACTGGGCTTTGATCGCAGTCTGGGGACGGTACTGAATGTCATACTGCCCCAGTTCGACTGCCCATTTTGAGATTCGCCCTGAAAAGTCAGCTTTCTTGAATATAGAATGGAGTGGATGCTCCGTGATCACCACAATGGTGTGGGACTGGAAATAATGGGAGAGCTTGCGGGAGGCGCTGACGAGTGCCAACGCGAGCTTCTCCAGCAAAAGGTATCTGGTCTCGGCATCAAGCAAGATCTTGCTTGTATAGTAAATTGGTTTTTGGACTCCTTCGTCCTCTCTGATGAGGACGGAGCTCACCGCATGATCCGAGACCGCAAGATATAGATACAAAATCTCCCCCTGAGTTGGGGTAGAGAGTAAGTGTGGTGAAGACAAATAAGTTTTGAGTGCTGCCAATGCTTGGTCGCACTCAGGGGTCCATTAGAATTTTAAGTTTTTTCGCAGAAGCTGAAAGAAAGGCCAGCACTTATCTGATGATCGGCTGATGAAGCGATTGAGCGCTGCAGCCATGCCTGTAAGCTTCTGGATCTCCTTTGTAGTAGATGGGCTCTGGATGCCCAAGATTGCAGTAATCTGGTCCGGGTTGGCCTCTATTCCCCTCCACGTTACCAGGCTTCCGAGGAACCTGCCAGAAGCTACGCCGAAGGCGCACTTGGAAGCATTTAGTTTGAGCTTGAACGCGCAAAGGATGCTGAAGACTTGGGCTAGATCCACCAGATGGTCGCTGGAGTGCTTGGACTTAACGACCATGTCGTCATTGTAGACTTCCACTGTCTTGCCGAGCTGAGCCTGGAACATCTTTATCACGAGGCGCTGATATGTTGCCCCCGCGTTCTTCAGCCCGAAGGGCATCACCTTGTAGCAATAAGTGCCGCGGGGGGTTATGAATGCGGTTTTCTCCTCGTCTGGCTCATACATCGGAATCTGATGGTAGCCTCTGTAGGCGTCGAGGAAGCTCATTCAGTCATGGCCAGCGGTGGCGTCTATCATCTGATCAATCTTTGGAAGGGGGAAACTATCCTTAGGGCAGATCTGTGAAGTCCACACACACCCTCCATTTGCCAGTCTTTTTCTTAACCACCACCATATTGGCCAGCCAGACCGGGTACTGGACCTCCCGGATTGCGCCTGCCTCCAACAACTTGTCAACCTCTTCGACTACCACGTCTGTCTGCTGTAACCCCGTCCTTCGGGCTCTCTGCAGCACTGGCTTGTGGCTGGGATCCACATTCAGCTTGTGGCACATGACCTCGGGGTCGACCCCAGGCATTTCGCTTGGGGTCCAGGCGAAGACATCCATGTTCTGTATTAAAAACCTTGAGAGCTCGGCTATCTCTTCGTCTGGCAGCTGAGCGCCGATAAGGAAAAACCTGTCAGGGTCTGCTGAGTCGAGCCTGACTTCGGCTAGGTCCTCAATACTTTTCTTGTCAGGATCTCGGCCGATCTCATCTAGACCCTTTTCGAACTCCACCAGGTTGACGTGCTCTGGCTCCTTTTCTCCGGGGACCACGGCCAGCATGCACTGCCTGGCCAGCTGCTGATCTCCTTCCACTGTGACCACCTCCATCTTGCCTTCCTTGCTTTTGAGTACGAACTTTAGCTTCTGGTGGAGGGATGAGGGGACTGCTTCTAACTTGTGGAGCCACGTTCTGCCCAAGATAACGTTGTAGAGAGAAGGGGCGTCCACTACTAGAAAGTCGGCCATCACGGAGGCTCCGCCCACTTGGGTTTCCTGGGTGATTTTTCCCTTGGGGTACACTGGTTTGGCGGATAACCCTAGCAAGGGCGCACGGACCTCCGTGAGGTCGGCTTCTGAGAGTTTCATCTTCTTGAAGCACTCATAGTAGAGGACCTCGGAAGAGCTGCCGGAGTCGACGAGGATCCTCTTCACAGTGAAGTCCTTCAGCTTCATGGTCAAGAGCAGAGGGTCGTTGTGGGGAAGCTGGATTCCCTCCAGGTCTTTGTCTGAGAATGAGATGGCTGGTCGGTCGTGGCGCGCTCTCTTAGACGCTGGCCCGAGTTCGGCTCTCATCACCTCCTTCCCGTGCGAGGCCCGCCTGGCTTCGGCACGAGCCTGAGGGCTGTCTCGAGCTGAGGGAGAAGGAGCTGAGGGCGCCAGATGGATCACATTGATGATCTTTTCAGAGTCTTCGCTGTCTGGATCCTTAGTCGCGCTCTGATGAGCTCGGCTGCCACCGCCGCCGCCGACATCTCCTGTCTTCACGAACTTCGCAAGGTGGCCTTCCTTGGCGAGCCTCTCCAAGTGAAACTTCAGAGTCCTACACTCCTCGGTCCTGTGCCCGTTACCCTTATGGTAGGCACAGAACTTAGTTTGGTCACGGATGGAGGGATCGCCTTGCAAGGGTCGAGGCCACTTGAAGAACGGCTGGGTCTTTATCTTGTTCATAACCTGGTGGATCGGCTCTTTGAAGACGACGTTCACGGCCTGGAAGGCGTCGGAGGGAAGTCTGGTCCTCCTGCTGCCCCCGGACCTGGATGCTGTAGCCTTCGCCGAACTGGAGACCCAGGCTTGCTTCGGCTCTTGCTTCTGGAATGGCTTCTTACCCCGCTGTTGGGGCTGGTTGCTCCTTTCCTTGGGTTCCGGGCCTGCGTCCTCCCGGCCTTCGTCCTCTCGAGCCCGGATTTCGTCCTCCTCTCGGGCGATATAGCGCTTTATCCGGGACATCAAGGCCGGCATGGAGGGAGCGGGATCTCCAACCAAATCTTTCCGCAGCTCTGTTGACACCAAAAATGTCACTTTGCCTCTTCAAGATCCAAAGAGCTACATGAAGTCGCAACCTGCCATAAATAGGCAATGCTACTTCCAAAAATCAAATCTTGTCAGAATCAAACAAAAACTGCAAGATTCTTCAAGACAGCTAAAAGGGGAGTACACAAGAAGTTTCGGGCCATTTCAAAATTATTTGGCCTAACTTCGCTTCTCCGACAGCCGAAAAGGAGCTCTCGGCGGCAAAAGCATCGGAGACACCAAATCTTCGATCAGAGCCGATGGATGGTCTCAAAATACTTCCAAAAGGCTCCACGTCAAGTTCCGAGTTAAATCGACAATGTTTGACCCTACATCAACCCTCGAACAGCTAAATCAAGCCTCTCGGCGGCGAGAACCACCGAGGCCATTACTCATCAGATAGAGCACATGGACGGCTTCAAAATGCTTATAAAGGGCTACACGTCAAATTTCAGGTCATTTCGACAACATTTGACCATAGTTTGACGCTCGGAAGCCAAATCAGGCCTCTCGGCAGCAAAGCTCTCTGGGACCATGATTTCCAAGACAGAGCCTATGGATCATCTTAAAATGACTCCAATAGGGTCCCTGTCAAATTTCAAGTCAATCGGACATCGGTTGACCGCACATCAAACCGCGACATCTTCATCGCGACAAAAGCAAGTCTACTGCTGATAGGACCCCAAACGGCTTCAAAACTCAAACAACAGCCTATGGTTGGTCTTATTTATTGCTCAGGAGGCTTCACACCAAATTTCAGGTCATTCCGACATCGTTTGACCCAGTTTCAGCTTCTGACGGAAAATCGGCAGCTCTGCACTGCAAAGTCTTCGGCTTTCTCAGGAAATTGGAAACTTTGCAAAATAAAATGCAAGGATTCTCATCAGGTTTCCTACAGGGAAATCAGGCCAATAAATCGTCAAAAATGTCAAGCAAAAATACAGAATAAAAAAGAATAAAAAAACAGCAAAAAACGGACACAAAACGGGACAAAAAGTGGGAAAACCCCCCAGGGTCGCAGGCCCCTGCGACCCTGGAGCCCGGGGTCGCCGGGAAGGCCCCGGAAACGCCGGTTTTCGCCGTTTTTTCGCAATTCGAAGCGCCCAGCCTCTGGTACTTTCCAAAATTCATGATTTTGAGACACCAAATCCTCTGACATCCGTCCAAAACACGGGTCAATCATCAAGAGTATCGAAAACAATATTGATCGCCACCCGGTCAACCAAAAAAAGTGTGCTTTCTACCCGACCGATCGAGAAATCGACAGGACAGATGGCACCGACCCGCTATTGGCAACAAACACCTAAAATTATATGGTCATCTGATGTCGATCTACATGAAGATCCATCGATGATCATCGACAGAAGAATCTTAAAAGACGCGGCACGGCCCGCGACTCTTCAACTGCCCGGCGACCACTTAGTGCGATTAATTGACTAGCTTTATTACAGTCATTAATCCATTTCTTTGGACGGCCCAATCAGAAGCAAGCATTCGGGAGTTACAAGTCAAGAGATTCATGGCATTTAACCCATGAAACTCCTCCCATCATGGCGATTAAAGGCGATTAAATGCCCTCAATCTCCTCCGGCCAATCAGAAGTCAAGAAAAAGGAGTTACAAAATAAAGAATTCAATCTTGTAACTCCACCCTTTATGTAGCTTTATGACAATTAAAGCTCATAAACCCTCCTAAAATGGCCACCTAAAAGCCTATAAATAGGAGAGCTCTCCAAGAAGAAAGGATCATCACAAAAAAGCAGAGACACACAGACAATAGACTGCAGAAAATCCGGAAACTCAGACAGAAAGAGGCATCAGAAATCTAAGAGAGAAAACTCTGCGGAAATCCTACACCGACCACCGCAACAAGGTGACAAAAGTCCCTTGGGGGGTACTCCCCCCCCCCCAAGGTCCTTGCCTTCTCCTTCTGCCGCCAATGGCTTAGACATGGCTTTTCAAGCCCGTCTACTCGGCTTTTCATTGGACATAGGACCTTCTTTTGGTCTTTGCTCTCTAAAAACCTGAGGTTATAGCCAAGCCAAGTGAATCAATAGCATCCTCTGTTCTCATCTGCATGGATGATGGCGAAGCCCACATATGGCTTGCGACCGTCAATCTAAACGGGTCCTCCACAATCTCCTGAGAAGTTAGATCCTCCTTTTCTTGCTTTTCATTGTGGTTTGTATTTTTTCAAAAGAGACAAAAATCACAACTCTTGTCTTTCATTATTGATAAGGATTGTAAATCGGCTATAAACGCCAAAATCGGCTATAAACGCCAAAAATCGGCTATAAACGCCAAAATCGGCTATAAATGCCAAAAAAATCGCCTTTCACGGCAAACCAAGAAAATGTCTCTTTTCTTAAATATATGTGTAATGGAAAACTTGAAAGAAGTTGATTTCCTTTTTACTTGCGAAGGCTGATCTCCGGATCACCACTTGCAATTCCAAGTAAAATAGAAAATCTGGCACACCCACACAAAAAAAGAATTGTTGATGCACGCCCTTGCCCCCCGGTTACGAAAGGGTCGGAACCAAACGGACTCCCATGTCCTCCGACCTCGGTAGAACTCGAGCAGGAGCGCGGTCCATCAGGCTGGCACACCCGGTGGGACTCGTTTATTTGAGAACACGATGCTAGAAATGAAATATTTGCATATCATATATTTTGCTCTATGCTTATATTTCTTTTCTCGATTCCTTGGCTACTTTATAATTGGTGGCCTATGTTGGATTCCGCATCAAAAAAAAAATGAGATGAGATTTTTTGGAAATTTTTAATTCTTTGAATTTATTTCCACTCTTTCTCTTTTCAAAAAAAAAAACAAACAAACAAAAAATTAGATTTCTCATTTTGGATTCAAAATTGAGAAACCTTGATCCGTTCCTATCGTTCATCGCGCTTGCAGAAATGTTGAGCCTGTTCGACTAAGGTTTTGGGCCATCGTTTCTCTTCGATGAGTTCATTAAAGATCTAAAAAAAAAATGAGATGAGATTTTTTGTTTGGAAATTTTTAATTCTTTGAATTTATTTCCACTCTTTCTCTTTTCAAAAAAAAAAAACAAAAAATCAGATTTTTCAGTTTGGATTCAAAATTGAGAAACCTTGATCCGTTCCTATCGTTCATCGCGCTTGCAGAAATATTGAGCCTGTTCGACTAAGGTTTTGGGCCATCGTTTCTCTTCGATGAGTTCATTAAAGATCTAAAAAAAATATATAAATATAAACAATAAAAATATATAAAAAAAAATTTTAGATTTCTCATTTTGGATTCAAAATTGAGAAACCTTGATCCGTTCCTATCGTTCATCGCGCTTGCAGAAATGTTGAGCCTGTTCGACTCAGGTTTTGGGCCATCGTTTCTCTTCGATGAGTTCATTAAAAATCAATATATATATATATAAAAACAAAAAGAAAGACATAGACCACTAAGGTTAAACCAACTGTGTTCTTTGATCATGGTTGATTCAAAGAAAAGCCTTGTCCAGAGTGTGGAGACAGCTTGACTGTTTTAGGCAAGGGTCCTCCAAACGGGTTCATTAAGTAATCCTACCCTTACCTGGGGGCAATTCTATCAATCAAGATTTCATAAGACCGAGTTAGGAGGCCTATGTGTACTCTCTCGTCTTTTAAATAAATTTAAAAAATAATAATAATAAATTTTAAAAAAAAAATTTAAAATAAAAAAATAAAAAATAAAAAAAAATTCAAAAAAAAATTCTTAAAGTAAAAAATAAATAAATAAAAAATAAAAATAAATAAATAAATAAAAAGATTTTTTTTTAAAAAAAAAAGAAAAAAATCTTTAAAAAAAAAATTTCCGTCATTTTGGGTTTAGATTGGAGAAATCTTGGTCTTCTCCTTTCTGAGCACTGGCGCTCGTGGAAATCGCTGAGCCCGTGTTCAGATTGGAGTACCTTTTGCTCTCTTTGATGAACCCGATATTGGCCTTTCAAAAAAAAAACTCGTCATTTTTAGATTCAGATCCGAGAAATTATGGTTCATTTCTTTCTGAGCACTGGCGCTCGCGGAAATCGCTGAGCCCGTGTTCAGATCAGAATACCATCTGCTCTCTTTGATGAATCCAATCTTGACCTTTCAAAACAGAGAATCTCATCTCATAGATGCAGTCTCAAAACATTTGTGTCTAGCGGTACTAGTACGCCCTTTCAGGGTCTACTGTATTGCGACCGGCACATCTGTAACTCCAACTTTATATTCTTCTTACCTCGAGCAAGCTCTGCTTCTCGATAAGTCGAATTTAAGTTCACAATTGCTTCTAGCAGTCACTGGGATGCCCATTCTGGGCTTACCATACCTGCAATCAGAACAATTGTACCCTCTATGGCGTTTTGCCTTCTTCATGTTGCTTGGGTCATCTTCCTCTAGTAATTTGAAAAGACGAAACCATAGAACTTCCCATTTACGATCATTATATTCTTGTGATTACTAATGGATGTGGTCTTGTTTCAGAAATTTTCGAAAACTAACAATGGCAGCTTCATTAACCATTACTTTCGATGAGAGCAAGCACCAAATCATGCTTCAACAGAAGCAAACCACGCGCACTTACAAGCGCCCCATCAGCTGCCGAAGCGTCAACTCCCTCGGCAATTCTCTGAACTCCGGGTCGACCTCGACTCCCCGGACTATCGTCTTTGGGACGCTGGGACCATTCCCACTTCCTGAGGAACAAACTGTTCCCTCCAAGAAGCAGAAACTCGCCTCTCAACGTGTCACTACCGTGACACCAAAGGCGAGCACTAAAAGGCCTGAAGCCCGTGGCAGCCCCACGAAGCCTCGACCTGCAAACAACCAGGTCTATCCCAAGACTTGGTCCCCAAGACCTTCACCAAAACAAAGAAGGTCCCAAACATCTACCAAGCCAGCATTCCTGGCCCCACTCAAGGAGAACCTGTTCTACCCTCTTGCCTACATGAAAGAGGAGAGACCCATCTCCAACCTGACTTCCAAGTCATCCCAGCATGAGCCGGCTTGTTCCTACAAGCCCAAAATCAAGTCATGCATCACAAGGCCTCTGCAAGCACCTACTAAGGCCTACAAACCTGCAGTTCGACCCTTCATCTCTACAGGGGCCGAACTCCAAAAATTCAAAGCTTCGCTGCAACAGGCGAAGGACAGGGTTCGCATCCTGTCCTTGCCCAGCTGCAAAGAAGACAGGCTCGGCTGCTGCGCCCGAGGAAGCACATCCTTCATCGTCAAAGCCCAGCCAGAGCTGACCGAAGCTCAAATTGCTCGTCGTATACGCCGCCGCGCGTCATACCGGAAAAAGAGACTAGCGAAGCAAAGGACCCAGCCTCCTACACTTCAAGTCTCTCCCAAATGGGTCGAAAAAGAAGGACCCAACCAAGTTGCTGCCGTCCATATGGTTGGAAAAACCAGAAGGCGCCAAAAATCAGCAACAAAAATCCATGTCCGACGTCCCATGACCCGCAACGTCTCTAGGACAAGAAGACATTTAGAAGAATCTCCTGCTCCTTCAAGCAAAGGACAGCAGAGTGATCCTTCCTCAAGCTCTTCTTCAAAAAGAATGAGCCCCAGCTCAGTCACCAGGACAGTTTCTTCGTTCGAATCACGAAGGATGAATGTCTTGGCTACAAATTCTGAGCCACCACCCCGCAATCCACCTCCAGAAGATGTGATCACCCGCATCCAGCAGTTGGAACAGGGCCAGCAGAGGATTGAAACTCTGATGGAAAACCTTCTCCTCGCCTTCCAAAATCAGGCGAACAATGAACCTCCTCCGAATCATCAAAACGACGAGGTAAATGGAGAAGAAAATGAGTCACGCGCCCTTACCAAAAAGGACGTAGACAGTATCCTCGCCAAAGCAAAAGAAGAGGATATACTCAAGGAGCATGGGATCAAGCCACCATATCCCTTATGGATGGACTCGGTCCCGTTCCCCACCAAATTCAAGCATCCTACTCTCCAAACATATACGGGGGAAGGATCAGCCAGACAGCACGTCATCCACTTCAAGATCCTGACGGGAGCTATCGCGGATCAAGATGCACTCAAGATCCGCCTCTTTGCAAGTACCCTAAAAGGTACGGCCTTCGATTGGTACTCCACTTTGCCGGAGGACTCAATCCAAAACTGGGCCATGCTAGAGACACGCTTCCTGACTCACTTCAAAGGTGAAGATCATCCCGCTAAGCTGTGCAGCCTAAAACAGGGGGAGAATGAATCAACATATGACTTCATTCACAAGTGGAAAGCAATGGCATACAAATGCTCTGATGTATTGCCACAAGCGTCGCTAGTCGACATTTGCCGAAACAACATGAGAGCCAGAATCCGCTCCATGATCATCGGCAACAAATCAAAAAACCTGGAAGAACTCCTAGAAGCTTCCATGGAAGCTGAAACGGTGATTAAAGACCTCAACAGTCAGAAATCATCAAGAAAAGAGCCAACCGCCATTGCAACCTCTAAACCAAAGAAAAAAGAGGTCCTCAATGTGCAGACCAAGTCAGCTTCTCAGCCACCAAAGAAAGCTGAAAATAAAGTTGCTGGTAAGAGACCTGAACTCTCAGATGCCTTCAAAGAACGAGTAGAGAAGAAATACCCGTTTGATGAAGACGTTGATGAAATCTTTGGGGCTCTTGTGGCAAACGGCAAGCTCACCTTGCCTGAACCAAAAAGACCGGGTGATGTTGGCAAAACCAACGACCCTCGGTACTGTCCATACCACCAGATGATCTCGCATCCTCTCAATCAATGCTTCGTTGTGAGAGAGAAAATAAATGAGATGTGGAAAAACGGAGTCATCACCTTTGACAAAAACTATGGGTCTGCCTCCGTCAACATGGTGACATGTGGACAAACATCAAAATCACCGAAGAAGAAGATCACTATTTCCTTCAAGGTGATAAACTCAATCCAAGCATCCGAGGAACTGGTTCCTTACCCGACACCAGAAGGACAACCGATATGGGTACATCCCGATCTCCTGGAAGATGAAAATTGGGAGGTCGTGAAAACAAAGCCTACAGCTCAGCAGCGAAGGCAGGCTAGGAAACATCTCCTCAAGCTCAAACGGCAAGAGAAGACCCGGCCAAAATAAGAAGTCAAAGAAAAGGCAGAGGCTTCCTTTACCGCTTCACTGGAGGCAACAAAAACATCCCTTCCAGAGACTTCAAAGGGGGTAAGGAAATTCACTCTCAGTGATTTCATGCCACCTCAATTCAAAGAAGCCATGCAGGAGGCATCATACTCTTGCAATTCGGTAGTTGGATTCTCCATTGATGGATACGAGTCCAGCGACACCGATGATGGATTCGAATCCAACTACACAGATGAGTGGGAGGAGTCCCTTGAAACAGGAGAATATCTCTCCGATGAAAAATGGGTTCCTGAGTCTCATCTTGTGCCAGTAATCTGGTATAACCCCCTACAGCCACAAGGATCCTGGTCTGATGATGAAGAAGACCAAGAGGCCGTACAAGAAAATGCTGCTGACCCAGCACCTCTCATTACTCTAGTGGAAATCAACCATGTTGAGCCACAAAGAGTTGATGAAGAAGAAGATCCGGCTCCCATGCCTGATCTTGAAGAATATGCAAGGATCTTGCAGCGACTCGCTCTAGAACAAGAGCAAGAACGCGTCAACGAGCCTCCTCGCAATCCAGAGCCTGAAGTCCCTGAAGACCATCAGGTACATCCTCCCTTAACTCCTGAAAATGGAGAAAATTGCTGGATAGACGATCCTCTTATATCCGAGGATGAGTCTGACTCTGATCAGACAACGTCTCCCGTCAGAGCTTCCTGTAATGTGATAATTCGGGATTATAGCTCTTCCGAAGCATCGTCTGATGAGAGCACTTACACTCCGGTGACGCCTAGCAATGTATCTTCTGAAGCCACCTCGTCTCACGTGACTTTCACTGAGATGACACCCTCTCAGGTTTCTTCTCCTGAGACTGTGACTTCAAAGTTCACACCCTTCCTGACTGAAGAATTCCCAGCTATTGATGCTTGGGACGATGAATTAGTCAACGAAGAAGAAAGGTTGCTGGATGCTGTTCAGGACTTGTTCCTGGAAAATGCTCCATGCAACACGATCACTGAAGATGGAAACTCTGTTGCTGATTCATCCTCAGCAAATGAAAAACGACAGCCTCTTAATCCTGAAGACAATCTTCCAAACGAAGACCCTTCTCAAGAAGCTCTCGAAGTTGGTAGAGGCACCCGCTCTGGCCGGGACTACCACAAAAATTACAACCAATCTTCCTTTACATATGTAAATCCTTCGGGAAAAGATGTTCTAAGCGCCCCTAGTGGCAACAATGATGAACATGCAGGCCCTAAGGAGGCTTTCAAGTATGACTTGATTGAACACTTCAAGCACATACATGCACGGCTGCACATCCTAGATTTATTGCGAATGTCTCCGCACACTCGTGATAATCTCATCTCGGAATTACAAAAGCTGAATGAGGATGTCGACAAATATGCCCTGCAAGTCCTCCAAATTGAAATGGATTACCGGGTCAAAAACTCAGAAGCCTCCTCAAAGGGAGAAAAGAAGAAAACTGAGGGATCATGCATTGAATGCCTCTCGGTTAAAAAAGCAGCCAGTGCAACCATCGCCTTCACAAAGGACGACCTCCTACTTGGCGAAACCAGGCATAACCGACCCCTGTACTTCACAGGGTATATCAAGGAAATGCCTATGCACAGAGTTCAGATCGACCCAGGTTCTGCACTCAACCTCATCTCCACATCGGCTCTTGAAGAGTTGGGCATCCCACCCAGCAAGCTAAGCCACACATCTGTATCTATCTTTGGATACGATGGGAGTACTCAAAGGCCTATCGGCAAAATCAGGTTCAAATTGCAGATTGGTGATCTTATCTCTGAGGTCACAGTGTATGCAATAAAAACCCCTTCATGCTACAACATCCTTCTCGGACGCCCTTGGATCCACGAGAATGGTGTTGTCCCTTCAACTCTACATCAATGCATCAAGTTTGTTGGCGACGACGGCATAATACATCGAGTCTTTGCGGACAGAAAACCCTTCAAAGGTAAAGAAGTCCACTTCGCAGACTCACAGATGTATGAAGGTGAAAAAGAAGAAGAGGAGAAGCACACAGCATCCTTTGCCGAAAATCTCCAGAAAGATAAAGGCAAAGCTCCTCAACAATCACCGGAAGAAAACAAACCATCCGGTAAATCTGAAGAGAGCATTCAAACTCCCTTCATCATCTCCCTCAAACCTTCAAAGCCTTTGGTCATCACAACTAAAGTGAAGAAGGCAATGCAAAAGCCTGGGGGCAAATTTGTTGTCTCTTTCGTGTCTATCATGCAAGACACGGACTCGGATTCAGAGCCGAAAGACGACACATCGTCAAGCCAAGCTGACACTCAGCAAGTTCAGTCTGCTCTCACTCCAATGGAGACAACTTCTGACATAGAAGATCCTACGTCAGCTTCCTTCGTTGTTCCAGCAACTTCAGCAAAGGAAAAGCCGATCTTCTTCCATAGATCGGATGCTTCTTCATCAAACTCCATGCTTGAACCTTTCCAAAATGAAGGTATGCCTCAACTATCCTTATATAGTTCTGTGGCACAAGCTATTATGAAGAAAATGGGCTATGACGCTCAAAACCCAGTCGGTTTGGGAGAAGGACGTGGTATTCTCACACCATTGGGGCCCGTCTTGACCAAAAGCCAGCTGGAAGATTGGAGACTCTACGGCTATGTAGAAAAGTCTTCACACGGGTTAGGGTATGATCCTGACACTCCCTTGAGACAGTTGACACAAAGGCTTAAAAGTCAATATACTGACCAAGCCTCAACATCTCAAGTCCATGAAGACATCGATCTCCCTGGATATCTCTTTGATGAGTCACCTGACAAAGATCCAGGAAGCTCATCCAATTGGCACGATTTCTCCGAAAATGAAGAGGAGTTGTCCGATGGAACAGACGTGTGGACTTCTGACCCAGAAGAACCCTCATCTCCAAAAGAAGTAGCATACTTCAACCCGGTTTCAACAGGCGATTGGGATCATCTCATAGCAAGCCTTGGGAAAATTACCAATCAAGAAGACCCGTGGAAAGGAACAAAACCTTGGTCTGGAAATGCCTTTGAAAACCCAGAAGGTTTCGTTGTGCTGGAAGCCTCCGAAAATATTGTGGAGGAACCACCTTCGAACCTTCCAACAGAAGATCCTGTTCAAAATATAGACTTGGGAACACCAGATAACCCACGTTCTGTATTCATAAGCAAGAATATAAAGGATGATGAGTTATCCGAGTATATCGCCTTTCTTCGTGAGTTCGTTGATTGCTTTGCATAGTCTTACGCTGAAATGCCAGGCTTAGACCCCAAAATAGCGGTTCACAAACTCAATCTTCAAGAAGACATCAAGCCTGTCAAGCAAGGCCAAAGAAGATTCCGTCCAGATGTGATGGATAAAATTGAACAAGAAGTTCAAAAACTCAAAAGCGTCGGCTTCATCCGTGAGGAACAACATCCTGAATGGTTGGCCAACATTGTCCCCGTGACAAAGAAGAATGGGCAGATCATGGTCTGTATTGACTATAGAGACCTGAATGGCGCATGCCCTAAAGATGAATTTCCGCTCCCCATACCAGAGGTAATGATCGATAATACCTGTGGATTCGAGCGAATGACATTCATGGATGGTTTCTCTGGCTACAATCAGATAAAGATGCATCCTGAAGATGAAAAACATACATCTTTTCGGACCCCATTTGGTGTGTATTGCTACACTGTCATGCCATTTGGTCTGAAAAATGCTGGTGCCACATATCAGAGGGCTATGATGAAAATATTCCAAGATATGCAGCACAAGACGGTTGAATGTTACGTTGATGACCTCGCCGTCAAAAGCAAAAGAAAAGAAGATCATCTCGAAAACCTTCGAGAAGTCTTCCTCCGGCTTCGCAAACACAAACTGCGAATGAATCCTTTGAAATGCTTCTTCGGCGTCTCGTCGGGTAAGTTCCTCGGATTCTTAGTTCGGAAAGCTGGAATAGAGCTTGACCCCATAAAAGTCAAAGCCATTCTAGAAATGCCCTCTCCAAGAACCTTGAGAGAACTCAAAGGGCTTCAAGGGAGATTGGCCTACATCAGACGGTTCATCTCCAATCTTTCGGGGAAATGCCGTCCATTCTCCCGGTTAATGAAAAAAGGTGTAAACTTTGTCTGGGATGCTGACTGTGAAGCTGCTTTCCAAGACATCAAGTCATACCTGACAAAGCCTCCAGTGTTAGCTGCTCCTACCACTGGAAAACCATTCATCTTGTACACAAGAGCCCTTGATCACTCTTTGGGAGCTCTGCTTGCACAAGAAAATGATCAAAGAAAAGAAGCTGCTCTATATTACCTCAGCCGCATGCTAGTAGGTGCAGAGCATCGCTACTCTCCAGTCGAAAAAGAATGTCTTGCAGTGATGTTCGCCGTACAAAAGCTGCGTCACTACTTGCTTTCCAACACAGTATACCTGGTCTCGAGGGTCAACCTCTTGAAGGTCCTTGTCACAAAGGCAGGTTCTCTCAACGCTCGACTGGCAAAATGGTCCATCCTTCTGTCACAATTTGATATTAGGTATGTACCACAAAAGGCAATCAAAGGGCAAGCTCTAGCGGACTTCCTCGCAGAGCATCCACTGCCTAAAGATTCTCCGCTCAGAGATGATCTCCCAGACGAACCAGTCTACAATGTGGAGACTTTCTCACAAAGTGCCTCCTGGGACATGTACTTTGGCGATGCAACCAGGACGAATGAAAAAAGACAGCTGATCTCGGGAGTTGGCATCCTCTTTGTTAGCCCCGACAAGTACATGATTCCACACGCTTTCTCGCTACTGGAACCATGCACAAACAATGCAGCTGAATATTAAGCTCTGATCTTAGGATTGGAACTCGCCATCGAATCCAGTATCACCATGCTGGAAGTCTTTGGAGACTCTCAACTGATCGTCAACCAGATGAATCAGAAATTTGAAGTCAGGAAGCCAGATTTGTTGCCTTACTACAACAAGGCACAATCACTTCTGCAAAAGTTTGACATCTGTCACATCACCCACATTCGTAGAGGTGAAAACATACGTGCAGATGCCCTAGCCGGACTTGCCGCATCCATGGCAATCCAGGAAGGGGAAAACATGCAAATCACAGTGTGCGAAAGAAGAATCCTTCCTCCTCTTAACACACACCAAGCAGTGGCTGAATGCCATCAAGTGGACGGAAGTCGGATTTCAATCCTTCAAACTTCAATCGGCGACTGGAGGGATCCATTCATTGATTACATTATGTTCGGAATCCTACCTGAAGATCCAAAAGAACGGGTAAGCATCCAAAGGCGAACCCCAAGCTTTCATTTGGATATTCCTGCAAAAATCCTTTACAGGAAATCCTTCAACGGAGTACTTCTACGATGCTTGTCACAACAAGAGGCTGGAGAAACACTCAAAGAAATTCATGCTGGTCTTTGCGGAGCTCATCAGGCTGGACCTAAGCTCTATGATCAGATAAAAAGGTTAGGATATTACTGGCCTACCATGGTAGCTGACGCAATGCAATTTGCTAAGCGCTGCCAACAATGCCAAGTTCATGGAGATTACATTCACATGCCTCCAGAATGGCTGCATCCTACAGCGATCTCATGGCCTTTCGAAGCCTGGGGTATGGACATCATAGGTCCTATTTCTCCCCCTTCGAGCAAAGGTCATCGCTTCATCTTCGCCGCTACGGATTATTTCCCCAAGTGGTCAGAAGCATTTGTGTTCAACGAAATGAAGACCTCATCAGTCCTTCAGTTCCTGCGCACCAACATCATTTGTCATTTCGGCATACCCAAAAGATTCGTCCATGATAACGGACCACAATTGCGGGATCACCGATTCTACAGGTTCTGCGACAAATACAAAATCCAAAGCTGTCCTTCGACTCCATACAATCCGGCAGCAAACGGGTTAGCAGAAGCTTTCAACAAGACACTCTGCAAAATCCTCAAAAAAATGGTCTCTAGTCACAAAAGAGACTGGAGCGACAAAATGTCTGAAGCTTTGTGGGCCTATCGAACCACCGTTCGAGGACCAACCCATAGCACACCATTCTCCTTGGTCTATGGATGCGAAGCTGTCGTACCCTTGGAAGTACAAATTCCTTCCTTGAGGGTATCCTTGCAAAATGACATGACTCAAGAAAGCAATGTCAAATTGCGACTCCATGAGCTGGACAATCTCGATGAGAGACGGCTCGAAGCTCAACAAAGCATTGAACTTTACCAAGCACGCATGGCAGGATCTTTCGATAAAAAGGTCAGGCAACGTGCCTACAAAAAGAATGACTTGGTTCTTGCGGTAAAAAGACCAATGGTCTTCGCTCACAAGTCCAAAGGCAAATTTGAGCCAAAATGAGAGGGACCCTACGTCATCGACAAGGTTTTCTCCAACGGCGCATACGCACTCCTAAACATGGAAGGCGACAGATGTATGCTGCCCATCAACGGCAAGTTCTTAAAGCAGTACTACCCTTGAAGACTTACCCAACTGGGTAAGAGCAATGCCTGTATGGCCAAAACCGGTTTCCAGGTACACGCTCGCTAAACCCACCCTTTTTTTAGAATTTTCATATCAAATGTTGAAATTTCTAGAAATTTAAAACAATGTTTACTTTCATCGTTTCATTGTCAAAAAAAAAATCCAAGTTTAGGAACCTTTCCCTAACTTGACCAAAATTTTCAACCCTTGAACCCAAAATTCATGGTTTGAAATAAAATCCGGATTCAGGGATTTCCACCCTAGTCGACCCTGCCTTTTACCACCAAAATGGTTTTAGGTCAAAACTTATGACCCTCGTGTCTTTAAACAAAAAAAAATGGTTTTTCAAAAAACCGCGAGGAAGCGACGCTTAGTCGATACTCGCACAAATCGGAAGCATATGAACCATGTTCGACACTTCCAAAATCGCAGGGAAGCGACATTTCGTCGATACTTGCAAAATCCAAAACTGTGGAGACGCAACATTTCAGTTGATATCCACAACCCAAATTTCAAAGGTTCGAAAAAAACCTAAAAAAAACCATGGAGACGCAACATTTCAGTTGATATCCATAACTCAAAGGTTCGAGAAAACCACAAATTTCAAAAATCGTGGGGAAACGACATCAAGTCAGTACCCGCAAAACCAAAATTTTTGAAAAGCAAGGATGCGACATTCCATCGATACTTGCACCCAGATCCGCGAGGATGCGACATTCCATCGATACTCGCAACCGAATGAGCAAGGATGCGACATTCCATCGATACTTGCAAGAACATTCAGCAGGGAAGCGACTTTTAGTCGATACTTGCATTTTTGAAAACCAAACCGGCTATAAATGCCATCAAAACAGGCTATAAATGCCACAAACCGGCTATCAATGCCACCAAAACAAAACCGGCTATCAATGCCACAAACAAAAACTTGGATTTCAAAAAAAAACCGGCTATCAATGCCACCAAAACAAACCAGGCTATCAATGCCACCAAAAATCGGCAATAGATGCCACAAAACAAACCGGCTATCAATGCCACCAAAACTGGCTATAGATGCCACAAAAAAAAAAACTCGGCTATCAATGCCACAAGAAAAGCTGGCTCTCATGCCAAAATTGGCTTCCATGCCACAAACAAAAACCTGGCTTCCATGCCAAAACAATCATTTGACAAAAGATTTTCACAAAATGACAACCTTTTGATCAAATCCCATTTAGCAATTACTTTTATCACAAAAAGATTCAAGTGAGCGTAGGGATAACAAAAAAAGAAGGCATCCCATTTAGCAATTACTTTTATCACAAAAAGATTCAAGTGAGCGTAGGGATAACAAAAAAAGAAGGCATCCCATTTAGCAATTACTTTTATCACAAAAAGATTCAAGTGAGCGTAGGGATAACAAAAAAAAAAAAAGAAAGTGTTCACAAGCACTACAAAAAAAAAAGAGTACCAAAAAATACATGTGGTACCAAAAAAAAAAAAAAAAGTGTTCACAAGCACTACAAAAAAGTAAGTACCAAAAAAAATACAAGTGGTACCAAAAAAAAGAGAGAAGGATGGTTTCTGTAAAAAAAAAAAAATACAGGAGCTCAATCAAAAATGGTCTCCAGCCAAGAGTTCAGCTCCTCAAGCAAACTTTTGGCCTCAGCCGTCAAGGATTCCAGAGCACGATTCTTCAAGAACTTGCCATGAGATGCTGGGGTGGGTTGAAACCCTTCTTTCGCACCAGGAAGATTATCCCGAGTAGTTTGCCATCGTTCGCTATCTTGAGATTTCCTTTCAAGAACTCGATTGTCATCTGCAACCCGGCGAATCAGAGCACTCTCCCTGTCACGAGCCTCTGTTATGGCAGCCCACTTGGCAGCAACTTGTGCCTGCAGTGCTCAAGACGTTTCCTGGCCTCATCGACCTCCCTATCAAGGATTTTAAGGTCATGTGTCAGCCCGATGATGGTTAGCTCTTCTAAGTTCTTCTCTCGGACTGCCTGCTTCCTGCTTTCTTTAACCTCATCCAGGTTAGACTGAGCCTTATCCGCAGGGTCCAGGAACATCTCCTTGAAGAACTGATCATCAGGAAAACCCATGGTCTCAAACCACCTGTCACCCAGCTCAATGATCCTATCAACGATCGCCCTGGCATCTGTGACATCCAGACCAGCCTCTTCAGCATCAATGAGAATCTCACGCACATGCTGGATCATGCTAAATCCGGCTTCTAAGTGCCCAGAAAAGAGAGTCTCAATCCAAGAGGTCAGAACCCGCACCACCACCTTCTTCGCAAAAAGAAGAGATGGCCCAGCTGAAGATTCGCCCAACTCCGTTGGTCGGCTGCTCATGTCATCATCTGCTGGAAGAGTAACAAAAGAACTCTTTCCAGTTGAAGCTACTCCTGCTCGGGAAGGAATCTCAGCACGAGGAATCTCCTCAACATTGTCAGAGCTGGTCCCAAGAGTCTCTACCTCTGGATCAACCTCTGGCATCCCTTGCTCTGGAAGCGACGGATCCTCCTCTGTCACTTCAAAACCTGCCAAAAGAAACACAAAAAGGTATGAATATAATCCTGTTTGAAAATCATTATCAGGGTTATAACTGCAAAATACCTTCTTCGACGACTGGCGGAACACTTTCCTCCTCCATGAACTCATTGGAAGCATCATCAACATTTGCGTCCATCGAGGGTTCAAAGTCATCGGAATCCTGTGGCAAGTCAGCTGGCAAGAAATGTGTTAGCAAACCAAGTCACAGACAAAAAAAAATAAGAAAGAAAAAAAAAGGGAAGTCGTACCAATTGGAGATTCTGGATTCACTCCAGAGTCCCTCGGTTCTTCTTCAAGTGCCCCGACAGGATCCGTCACCACCTCATCGACTGGAACCTCAGGCATCACCAAGTCTTCCTCTGCTAAAAAAAAAGAGCAGAAACAAGAAGCAAATCATAACATGGAAAAAATCCCAAGAAAAGAAATGGAAAGAGAAAAAGGAAGAATCATACCTTCACCGACGGTCTCTTCTTCTCGGCTTCTCTTCTCTGGAGGCTCGTCAGCATCCACTGGCACATCCTCATTGATAGTAAGAGGAACTTCCAAGTCAGGAGAGTCCTCATGCTGCCCCTTGCTGCGATGATGACTCCTTCCCCTCTTACCCCGGCGGGCTCGCTTCTTGGAGGAACCTGCCCAGCTGTCAGAGTCAGGTTTCCCACTTGACTCCTCATTGGATGGTCTACTCTTGCCAGTAGACTCCACGGAAGCTTGCCTCTGTGCCGCTTGCATCCAAACGCCAAGTTCGGCTTCCTCCTGTTCTAGCTGCTCTAAAGCCTCATTAGGTATTTCTCGAACAGCTTCAGAACCAATGACGCCCTGGTCACCGAGAAAGCCTATCTTGTGCTTCTCTCCAGAAAGGAAGGCCCAAACTTCCTCTCGCCGGACGCCATCCAACTTTCCAAGGCCCTTTCCAGATGCCAGCTTCACATCAAGCTCCTTCTTGGAAAGCCCCCGATATGCCGAAAAGCTCTCCGCGAACCACTTCGCAAAGCCGGCAGTCCGGGAAGTCAGCAACACAGGATAAGAAATCATGGCTGTAGTATCTTCAGCACTATAGAAAGCCCATGCATTTCTCCCGTCCTGTAAGCCTCCAAAGCGCTTCACCATGCTTGAAGGTGCTCCAACAACGCCTTGAGAAAAGCCCAGCTGCAAAGCAAAGCGAGAGGGTACATACGGTTGGATGTCGACGAAAAGATGTCTACGGTACACCATCGTGCCGACACGTATGCTGAAAAGCCACTCTCTCTCTGCATTCGTCAAGGAATAATGCCTTCCCGACCCAGCCCTGGTAGAGTCTCGGGAGGCACCAAAATCAAAAGCCTTCTTCCGCAACTCTGGAGAAAGCTTCACTGAAGACTGCCCCATCTCGACGTCCCTGAACCGTCGGATCCTCATGCGGGCAAACAAAAGTGATTCGGACACGGCTTTGCCCTTAGCCAGTCGAATCATCAGAGGATCATCATCCTGTGCAGCACCCAGCCGGTGGAAGCCAGGACAGTGGTATACATACCACGAATAAAAGATATGGGCTGAAAATACCCTATTCATGGGAAGCCCAAGCCGAACCAAAAAAGCAGCAGCCTGCAGTTCGGTACACAGGTAGGAGTAAAGAGCTGGCACCAAAGCAAGCTGCTCTCCAAACGCCATCTGACAAGCTGGAAAAATACAATGCGGCCTGATGTGTGTTCCATCTCCTCCAGCAAAAATAGCCTCACCAAGCCAATAAGTGAGGTAAACAGCGAGATCTCTCTCCAATGCAATGTCAGGACATATGGCGTTTGTACTGGCACAGAAATCTCTCAACTCTTCTTGCATGGCCAAGATCTTCTTTGAACTTGGATCCTGAGCTCCGGCTTCTTGGGTCACGCTATCAGAAGACTCCCTGCTATCAAAAAGTTGGGGAATGAAGAGCTAGAACTCTTCCAACTGCTGGATCTAACTTTCAAACCCTCCTTCTCCTTCAAAAAATCATAGAAGGCGACGAGCTGAAAGTACAGAAGCCTGAACTCCTCAGACTGCCCCTCGAGGACGCTGTCAATCGGCATAAACTCCTCATAGAGTTTGCCAAGGATGGGCAATCCAGTAATGGCGCTCAGCTCCTTCAAAGAAAAACCAATCTCACCATTCGTCACAACGAAGGTATTGGTTTGTGGGAGGAATGATTCCAGCATAGCCATGAAGGCCTCGTCGGAAAAGATCACGGTCTCCCTAAAGGCACGGACCGCATTAAAAATCCCGGCTTCCTTCAAAACAGCGCCACCAATCAGCAGGACGCGATCAGTCCACGACTTCCACTCGGAGTCAGCATTGAAACGGCCGCGAAGTCGAAAAGGCTTGATCCAATTGCTGCCGTCACCGCTGAAAATACCAAGGCCCACCGGTCTCAAATCGACCGACGGATAATCAGAGCCCTGGTAGCCGCTGGATGGCATCAAAAGGTCCATGTCAACAGGCGACCTCTCCGTATATCCAGGAGAACCGCCAATAAAAACCCCGGTCTTGATTACATTTGTCCTTCTCACCCAGCTTGGAGGATCTTCCCTCTTAGAGCACGTGGGGCAAGGCTCATGATCGAGACGGTGCGATCAAACGTCGACCGGGTAACAACAGTCTTCTTCTCACCATCTGTTGTGAAAGAGAACTGAAAACATCTCCTCTGGTATTGTAAGATCCCGACCCCAGTCCTTTTGTTTAGCATTGTTTTAATCGTGGTTTAGCTTTTTAAGCGAGATTTGATTTAGTTTGACCGCGTATTTGAGTTTGACCGGATTTTTCCTTGCCTTGGAGATTTTGAAGACCGTTGACTTTAGTTTGACCCGGTCCTTAGGATCTGTATTTTTTATGGGAAATTACTTCGGATTTCAAAAAAATCTGGATTTGACATATTTCGACTCATTTTATGAAGTTTAACAACTTTCATGTTTTGATCATTTTGATTTGATACTCAGAAATCACGTTTTTCGAGGAAAAAGGGCAAAAATGGCATTTTCACTAAATCTGTCCATGAATTTCGAAAATTTCAGAAATTGGGGAAAATATACTTTTCGGAAAGTAGAAATTTCGCCGATCGTTTTTCTCTTCTTCGTCGTTTTCATTCGGGACCCGCAAACCTTAGTTTCAGCTTTGGTAAGCTTGGGGCCCATGGGGCCCAGCCCATTTTCTCTATAAAACCCATGGACCTCTCTTGTCTCCCCCATTCTTCTCTCATTTCCTGCAACAAAGAGGGATTAGGGTTTCTCCCAGCCCCCTTTCTCTCTCCTCATGTATCCCTCCTCCCTTGATGCTAAATGGAGATTTGAGCTCCTCTTCTTCTTCCCCATCTTCCTAGCTTCCCCTAGACACCATTCTTGAGATGTTTGAGCTAGAGAAGACCCATCTTTCAAGCTCTTCTTCTTGTTTGGGACACCCAAAGGTTAGCAATGGTTCTCTTTTCTTTTCATCTTTGTTTTCCTCCTCATTTGGAGTGTTTTAATCCCACATGCAATGGGTTTTCATGGAATTTCGGAAATGGATTTGTTTTCTAGGGTTTTTCCATGAGCTATTTGGGGGTTTTATGATTTTAAAGCTTGAGGCCATTAGAGGACTTTCATAGAGTGTCTTCATCTTCTCTTGACTCAAGGCAAGTGAATTCTACAACTAATATGATGATGTGTCTTATTTGATTTCATGTCATGGCTTTTCTTCATTATGTTCTAACCCTTTGTGATTTATGGATTCACAACTAATGTATGTTGATTTCCACATATGCTATTTTCTTATGATGTATTGGGAGTTTGGTTTCATTTTAGTCACTTTGATAATTTGATTTCTTTGTATTAATGGTGTTGTGTTCTAAGTTTGGGAAAAACTTTGATCTTTGAAAAAAGCTTGTGTTTGATCAATTTGATAGGTTTATGGATGGTGTTTGATGAGTTTGGAAGGTCAAGGAAGGGCCCAACAATTTATGGAAATTAGTATGAAAGAAAGGAATCAAAGGAATCAAAGAAAAATCAGGAAAAAAATGCAAGAAGAAGACTCGGGCTGGACTGGGCAGGCCCAGTCCGCTCGAGCGACCCAGTGGGTCGCTCGAGCGGACCAGGCACTGTCTGGGTCCGCTCGAGCGGGCCTGGGTCCGCTCGAGCGAGCCCAGCTCAGTCTGGGCTCGGGTATGGGCCTGTTTTGAGGATTTTGTGGGCCAGTTTGTTGGGGTTTCTTTGGGTCATCTTAGGTTCAGTTTTGTGGGCCTGTTTAGGTTGGTTTTGGTCGCTTTAAAAATCAGTTTTGTGGGCCTGTTTGAAGTTAGTTTGGGGCTGTTTTTAAGAATTGTTTTGAAGGCCATTTAAGGATATGTTTTGGACTGTTTTTAAATCAGTGTTGTGGGCTTGGTTAAAGTTCAGTTTTGGGTTGTTTTTAAAACATGTTTTGTGGGCCAGTAAGTGTTGAGCTTTGGACTGTTTTTGAAGTGTGTTCTGTGGGCCAATCAAGCTTAGTGTTTGGACTGTTTTACTAATGGTTTAGGCCTTGTTTAAAGGGGCTATTTTGGGCTAAATGAGTAGGTTATTTGGACTTGGTTTAAGGCCAGCTATGGGCCTGTTTTCAAGGGTTTTGACATTACCTTTGGTACTTGGAAATTTGTGAAATGGGAATGATGTGGGAATGAGCTTATGTGAGATTATCCGGGAACCTTTCGGGTCTCAATGCGCACTTTAGCATTTAAATATTATGGATTTTCATTGGCATCAAACACATTCCTTAATTATTAATGTTTAAAGGTTAAATGTGCATTGTGATGGTCCCTTGGTAAGTCATTAGGTCATTCTCCACTGTCCATTCCATTTCAAGTCAGAAAAATGTATTTGTATTTGTATTTTGTATTTGCATTCTTTGGTGAACTAACTTAAATAGCATCGATGATTTGTCATAAAATCATGTGTCTTCCCATGTTCGAAAGGGTTGATCGTATGATTTTGTACAAATCACCTTGATGCGTATTTAAACGGTTTACCATGGATATTCGTATGTTTTCTTCGATTCGATTTGAAAAGAGATTTGTATATGTTCGTCACATTCGGGATTTCTTCGATGAGACCATTATTTGTTAAGATTAGTATTTTGAAAATGAAACCTCGAGGCAAGATTGGGCCAGAGCTATGTGGTGCGAGCCCATGAGCCAAAGAGGCTATGATTCCGAAAAACAAACCCCGAGGCAAGACGGGGCCAGAGCTATGTGGTGCGAGCCCCTGAGCCAAAGGGATTAGTATTATGTTAGATTTGTATCCGTTCGGGTTTTGAAAACGAAAGGCACCACTAGGCTTAGGTCACCTTGTCGGACTGATCATCCGGCTTGGGGTCTTTATTTTGTTTGCCAGCTGCAGCTCGGATTCTGTTTGTACCGACCATGGCAACGGTAATTATCTGCCGGTCCCATTTGTATGGCTACGGTTCTGATACTTTTGATCTGCCGGTCCCATTTATATGGCTACGGTTCCGATCCTTTGTTTAGTACCACGTTCAGTGGCTACGCTTTGTTTGCTCTTATTACTTCGGTAATAGGAGGATTTAGCTATTTGTGGTTGCCTGTGTTTTATCTGTATATTGCTTTAGTTTATGATTTCCGTTGGTTATACTTTTTATGCTCAGATTCGTTTAATGTTTACGATATCGATCTTTATCATATTGTCGCTATTATTCAGGATTTGAAATGTATTTCCGACGATTAAACGTTTGATGCAGGCTTTTATCTTTTCGGGATAGTGTACATCTGATATTGTTCTTTTACGTGTTTTGACGTTTATGTTCGGTCTTTCGATCGTTTAGCATGCTTTGTTGTCATTATTGTTTAGACTCGTTATTCGGTTTTTCGATGATTTCGTCTGGTTTTATGTATGTTCCTTTCGTTCATATTATTTGTTTATTTGCTTGCCAGACCGTCGTGTCTGACCCTCTTTGTTTGGTGCCAGTTCCTTCTCTTTTCTGTTTGTAGGTGTTTGATTAGAGGAGGCGGTGGGACCGCCGGTCTGACGTGAGAGGCTGCCCGTTGATATCATCTAGATGTCAAGTTTGGCACCAGAGTTCGTATATCAAATGTTGGGGTAGTATTTCTGTTTAGTGGATATTGTTGTATGGCTTTATCAGCCTTTTTCTTTTGGGTTTGTAATTAAGACACTTGTTAATTGTAATTTGAATATGGGAAATAATAGATTTGTTACTACCAGCTCAGTGTTTTGTGATTTATGATTTATGCCAGACTGTTTATGATGGCTTTATGACATTGGTTGCGTACGACACGGAACCCGATGGCCACGGATTCCGAGTCGTAACACCTTGGTTAGCTTCCGCGAAAAATACACTCTGATTATGTTGGGATGTGATTATCCTCATTCACGCGGATCTTGGGAACTATACAAAAAGTTTCAAATTATTCCAAAATTTCGCACCCCGAGATCGGTTCGCTGCAGGTCCCGGTTTCGGGGCGTGACAGGTTTGGTATCAGAGCTGGTTAGTTTCTAGGAAATAAAATACTCTAGAGACATTAAGACGTGTGGTGAGGATTCGTTAGATTGTGTCGATTTGTTTTCCCGTGTCTTTGTTTCGTTGGATTTGAGTCGGCTTTTCTTTCAGTTCGGGAGATTTTGCTTGTCTTTTCTTTTAGTTCGTGTTATTAGGAGATTTGGATGGCCAAATTTCCTCCTTAGTGGTGGAGAACTTAGAGTCTCCATGCTTTGTTCGGTGTCTTTTGTCTGTATTTGTGTCGGAGACTGAGAACCTTCTAGATTCAGTATGTTGTTTTTGGAGAACATCAGCAGACCTTCAACCTTCAGCGTCTTCATTGTAGTTAGTAAGAGAAGACATGTGCATTCGCCAGCCAAAGTAGGACTTGAGCAGTATTTGAAGGTCCCCTCTCAGTTAATCGAAGATCGTCATGCAGCGCACCAGAGTAAGTAAATGTGGAATTTTGGGGGAACTCAGACTATCTTTCCGAGATGAAGGACTGCAAAAGGATGGTTTTGGTTGAGAATTTTGGTAACTTGCAGCTTAGCCGGTGTAGTTGATTCAGCAAGGGAGTATCTCGGTGGTTTGAATGTTCATTTCTTAGTTAAAATGATTTTTCCTGATGTTTTCATCTTTGATATGTTTTCATTAATATCTATGGTTTATCCTTGTAGTGTTTAAACAATCGATTTATGTTCTTCTTTAAGGCTTATTTTGAAATAAATTATGTTATATACTCTTTTCATAAGTCACATGATTTTGTTTTCATAAGGTTTTGTGTTTCGAATTTCTGTTTAATCTTCTTAAGATATTATTCTACAATGACCTTAGAATTTCGCTTTTGTTTTAATTTTCTTAAATGTTGACACTTACATTTCAAAACCTTGACGATTTTGAGATTTTGTATATGTTTGGTTGGAAATGGATTTCAATGAAATTTAATGTATGGTCATATTACATGAATTGATTTATTTTTGAAAATCCTAATTTGAGGCTGTTGAGTATTTCAAGGATTTGCTGAGTCATGAAAACATGAATTTCGAAAATGAATAATGTTGTTTCATGTTCAAAACTTTGGAAAACCTCATCTTTTGAGCTTTATTCGATGATTTGGAAGTTCAATTTTTTTTACTATGATTTGAAATGATAAAATTTAGCTAAGTAATTGTTTTAGTCATCATGTTTAAAATTTTAAGATTTGTTTTGCATCGAATGGAAGGAGTTGTAGTAGTATAGTTGGAGTTTGGAGGTGTATGGATTGAAGGGTGGATGGATGTCAGGATGTGTATTGGTTCAGTTGAAGACAAAGTTGGATCTACGAGAGGATCAACATCATTCAAGACAGGGATTGAAAGTTTCAGATGTCGATGGTAGAAGACTTGAAGAACGAGATCTGAAGAGGCAAGCGTCGGGAGCACCGTGTACAGCTTGAAGGACTTAAGGCACAGGAATTCCAAGTGATAGAAAGAGATAGAACTCACAGTTTCTTGAACCATCAGTGACGGACGAATTAAGTAGAAGAAATGATTCAGTGCAGGAACGACAGATGACACCGAGGATACTTAGGAGTGTTGGGCACCAGTTTGGTCAGAGAAGTTTGTTTCCGAACAGATATGTGGATTAGTGTGAAGCCTTCAACCGAATCAGAGTGTGGTTGACCGTGCATCTCAACGTCGGGTTTGATCAGAGGGCCTCTCAGTTACCGAGGTCTAGCATAGGGTGTCAGTGTTCTCGTTTGTCTTTTGAGTTTTTGGTTTCGATTTGGTTTAGGCCATTTGGAGGACCAAATGGATTCTAAGGGGGGGAGGATGTAAGATCCCGACCCCAGTCCTTTTGTTTAGCATTGTTTTAATCGTGGTTTAGCTTTTTAAGCGAGATTTGATTTAGTTTGACCGCGTATTTGAGTTTGACCGGATTTTTCCTTGCCTTGGAGATTTTGAAGACCGTTGACTTTAGTTTGACCCGGTCCTTAGGATCTGTATTTTTTATGGGAAATTACTTCGGATTTCAAAAAATTCTGGATTTGACATATTTCGACTCATTTTATGAAGTTTAACAACTTTCATGTTTTGATCATTTTGATTTGATACTCAGAAATCACGTTTTTCGAGGAAAAAGGGCAAAAATGGCATTTTCACTAAATCTGTCCATGAATTTCGAAAATTTCAGAAATTGGGGAAAATATACTTTTCGGAAAGTAGAAATTTCGCCGATCGTTTTTCTCTTCTTCGTCGTTTTCATTCGGGACCCGCAAACCTTAGTTTCAGCTTTGGTAAGCTTGGGGCCCATGGGGCCCAGCCCATTTTCTCTATAAAACCCATGGACCTCTCTTGTCTCCCCCATTCTTCTCTCATTTCCTGCAACAAAGAGGGATTAGGGTTTCTCCCAGCCCCCTTTCTCTCTCCTCATGTATCCCTCCTCCCTTGATGCTAAATGGAGATTTGAGCTCCTCTTCTTCTTCCCCATCTTCCTAGCTTCCCCTAGACACCATTCTTGAGATGTTTGAGCTAGAGAAGACCCATCTTTCAAGCTCTTCTTCTTGTTTGGGACACCCAAAGGTTAGCAATGGTTCTCTTTTCTTTTCATCTTTGTTTTCCTCCTCATTTGGAGTGTTTTAATCCCACATGCAATGGGTTTTCATGGAATTTCGGAAATGGATTTGTTTTCTAGGGTTTTTCCATGAGCTATTTGGGGGTTTTATGATTTTAAAGCTTGAGGCCATTAGAGGACTTTCATAGAGTGTCTTCATCTTCTCTTGACTCAAGGCAAGTGAATTCTACAACTAATATGATGATGTGTCTTATTTGATTTCATGTCATGGCTTTTCTTCATTATGTTCTAACCCTTTGTGATTTATGGATTCACAACTAATGTATGTTGATTTCCACATATGCTATTTTCTTATGATGTATTGGGAGTTTGGTTTCATTTTAGTCACTTTGATAATTTGATTTCTTTGTATTAATGGTGTTGTGTTCTAAGTTTGGGAAAAACTTTGATCTTTGAAAAAAGCTTGTGTTTGATCAATTTGATAGGTTTATGGATGGTGTTTGATGAGTTTGGAAGGTCAAGGAAGGGCCCAACAATTTATGGAAATTAGTATGAAAGAAAGGAATCAAAGGAATCAAAGAAAAATCAAGAAAAAAATGCAAGAAGAAGACTCGGGCTGGACTGGGCAGGCCCAGTCCGCTCGAGCGACCCAGTGGGTCGCTCGAGCGGACCAGGCACTGTCTGGGTCCGCTCGAGCGACCCACTGGGTCGCTCGAGCGACCCAGCTTCTGTCTGGGTCGCTCGAGCGGCCTGGGTCCGCTCGAGCGAGCCCAGCTCAGTCTGGGCTCGGGTATGGGCCTGTTTTGAGGATTTTGTGGGCCAGTTTGTTGGGGTTTCTTTGAGCCATCCAAAGTCAGTTTTTGGGCCCGTGTAAAACATGATATTGGGTCATCTTAGGTTCAGTTTTGTGGGCCTGTTTAGGTTGGTTTTGGTCGCTTTAAAAATCAGTTTTGTGGGCCTGTTTGAAGTTAGTTTGGGGCTGTTTTTAAGAATTGTTTTGAAGGCCATTTAAGGATATGTTTTGGACTGTTTTTAAATCAGTGTTGTGGGCTTGGTTAAAGTTCAGTTTTGGGTTGTTTTTAAAACATGTTTTGTGGGCCAGTAAGTGTTGAGCTTTGGACTGTTTTTGAAGTGTGTTCTGTGGGCCAATCAAGCTTAGTGTTTGGACTGTTTTACTAATGGTTTAGGCCTTGTTTAAAGGGGCTATTTTGGGCTAAATGAGTAGGTTATTTGGACTTGGTTTAAGGCCAGCTATGGGCCTGTTTTCAAGGGTTTTGACATTACCTTTGGTACTTGGAAATTTGTGAAATGGGAATGATGTGGGAATGAGCTTATGTGAGATTATCCGGGAACCTTTCGGGTCTCAATGCGCACTTTAGCATTTAAATATTATGGATTTTCATTGGCATCAAACACATTCCTTAATTATTAATGTTTAAAGGTTAAATGTGCATTGTGATGGTCCCTTGGTAAGTCATTAGGTCATTCTCCACTGTCCATTCCATTTCAAGTCAGAAAAATGTATTTGTATTTGTATTTTGTATTTGCATTCTTTGGTGAACTAACTTAAATAGCATCGATGATTTGTCATAAAATCATGTGTCTTCCCATGTTCGAAAGGGTTGATCGTATGATTTTGTACAAATCACCTTGATGCGTATTTAAACGGTTTACCATGGATATTCGTATGTTTTCTTCGATTCGATTTGAAAAGAGATTTGTATATGTTCGTCACATTCGGGATTTCTTCGATGAGACCATTATTTGTTAAGATTAGTATTTTGAAAATGAAACCTCGAGGCAAGATTGGGCCAGAGCTATGTGGTGCGAGCCCATGAGCCAAAGAGGCTATGATTCCGAAAAACAAACCCCGAGGCAAGACGGGGCCAGAGCTATGTGGTGCGAGCCCCTGAGCCAAAGGGATTAGTATTATGTTAGATTTGTATCCGTTCGAGTTTTGAAAACTAAAGGCACCACTAGGCTTAGGTCACCTTGTCGGACTGATCATCCGGCTTGGGGTCTTTATTTTGTTTGCCAGCTGCAGCTTGGATTCTGTTTGTACCGACCATGGCAACGGTAATTATCTGCCGGTCCCATTTGTATGGCTACGGTTCTGATACTTTTGATCTGCCGGTCCCATTTATATGGCTACGGTTCCGATCCTTTGTTTAGTACCACGTTCAGTGGCTACGCTTTGTTTGCTCTTATTACTTCGGTAATAGGAGGATTTAGCTATTTGTGGTTGCCTGTGTTTTATCTGTATATTGCTTTAGTTTATGATTTCCGTTGGTTATACTTTTTATGCTCAGATTCGTTTAATGTTTACGATATCGATCTTTATCATATTGTCGCTATTATTCAGGATTTGAAATGTATTTCCGACGATTAAACGTTTGATGCAGGCTTTTATCTTTTCGGGATAGTGTACATCTGATATTGTTCTTTTACGTGTTTTGACGTTTATGTTCGGTCTTTCGATCGTTTAGCATGCTTTGTTGTCATTATTGTTTAGACTCGTTATTCGGTTTTTCGATGATTTCGTCTGGTTTTATGTATGTTCCTTTCGTTCATATTATTTGTTTATTTGCTTGCCAGACCGTCGTGTCTGACCCTCTTTGTTTGGTGCCAGTTCCTTCTCTTTTCTGTTTGTAGGTGTTTGATTAGAGGAGGCGGTGGGACCGCCGGTCTGACGTGAGAGGCTGCCCGTTGATATCATCTAGATGTCAAGTTTGGCACCAGAGTTCGTATATCAAATGTTGGGGTAGTATTTCTGTTTAGTGGATATTGTTGTATGGCTTTATCAGCCTTTTTCTTTTGGGTTTGTAATTAAGACACTTGTTAATTGTAATTTGAATATGGGAAATAATAGATTTGTTACTACCAGCTCAGTGTTTTGTGATTTATGATTTATGCCAGACTGTTTATGATGGCTTTATGACATTGGTTGCGTACGACACGGAACCCGATGGCCACGGATTCCGAGTCGTAACACCTTGGTTAGCTTCCGCGAAAAATACACTCTGATTATGTTGGGATGTGATTATCCTCATTCACGCGGATCTTGGGAACTATACAAAAAGTTTCAAATTATTCCAAAATTTCGCACCCCGAGATCGGTTCGCTGCAGGTCCCGGTTTCGGGGCGTGACAGGTATGTCATGTCATCAGGGACTGCATCACCAAAGAAGAAGGTAGGCTTGGGCAAAACCCTCTGATCTTCCATCACCCATGGACGACTGCTTACCATGATCTTATAGAATTCCTCTCCCTTGAGAGTGATGAGTCGCTGCCTCATCTCATCTCTGTTGAGGGAGTCGCATTCTTCCAGATTTCTCTCAACATACTGGACCTTCTCAAAGGCCCGCTGAACGGCCGGATTAGAAGATCTAGAAGATCGACGAGGTACGCTTGTAGCAGGTTCTTTACCCTTGTTCGTTCTGGAGGAACCACCTGCAAAGGATGGAAAAGAAAAAGATCAAACATCAAAATGACAGAATCTCGCTAAAAATCTGGCGAAATTTTGACATGATTCCGGGGCAATTCCGAAGAAAAGGAACTATCCCGAAAGAAATAGAAAGCTTGAAGATGGGCTCAACATCGCTGCAAGCTCCGAAACTCCAAACTTTCGAAACCTCAAAGTCTCCGCAAAATCAGGAAGGGCTCAACATCGCTGCGAGCTCCAAATTCCCAAATTTGCGAAAACTTTCAGGTATGCTATCACATCATGCTACAAATTTAATTTACAATTGAATGCATGTATGAACATCTAGGTTTGCCAAAAAAAAAAAGGGGGCATTATCATGATGAGCAAAAAAAAAAAAAAGAAAAGAAACTTTCTCAAAAAAAAAGAGGGAAAAAAAAAAGAGGAGATGGCCCACAGGCCACGTGGCCGTATGGCCAGATCCGTACGGATCTGTCCGTACAGCCCACAAACAAAAAAAAAAAACAAAACAAAAAAAAGAAGAAAAGAAAGCAAAAAAAAAAAACGTGTGAAAAAAAAAAGGAAAACACATGGAAAAAAAAAAGAAGAAAAGAAAAGAAAGAACTTTATTCTTCCTACAATGGAGTTTTCTTGAAAAAGGGAACTTACTTGAAGCCATTGATGGAGAAGAAGAAGAAAAGTCTTGAAGATCATGAAGAAGAAGAACTCTTGGTCTTGAAGCCCTCTTGAGATTATTGCAAAAGAAAGTAATAAGAGCAAGAGATCCAACCTCCTCCTTGCTTTTATAGAAGAGAGCAAACCAAAGAAGGAAAGAAGAAAAAGGTAAGTGTTACTAATTAGTAACCTTACCAAAAGAAAGAGATTAGAAAGATTCTTTCCCAAAAGAAAGATATCTTGAAGGATTTTCTCCCAAAAAGAAATCAATGAGAGATTTTCTCCCAAAAAGAGATCGATGAAGGATTCTTTCCCAAAAGAAAGATATCTTGAGATATCCTATCCCAAAATATAGGGAATATGAGAGATTCTCTCCAAGTAAAGATATTCTTAGATATTCTCTATCCAAATGAGATATTTTGGATATTCTTTACAAAAATGACACCATATGAGATCTAAGCCATTTCAAAAGCTTAAGGTCCCATGGGTTAGCCCATATGAGCCAGGTTTGACCACTTAGGCACTTAAAAAAAAAAAAAAAGTTGGGCTTTTAGTCAAAGAGAAATCCCTCTTACCAAGAGCATACAAAAATGGTTCCATGCCTCTTTTGAGTTGATTGGACCATACAAAGAAAATTCCAAGCCCCATGAGCTTCCAAAAATCAAACCATCCAACCTCATCTACCAAATTGAGCCAAAATCTTGAAATTGACATTCCACAAAAATCAAACCAAATCCTGGTCCCCTAACTTGCCACATACAGCTTGTTGGGTCACAAGACCAAAACCAAAAACCAAAACCTGATCCCCTAACTTGCCACATACAGCCTGTTAGGTCACAAGATCAAAACCAAAATTGATCCCCCAACATTCCACATACAGCTTGTTGGGTCACACGATCAAAACCAAACCCGACCCCCTAACCTGCCACATACAGCCTGTTAGGTCACAAGGTCAAAACCCAAATCCACATTCTTGATGTCATCTTTAAAACTTTACCTTGAGATGGTACGTGATCCCTTTCACTACCATAAAATTCCCCTGGAAGCTCAAAAGGCTACAAATACCAAAAAGAAAGACTGCTCAAAGACTCTTGGTCAAGTCACAGGCTCTCCTTCAAAAATCTCTTCGAGGCACATCGACTACAAAAGTTAAGCAACTCGTCGCTGTACCTCGAGGGGGCATTTGTTGACACCAAAAATGTCACTTTGCCTCTTCAAGATCCAAAGAGCTACATGAAGTCGCAACCTACCATAAATAGGCAATGCTACTTCCAAAAATCAAATCTTGTCAGAATCAAACAAAAACAGCAAGATTCTTCAAGACAGCTAAAAGGGGAGTACACAAGAAGTTTCGGGCCATTTCAAAATCATTTGGCCTAACTTCGCTTCTCCGACAGCCGAAAAGGAGCTCTTGGCGGCAAAAGCATCGGAGACACCAAATCTTCGATCAGAGCCGATGGATGGTCTCAAAATACTTCCAAAAGGCTCCACGTCAAGTTCCGACTCAAACCGACAACGTTTGACCCTACATCAACCCTCGAACAGCTAAATCAAGCCTCTCGGCGGCGAGAACCACCGAGGCCATTACTCATCAGATAGAGCACATGGACGGCTTCAAAACGCTTATAAAGGGCTACACGTCAAATTTCAGGTCATTTCGACAACATTTGACCATAGTTTGACGCTCGGAAGCCAAATCAGGCCTCTCGGCAGCAAAGCTCTTCGGGACCATGATTTCTAAGACAGAGCCTATGGATCATCTTAAAATGACTCCAATAGGTTCCCTGTCAAATTTCAAGTCAATCAGACATCGGTTGACCGCACATCAAACCGCGACATCTTCATCACGACAAAAGCAAGTCTACTGGTGATAGGACCCCAAACGGCTTCAAAACTCAAACAAAAGCCTATGGTTGGTCTTATTTATTGCTCAGGAGGCTTCACACCAAATTTCAGGTCATTCCGACATCGTTTGACCCATTTTCAGCTTCTGACGGAAAATCGGCAGCTCTGCGCTACAAAGTCTTCGGCTTTCTCAGGAAATTGGAAACTTTGCAAAATAAAATGCAAGGATTCTCATCAGGTTTCCTACAGGGAAATCAGGCCAATAAATGGTCAAAATGTCAAGGAGAAATACAGAAGAAAAAAGAATCGAAAAACAGCAAAAAACGGACACAAAACGGGACAAAAAGGGGGAAAACCCCCCCAGGGTCGCAGGCCCTGCGACCCTGGCCCAGGGTCGCCGGCGACCTTGGAGCCCGGGGTCGCCGGGAAGGCCCCGGAAACCCCGGTTTTTGCCGTTTTTTCGCGATTCGAAGCGCCCAGTCTCTGGTACTTTCCAAAATTCATGCTTTTGAGACACCAAATCCTCTGACATCCGTCCAAAACACGGGTCAATCATCAAGAGTATCGAAAACAATATTGATCGCCACCCGGTCAACCAAAAAAAGTGTGCTTTCTACCCGACCGATCGAGAAATCGACAGGACAGATGGCACCGACCCGCTATTGGCAACAAACACCTAAAATTATATGGTCATCTGATGTCGATCTACATGAAGATCCATCGATGATCATCGACAGAAGAATCCCAAAAGACGCGGCACGGCCCGCGACTCTTCAACTACTCGGCGACCACTTAATGCGATTAATTGACTAGCTTTATTACAGTCATTAATCCATTTCTTTGGACGGCCCAATCAGAAGCAAGCATTCGGGAGTTACAAGTCAAGAGATTCATGGCATTTAACCCATGAAACTCCTCCCATCATGGCGATTAAAGGCGATTAAATGCCCTCAATCTCCTCCGGCCAATCAGAAGCCAAGAAAAAGGAGTTACAAAATAAAGAATTCAATCTTGTAACTCCTCCCTTTATGTAGCTTTATGACAATTAAAGCTCATAAACCCTCCTAAAATGGCCACCTAAAAGCCTATAAATAGGAGAGCTCTCCAAGAAGAAAGGATCATCACAAAAAAGCAGAGACACACAGACAATAGACTGCAGAAAATCTGGAAACTCAGACAGAAAGATGCATCAGAAATCTAAGAGAGAAAAGTCTGCGGAAATCCTACACCGACCACCGCAACAAGGTGACAAAAGTCCCTTGGGGGGTACTCCCCCCCCCCAAGGTCCTTGCCTTCTCCTTCTGCCGCCAATGGCTTAGACATGGCTTTTCAAGCCCGTCTACTCGGCTTTTCATTGGACATAGGACCTTCTTTTGGTCTTTGTTCTCTAAAAACCTGAGGTTATAGCCAAGCCAAGCGAATCAATAGCATCCTCTGTTCTCATCTGCATGGATGATGGCGAAGCCCACATATGGCTTGCGACCGTCAATCTAAACGGGTCCTCCACAATCTCCTGAGAAGTTAGATCCTCCTTTTCTTGCTTTTCATTGTGGTTTGTATTTTTTCAAAAGAGACAAAAATCACAACTCTTGTCTTTCATTATTGATAAGGATTGTAAATCGGCTATAAACGCCAAAATCGGCTATAAACGCCAAAAATCGGCTATAACCAAATCGCTATAAATGCCAAAAAATCGCCTTTCACGGCAAACCAAGAAATTGTCTCTTTTCTTAAATATATGTGCAATGGAAAACTTGAAAGAAGTTGATTTCCTTTTTACTTGCGAAGGCTGATCTCCGGATCACCACTTGCAATTCCAAGTAAAATAGAAAATCTGGCACACCCACACAAAAAAAGAAATGTTGATGCACGCCCTTGCCCCCCGGTTATGAAAGGGTCGGAACTAAACGGACTCCCACGTCCGCCGACCTCGGTAGAACTCGAGCAGGAGCGCGGTCCATCAGGCTCGTGCCCTGGTACAGGGCGTTACGGAAGGTGAAAATCGCCACTTCTTCTCTGGTATCCTCGATCTGGCTGTAAATCGCCCAGAACCGCTGGGCGAACTGGGTGAGGGTCTCGCCCAGCTTCATCTTTAGGGCAAGGATATCAGCATCGGTCTTGGGGACGATGTTGTAGGCTTGGAACTTCTTCAGGATGGAAAGCTGGAGCTCTCTCCAGCTCGAAATAGACTTCTCTGGTAGGGCGCAAAACCACTTCAGAGGGAGGTCGCTCAAACTGGAGGAGAAGATCTTGCAGTTGAGGTGGCCCTCATTCCCCCAGATGGACATCTTTTGGGAGAAGTGACGGAGGTGAACGGATGGGTCAAACAATCCGTCATAGGGGATGAACCGCGGGACAGAGAACTTCTTGGGCAAGGGAGTCCTCTCGATGTCCCGTGTGAAGGGAGAGGCCCCCAGATCGGTGGGGCCACAGATTTCTTGCTGGTCCCGCATCTCCAGGTTATGCTGAAGAGCCAGCTTGATGCGCTTATCGAGCCGCTCCTGCTCGTCATCCTTCTCTGGTGTTAGTGCTCTTGGCTTTCGCTTCGAGTGGCCTCGGCTACAATGGCTATGAGCTCGTCCGTCGCGGCCACGATGGCTATGGGTGTTGCTCGAGCCTTGGTCGTGGGCTTGACTGTGCTTCTGATCCAGAAAGGCTTTCAGATCCTCGCGGGTGGGCTGGACTACCTTGCTCTGGGCAGCTCTCTTCTCACCTTAGGGCTGAGGGCTGCCTTAGCGAGGCATTTTGCACCGCTCTCAGTTGCTGCTGGAGCTGGCGGATTATTCGCTCTTGCTTTTGGAGGAGAGCGTTTTGAGCTGCGATGTCTCCTCCATCATCAGGAGGTTGCACACGCCGTGGCTCCTCCACTGCCGCAGCTTTGCCTTTGAGAGGACGCTCATGCCGACGCTCGTCCTGTCGGGGAGGCATGACTTCCTCGTCAGAGCACGAGGTCTCAAGCCCCTCTTGGAAGGGAATTTCGACGAAGGGTCGCGAGCCTACGCGCTCCTCGCCTGCAGACGCGCCACGCACCGTTCCAGACCGCTCCTGAGGAGGGAAGTCCGTCGACGGGCCCGGACGCTCGAGTCTTGCTCTCAGGGACTCTCCGCCTTTCTTAGCTTTCGGAGGCATGATTTCTGGGAAGATTGAGAAGGTTGGGAAGGTTGGGATAGTACCTTCCCACAGACGGCGCCAATTGTAGGTGCAGAAAAATATGACCCACAATAATCGGGGTGCCTTACAGGACTTATCCAAATGAAGAAGATGATCTGCTGCCTCAAAGCCTGAAAGGGAAGAGCAAACGGTCAGAAGACCCTGGCCTGAGCGGCGCAAGGCTCTCCGATGCCTAAGTCAGTGGGTGAATTGGAATAAAGGAAGGAGAGGGAGAAGAGAGGCAGAATAACGACTCTCTAGTATGGTTTGCGTACCTTGTATGTGAAATGGGGTTCTATTTATAGAGAACTGGACGATATCTTGGATAATATTTTGGCGTGGGTCCCGTGATTTGATAGGGAAGTCTTTATCAGCCCACAAAGTAATAAATGCGGTCCATTCCAGCCCACTTTACATTTAATGGCAGTCGGATCAGCCCACATCGCATTTAATATGCGTCATGTTGGGCCAGATCATGTTGGACGCCTTTGGCAGTAGAGGTACCATCGGATCCACCCTCGGGCCTTGCCCTGATTTGGCTTCAGCCGCTGGATGCCGCCCTGTCAGTGATCTGGCGAAGATTGTGGATGGCTGGATGTCGCATCTGTCTCACTGGCTCGCGCCCCTATTCCTCCACGTGCCTGATGGCGTGGCGGGCATAGGGCGCGAGTGGGGATTCTCTCTTGCTTCGGCTTTCATCCCGGCACCTTTGGCCGAGGTCAAGCTTTCAGCCGAGGCAGGCACCTGGGTAGCCGAGCTCGGCGCTGGCGGCCGGGGCCTGCCTGACTTCGGCTGAGGCCTCTGTCCCAGTAGCCGAGGTGAGTCTGGTGCCACGTGGACGGCACGCGGATGGCACGTGGGAATGCTTAGTCCCATCTAATGGCCGTGATTAGCGTAATCCTGGAGCTTTGAAAATATCCCCACACACTTTCTATTGTCTGTTTTAATGGATGAAACCTTCTCGTGGGGAATGCTAGCCATTATAAAACTGCAGGCCAGGCCGGTTACTGTTAAATAATGCCTATGGGCCCAACAAAACAACCGCCCATATAAATCTCTACTATGGTACGCAAGTCTGATGTCATGAATGGAGCTTTGGCCAAACCCTAACTCGACTCAGTTGCATGCTTGCCTCTTATTATTTTTTACTCTTATTTAGGAGTCTTCATGGTCTGGGTCAGGCTGGAATGGGGTATATCTAGGGTTGGGTCAACTTTAGAAACACGTGTTTGTATTCTTCCCAGCTCGCCCATTGAGCTAATCGAGCTAGGCCTGGCCGGGCTTTCTACCAGTTATACGTGCTTTTCTATCACGTGTTTGGGCAAATCAGCCACCAACTACAAAGCACTACTTATTCAGGACGGCTAAGGCCGAACTGAGTTGTCTATCACTAAATCCAAGCTCAATCTAAACCGGCCAGAATTTTAAATTCAGACCCATCCCAGTACTAAAACCCAATGCTTAAACCTAGTCCAAAGTGGGCCATCCAGGGCCATGGGCAAATTTACCCTTGTTTAAGCAAAGAATGTTCTTCTCTCTTTCACAGGCAAAAGCTTTCAAAAGTGCACAGGTTACAGGAGTCGATGGCTCGATGCCCATTTTCGGTCAAGTCAATCACAAGGGCATTTGGTGCTTCCACTAAAGTCATTGTTTCCCACTTCCACCGAAGAAGAATAATAGACAAGTCCCTGTAGCATGTGGGTGACTGAAGATCTGTGACAACGACAATAGTTATATGGTGACCACAAAGTTGTGGTCGTGAGGCATGCATCTAATAGGAAAATAGGAAAAATGAACGGTCTCATCAATATGGATTGACTCGTCTAAAGCCTTGGCCTCAAGCAAAATTGAGGCCTCAATATGGATTATCATTGAGTCAAATATTCCTAATGATCATAGGATAATTGTAGGGACCAGCCCAAGCGGCCTCGTTCCCCTACTTGGGCTGGTCCCTACAGGGGATAGGTGGGGCCTAGGGCCCCGGGCCTATTGTTTACATTTCAGGAGACGTGACTCCCTACGCATGCGTTTGTCCCAGGGTGGATTCCGTAAATCATGCACCCCAGGGGCCTCAGGTGGTACCAGGTTTCACCCAGATTATCTCTTAAGGGAGAGGTTTTGGGTTCGACTTCTGGGGAGGCCCCTGGGGTGCATGATTTACAGAATCCACCCTGGGACAAACGCATGCGTAGGGAGCCACGTCTCCTGAAGTGTAAACAATAGGCTCAGGGCCCTAGGCCCCACCTATCCCCTGTAAGGACCAGCCCAAGCGGCCTCGTTCCCCTACGAACAGGTGGTACCAGGTTTCACCCAGATTATCTCTTAAGGGAGAGGTCTCGGGTTCGACTCCTGGGGAGGCCCCTGGGGTGCATGATTTACGGAATCCACCCTGGGACAAATGCATGCGTAGGGAGCCACGTCTCCTGAAGTGTAAACAATAGGCCCGGGGCCCTAGGCCTCGCCTATCCCCTGTAGGGACCAGCCCAAGCGGCCTCGTTCCCCTACAATAATAAATGCGTATTTAAAGACCTTAGACTTTAATGATTGATAGGTACTAGTGACAATTAGACTTTGGAGCCCTTCTTTCCATACCTGATCGCATTCATCAGATCATACTGGTTTCGTAATTTACAATATACATTAAGACCTTCTAGACTCACTCTATCATTGATTTCGCATACATCAAATTGCTCGATTCAACTTGTTTTACTGGATTCTCGTCTAGAAGATCATTTACTTTTTGCGGGTTATCTAAGCAATCGTTGTCACCATCCACCGAATTAATGCGACTTGATCAGTTTTTTGGAACTTTCAGTTCAATAATCAATATGGATTGACTCGTCTAAAGCCTTGGCCTCAAGCAAAATTGAGGCCTCAATATGGATTATCATTGAGTCAAATATTCCTAATGATCATAGGATAATTGTAGGGACCAGCCCAAGCGGCCTCGTTCCCCTACTTGGGCTGGTCCCTACAGGGGATAGGTGGGGCCTAGGGCCCCGGGCCTATTGTTTACATTTCAGGAGACGTGACTCCCTACGCATGCGTTTGTCCCAGGGTGGATTCCGTAAATCATGCACCCCAGGGGCCTCAGGTGGTACCAGGTTTCACCCAGATTATCTCTTAAGGGAGAGGTTTTGGGTTCGACTTCTGGGGAGGCCCCTGGGGTGCATGATTTACAGAATCCACCCTGGGACAAACGCATGCGTAGGGAGCCACGTCTCCTGAAGTGTAAACAATAGGCTCAGGGCCCTAGGCCCCACCTATCCCCTGTAAGGACCAGCCCAAGCGGCCTCGTTCCCCTACGAACAGGTGGTACCAGGTTTCACCCAGATTATCTCTTAAGGGAGAGGTCTCGGGTTCGACTCCTGGGGAGGCCCCTGGGGTGCATGATTTACGGAATCCACCCTGGGACAAATGCATGCGTAGGGAGCCACGTCTCCTGAAGTGTAAACAATAGGCCCGGGGCCCTAGGCCTCGCCTATCCCCTGTAGGGACCAGCCCAAGCGGCCTCGTTCCCCTACAATAATAAATGCGTATTTAAAGACCTTAGACTTTAATGATTGATAGGTACTAGTGACAATTAGACTTTGGAGCCCTTCTTTCCATACCTGATCGCATTCATCAGATCATACTGGTTTCGTAATTTACAATATACATTAAGACCTTCTAGACTCACTCTATCATTGATTTCGCATACATCAAATTGCTCGATTCAACTTGTTTTACTGGATTCTCGTCTAGAAGATCATTTACTTTTTGCGGGTTATCTAAGCAATCGTTGTCACCATCCACCGAATTAATGCGACTTGATCAGTTTTTTGGAACTTTCAGTTCAATAATCAATATGGATTGACTCGTCTAAAGCCTTGGCCTCAAGCAAAATTGAGGCCTCAATATGGATTATCATTGAGTCAAATATTCCTAATGATCATAGGATAATTGTAGGGACCAGCCCAAGCGGCCTCGTTCCCCTACTTGGGCTGGTCCCTACAGGGGATAGGTGGGGCCTAGGGCCCCGGGCCTATTGTTTACATTTCAGGAGACGTGACTCCCTACGCATGCGTTTGTCCCAGGGTGGATTCCGTAAATCATGCACCCCAGGGGCCTCAGGTGGTACCAGGTTTCACCCAGATTATCTCTTAAGGGAGAGGTTTTGGGTTCGACTTCTGGGGAGGCCCCTGGGGTGCATGATTTACAGAATCCACCCTGGGACAAACGCATGCGTAGGGAGCCACGTCTCCTGAAGTGTAAACAATAGGCCCAGGGCCCTAGGCCCCACCTATCCCCTGTAAGGACCAGCCCAAGCGGCCTCGTTCCCCTACGAACAGGTGGTACCAGGTTTCACCCAGATTATCTCTTAAGGGAGAGGTCTCGGGTTCGACTCCTGGGGAGGCCCCTGGGGTGCATGATTTACGGAATCCACCCTGGGACAAATGCATGCGTAGGGAGCCACGTCTCCTGAAGTGTAAACAATAGGCCCGGGGCCCTAGGCCTCGCCTATCCCCTGTAGGGACCAGCCCAAGCGGCCTCGTTCCCCTACAATAATAAATGCGTATTTAAAGACCTTAGACTTTAATGATTGATAGGTACTAGTGACAATTAGACTTTGGAGCCCTTCTTTCCATACCTGATCGCATTCATCAGATCATACTGGTTTCGTAATTTACAATATACATTAAGACCTTCTAGACTCACTCTATCATTGATTTCGCATACATCAAATTGCTCGATTCAACTTGTTTTACTGGATTCTCGTCTAGAAGATCATTTACTTTTTGCGGGTTATCTAAGCAATCGTTGTCACCATCCACCGAATTAATGCGACTTGATCAGTTTTTTGGAACTTTCAGTTCAATAATCAATTTTTTGAAAACTCCTCACTAGTTTTTCTACGTGGAAAACTCATGTTTAGCATTGATAAATATCTAAAGTTTCTGCCAGTGAATATTCTCATTTTAATATCATTTTTTTTTTTACTTGTACACATTCATATTGATTTGAAATCCTCAATGAGGAATCCAAGTTTCAAGGACAATAAGGAATTCTCAAATCTGAAAGTTCCTCACATATTCCTCATCTGTTGTTACTGAATGTGTAAAAATGCATTTGTGGAGGAAAAAAATTCTATACTAAGCAGATTTCTATTGCCACGTGAGAAAGGATTATTTGTTTCTATTCCTCTTAGTACTCATTTGTTTAATAGAGGACTTCACTCTTTGCAAATCTTTTATCTTGACTCAAGAAAGGCATCCTCATTCAAACTAAAGATTATTTTATCTTCTCATACAAATAATATTGAGCCAAACAACATAACAAAGGCCCTGTTTCTTTAGTGAAATTTCTGCCAAGAATTCACCATGTCCGGGAATTTCTGGACATGATGTGACAAGTTATCCCTTGAAATTTCTGAATTCCATATTTTATTATTGACATTTCTGAATTCCAGCCACCTTTTGACCTTTGGGAATTCAGGAATTCCACTCCCTATATATTTTTATGGAATTCTTGGATGCTTCATGACCAAAGGGGCATCCAGAAATTCTACTTTGTCCAAAAATTCTTAAAATTCCAGCAAAAAAACGGGGTCAAAGAGTTGTTGGATAAAAACTCTAAATTATTTTCTCTCTCCGTCTTGAAATTTCTCTGTCACACAAATGCATACTCAGCAAATCAAAAACAAGATGATTATAATCTTCCGGCATTAAAAAATTGTATCAAGCAATGACGGCTAATAAACTCCAAAAGCGTAGCGTAACATATTTGTGAACCAATCAAGACATTAAGCACTGACCATCTCCTTCAAACCTTTCAGTCCCGGGAATTTGGCCCACGTGATCTCCATTTCGAATACTCCAGACGAGTACGCTACCTCCATATAATACAAAGCCACCTTAAAACCCCACCAGTGCACCACCACCACCACCACCACGACACCCGTCAACTGCTTTTGGATCAAAGGATGGAGTCAAACGAAGCTGTGTCTCTCCTTCCCCTTCACATTCAAACGACCTCACCTTCTTCAAATAAAACCCCCTTCCCCCCTCTGCAAACCTCCCTGCATTCCACACTCAAAAATGGCAATCCCTCTCCAAAACCCTAAATTTCCCTTCTCCTTCATCTTCATCTTCATCATCATCATCATCATCTTCATCTTCTCTTCCTCATTAATGGCAGAGTCTTTAACATGCTCCAACTCGGACGGCCCCATAAAACCCTCCACCCCTCTCATCTCTTTCCTCCAACGCCTCCAATCCACCGCCCTCAAAACCCTAGGCCCCACCAACTTCGACCCCAAGCTCTACGTCGATCTCCCCCTCAAATCCGACCTCTGCACCGCCGAAGCCGCCTTCGACAAGCTCCCTCGGTCGCCCAACGGATCGGTCGCGGCACGCGATCTCGATGGGTTCATCGAGCAGCATTTGGAAGGGGCCGGGAGCGATATGGTGGCGGCTGAGCCAGGGGATTTCGTGCCGGTGCCAGAGGGTTTTTTTGCCCAAGGTGAAGAGTAAGGAGGTCAGGGCTTGGGCTCTGGAGGTGCATTCGCTGTGGAAGAATTTGAGTCGGAAGGTTTCGGATGAGGTGAAAGAAAGGCCGGGTTTGCATACTCTGCTTCCGCTGCCTGGACGGGTTGTGATTCCTGGGTCGAGGTTTAGAGAGGTTTATTACTGGGATTCGTATTGGGTTATCAGGTAATTGCTTGTTTGCTTCACCATTGCTAGAAAACATCCATTTGTGTCTAAAATTGGTTGCCCAGAGACTAAAAATGGTGTTTGCCATATTGGGTGAGGGCAATTCTATGTGACAGGCAGGTCCATATAAACCTTTTAAAGGGTTTATAACTGTCCAAAACCATTATAACTGACAGAGCACAGTTAAACTGACTATGGATAGGAGTTTTTGATCTTTGAATAACATCTTTTGAGAATACTTGAATTAACTACTAACCCATCTTGTAAGATTTATATTGCCCAGAATCAGAGTCTTTGAAGTTCGAAGACTGTACTTAAATTCCACATGAAACTATGGTATTTTTCACAGCTATGATTAAAAGTGATGGATGATTAATATTAAATTTTGGGTTAGAACAACTAGCAATGAAGTGTAATAAAGCCCATGCAGTGCACGGGTGGGTGGTATTCGGGCATGTCTTGTGAGGCCCGCATGGAAGTATTATAGTCATGTGGGCTAACGCGTATTGAATATTTTTGATAGGTCTACTTGACTCCTCATGACTTGCCTTAACTGAAAATGGGAACCGTGTTATCATGGGAGGATAATATTTTGAGGGCCTCAAAGTCGTCCAAATTCTAGCAATTTGAAAAAGTCTGATGGGTGCCGGATTTCACGATCAATTTAAGGTCCCATGAAACTCAATGAGTGCTGGGGTGTTGGCGTTGTAGTTTGATCATATGATAGCCAGCCTTAATTTTGGTCCGTCATGACTAATGGCCCCCCATCATGCAAAATTATTTTGTTTAAATACGACAATGGATAATGTCCATATTAGTGTCAAAATAGGATCAATGCCAGTCCAGCGTAGGTAGGGGGTTTGTGTGAAGGGATTAGATTGATCATGTGGGGCCCCTCTATGAATACTAAGAAAAAGGGTGCCAAATGAGGAGTGTTCCATAGATCTTCCCATATATAAAGGCCTTTCTTGAATGGTGAATATCTGTAAGAAGCTTATTTGGGTCATCTTCCTCCAAATGTTTTCTCATTGCTATTGCTGATGGATTTTCATCATGAGCATGATCATCATCATCATCATCTTCTTCTTCACATGTTAGTTGTTCATGCCCTGTGTAACTAATATCCTGGTTGCAGGGGCTTGCTTGCGAGCAAAATGTACGAAACTGCCAAGTCCATTGTGAATAATTTTCTTTCACTCATAAATGAGCATGGCTTTGTCTTGAATGGCGCTAGGGCCTATTATACTAACAGGAGGTAATAATTATTTTTTGTTTTATTCTGATTTTTTTGCTTTCTTTTATAAATAAGAGTAACATGCTTGTGTAACTGTAGTCTTCAAAAGATATCTTCCTTTAGTTGGTGCCTACTGCCTACTGCCTACCATCAATCAGTTATTCTGTTTATATTTTTATGTGATTATGAAATGTGGATTTCCTGTAAGGATAGCTTTATGGAACTGCAAATGATCTTTTTTCTCGCTTGAAGCAAAAAAGAAAATATATTTTGAATGTTATGTTTCATTTGACCTTCCATGCAATTATTTTATCATCAATCATGAGAAGTTGAATTGACAGTGAGGCCTTTCAGGCTATACATCTTTCTTTATTCTGTGTTTTTTATTATCTTGTCCTTCATTTTTTTTTAGCAATCTTTTGTTCCATTTATAGTCATTGCCTTCTACTTTTTCCTTTCTCAGGGATTAACTTGAGCTGGTCCCAAACTGATCTGGTTGATCTGACCCAACCAAAACCCAAATTAGGGGCGGACATTTTCAGTTTTCGGTCAACCTTGGGCCTGAAAATCGTTACCCGATTTGATTTTAGGTTGGGTAAATATTCAAAATGCAACAAATACTAGCATTCAACTTGGATAAAGTTTGGGTCAGCACCTATTGAATTTTAATCGAGTTGGATTTGCGTCAAATATGATGGAATTTGGGTTTTGGTTGGCTCTTCTAAATTTTGGTTTGGGTTCAAGTTGGTCCAAAACCTGATACAACCCACACTAGTTACTGTACTAATCTTCCATGTACCATTCAAAAAATAATTAAACTCATTTATGAGCTTTGTATGATTGATATTTGATATGTTTGTATTTTATCTTGTTTTACCCTATGATGCCCAGATACGGCACGGATACGGCAAGGACACGCCATAGACACGACAGGGACACGGATTTTACATGTAAAAAGTGAAGTATCGGATATGATACGACACGATACGTTGCCCATTTTGAAGTATCCGTGCATCTTAGGTTTTACCATAAATTTGAGGAAAAAAAAAGAAGATAAAATACAAACATATGAATTATTCATGGCTCATAAATGACTTTTAATTATTTTTTCAACGGTACATGGATACATGATATCATCATTATCATCGAAGCCTCATCCCATCTATGTTTTTAGATTCTGCTTCACTCATTCCTACTTTGGGCAGGATCCTGTATGACTGCAATCTAACATGTTATTTTTCACTTAGTGCATTCCATGCCTATATTGGCCTCCCCCTTCTAGCTCCTCGTATCACTTCAGTTCTTCAGAAGGAAGCTGTTTCTAGTTGTCAAGACACATTCCTAAATCATCTCAAATGACATTCCTAGCTTCTGTTTTGCTGCACCCAACCTTAAACTTGATGTTATAATTATTTTTAATTCAACCATTCTCGTTAACTTGTCTTAGCTGCATGTTCTTTTGTGTTACTGCTTCTAATTTACGATTCAGTTGGTACAAGGATGCAAATTTAATTGCCACTGTTTACAAGTGACCCTTCTAGTGTAGTGGTACACTGGTACTCAGTGATTGCATAACAATCCACTAGCTTGCCTCCACATTGTTATAATTGTGTTTGAAGTTTGTTGGTTAAGTAGAATTTCTATCATAAAATCTCCTGTGCAGTTTAACTTATTGAGTTTTTTTTTTTTTCCTCTCTGAAATATCGGTAAAAAGAAACTTGCAATCATAAAGATGGGAAAAATTTATGTTGGGGATCATTACCCAGAATTAATAGTACTTTCAAGGGTGTAATAAAGCAGATTTAATAGGTTTTGTTTTCATCTTTTCACTTTTCGTTTATATAGTGGCGGTAGTGGATGTCATTAATAAGGTGATGACCTTTTCTTTTTCTTTTTTCCTATTATTCTATAAATCTAAATGAAAACATCTAGGATTTTAGCTCTAGCATCTTGTCCCTGAGCTTATAATGAATTAAACAGACTAAGATTTTCATTGATTTCTTTTCAATCTTTTTCCGTATGTTTGAACCATATGACGGGTGCTGCAATTTTGCATATTTTGTTGTAAATATTCAAATTTTATGTTTGCAGCCATTATTTATTGAAGTCTGAACTATGAGCATCGTGGAATTTTCTGCAGCCAACCTCCACTCCTTAGCGCTATGATATTGGAGATCTACAAGAGGACTGGTGATTTGGCACTTGTGAAAAGAGCATTCCCTTCACTTCTCAAAGAACACCATTTTTGGAATTCAGGTATTGTACCAAGTTTCTCAGGCCTGTTGTGTAGTTATTGAAGCAATGTGCATGCATCTCCACTTGATCATTTTGTTGGCTTAAGCTCTCTTGTTACAGGGATCCATAAAGTGGTCATACAGGATGCTGAAGGATGCAATCACGTTATGAGTCGATATTATGCAATGTGGAACAAACCTAGGCCAGAAAGTGCAACTATTGTATGTACTCCTGGCTGCCAACTAACTTCAAAATTTTTGCTTGTGTGCACAGTACCGGCTGCGTGATTCAAAAATGAGTGTGGTACATTTTAACTTGATATTGACTCTTGAACTTTAGGACGAGGAAACTGCTTCAAAGCTTCCAAATGCTTCCCTGAAGGAACAACTTTATCATGAACTAGCTTCAACTGCTGAATCTGGATGGGATTTCAGTACACGATGGATGAGGTTGTTTTGCCTTGTCATTTCATTTTAGCTAAACCTGTCCTAGGTGATTGTGAAATCATGTTATAGCATCATAACTTGCATTCTGGTAATCACATTATTTAGAAATCAGTTTACTATCTTATAATTAGTTGTGCATTCTTTTCCGAATTTTTTTTTCTCTCTTATTCCAATACTGGTGCTACTGCTTTATTGTGCCTCTCAAGTCTCAAATACTGTTTTGCTGCTTTCTGCTGATGAAAACTATCATTAAGATCTGAAATATTCGGATACATCAAAATAGGCAAGCTATCAGTTTCTTATCATATATGATGCTCAATTTTATATGTAAGATCTGTGTCCTCACTCATTTCCTTAGCATGTCCTTGCCATATCCATAGTGTCTCTGGGCATCATATATTATGATCACAGAAAGTTTGTCTAGAGTACATGTTCTCATTTTCATTGTTATTATCGATCATTTATTGGAAAATTTGCATTATCTAGGCACTTTTTTCCTTATATTTTTCTTCCTTATTTGTATTTTGTATTCTGATCAAATTACAATTCAATAGTAGGACAATAAAAATGAAGTTGGAGGGACAAAAGACATTCTCTAGATAATTTGAAAATAGAAAAATACATGTGGAGCTGTGCTTAATTTCTAATTTAAATTTTATGTTGAATGTTTGCCAAGCACTTCTTATCATATTTGTAGCCTGTATGTTATTTTTCTGAAAAATTTTCTACGTCGTGCAGGAACTCATCAGATCTTGCCACACTGGCTACAACATCAATTATACCTGTAGACCTGAACGTGTACATACTTCAGGTATTTGTGAGAACTTTATCAAAAAGTAAATGGTTGGTGCCAGGCCAATATGTCACTCTTGCTTTTGATCTTACATGTTAAAACCAACAAAAATAAATATAATTTTTTTTAATTTTTAGTATCTCAAATTTGAAGATGGTTTCCTTGAGGTTTTTTCTTTCTAAAAAAAATTAGATCTTCACTTTTATACTGGTAGTTTTTTTATTTGAATATGTTCTAGGAGAAATGCCAACTTTTTACCAGTAACATTTTTAAAGATGAAGGTAGTTCATCCACTTCCTGAAATAAAGAACAAAGAAGTGGCTCCTGTATTTGCTATTCAGCATCACTCTTTTAGAAGAATTATAGATATTTTAGTGAAGCCATTTATCTGTACCAATTATTATTTTATAATATTTATATGATTCTGTTTCTAGAAAGGAATCGAGAAACATAATTCATGTGGCCGGATAGTTGGGACAAGACTGTTGATGGTGATGATTCTGTCTCTGCTTTAGGTAAAAGATGGAATGATGGGAGCTAATATTTTTCTTTGTCCAGATGGAGCTTAACATAGCCTTCTTTGCAAGGCTCATTGGGGATCACTCTGCTGCAGAAAAGTTCTCTGCAGCTTCTCAAGCTCGGCGCGCAGCTATCAACTCCATCTTTTGGAATGCCAAGATGGATCAATGGCTTGATTACTGGCTCATCAATAGCAACACATGCAAGGTTAAAATTTTGATAATGCTTCTTTTAAGTTATGAACTTCACCAATTTAAGTATTCTGCTTTTACTAATCCTTTCACCAGGGAGCTCACAGTTGGCAAGGGCAAAATCAAAATGAAAACATTTTTGCTTCTAATTTCATTCCTCTATGGATTGAATTCTTCAACTCAGGTTGGTGATTCTGTCTTCATATTTTGGCATTTATGATTATAAGACTCAGTATGTACTGTTCTTGACAATTTGTTTAAGCTTTTACAAATTGGAGCTGTCCTGTTCCATCATAGGTTGCAACTTCTTAAGTTTTCCGATATTAGTAAATAGTGTAAATTGTATTTAGAGAGAAGATAATGTATCAGCTTCTCATGAATGATGATATTTCCTTGGTATCAAGATTAGAATGATGGCTTTGTGCCAGCAATATTAGATCCTGAAACATTAACTGTTTTTTTTTTATAACTGAAACATTAACTGTTAAGTTGTGAGCAATATAATGGTCACGATTGTGCGGCCTTTAATGTTCAAAATAGACCAATAGAGTGCAATTGTGAAACTGTTTCACAGCTAAGGACAACCCAAAAAATTTAATAGGGGTTTTTAAGTTGTGAATGAGGATACACACAGCATTTAATGCAGCTTACAAGAAAAATGCAGTGGCACAATCGGTTTTTTGTTTTTCTTTCTGATTGGATAATCTTTCTTCTGTTGATGCTTATCAAGGTTAGTTGGAAATGTTTTTGTTTTCCTGTTGTGTCAATTGTTTGTTCACAACAACAACTTGAACATTTCGGATCTGCATACATAAGATGAACACCTCTAATTCTGTAGTTAAAACAATTTAAGATTAAAAAAATTATGTAGATAATAAATTTTAGTTTTTCATGATAAAGGCTATATGAAGTTATTGCACATGTCAATTCAAATTCGTTGATCTTATCCACAGATTAGATAACTGTTGACAGAAGCATCTAGGTGTTTCCTCTTGTGTCCAGCTTACATGACATTTCTGTTTTGACCTATTTGCAAGCTCAAAAATGAATTATTATATGATATAGACATAGAAGAATGACTTCATCAATTTTTTGTAAAGATGGCGCCTTGGTGAAGAAAGTTACAAAAAGTCTCCAAAACTCTGGCTTGCTCCGTGATGCTGGAATTGCAACATCTTTGTCAAATTCAGGACAACAGTGGTAAGTGATACTTATCAACTTAGACTCGAAGAGCTGAAGCCACCCACATTTTTTAATTTGCAAAGTGCTTGAGATATGCAAACAGAAACAAAGAATGGGATCTTTCTTCCTTTGATTCCATTAATTTTTTCTTTCTGCTTTTGAGTATAAGAAATGATTGATAACGATTTATTTTGAACAGGGATTTTCCAAATGGTTGGGCTCCATTGCAGCATATGATTGTTGAAGGTCTAGTGAGATCTGGATCAAAGGAAGCAAGAATTCTGGCAGAAGATATTGCTGTGAAGTGGATTAGAACAAATTATGCTGCTTACAAGAAAACTGGTGCAATGCATGAGAAATATGACGTGGAAGCTTGTGGGAAGACTGGAGGGGGAGGCGAGTATGTACCTCAGGTAAGAATTATATTATGAGAACATTTATGCCGAGATAATCTTTTTTAGAAAGAAATTTATTAAAATCCTAAGAGGAATATGCCTTTAGATCTTCTGTCAGCGTGTAGTGAGAACATATTTTCACTTCTACCAAAAAATCTTTAAAAATAGAAGGCCTCTTTCTTTGTAACTACTGTTTTTTCCATAAAAATTGAAGCCTGTTTGTCTAAGGGTGTCTGGTGTCCCATTTTCATTTTCTTTATAGATGTACAACTAATAACCATCGACTTGTTGCCTTTAACACATTCATTTATTTATTAATTTTTTTGTGTGCATGATTTGTGGTGCAGACGGGTTTTGGCTGGTCGAATGGGGTAGTGTTGGCGTTCCTGGAGGAGTTTGGATGGCCTCAAAACCGGGAAATAGGCTGCTAATTGGACAGGAAACTGTACCAAGTGTGAATGCATTGTTTGTATTGGATGAGTATGATTCAGTGATTTGTTGCATATAAGGCAACTCATAATAAGATGAATAATTTATAATTGGCATTATTATTTAATACAGATATTTATTGTAACTTTTTTTTGGTAAGGAGTAATGCAGTTTACTTTACCACCCTGTGTTTTCCCTTTAGTTTTGAAGTGCATGGCTGTCAGCTGATGCTACCCTGGTCTTTGTAGTTTGACATTCTTCTTATTCTTGTTTAAGAAATGAATTTATGCAGGTTAGCAAGTAGGGTAAGCAGCAATGGAGGTGTGACCAAATTGGCACCACAGTGCCTCTTACAGTGAAGGTTACTATTGCATCAAACATGCATCGCCCTGTGATTAGGAGCCGGCTCGGAAATTACCCGAGACCTCTATTTGGATTTTTAACTGTTGGAAAAGTGAAATTCTTTTGTAGGTTTCATGCTTAGTTACTATCCAATAGGGAGCTGTATCTGGGGAATTAGAAGTTTCATGGAGGCTCGTACGGATCCAATACTTCACCTTTGAGCATGCATAATGGTGCCATTTTCTGCATACCTGTATTGTTAACTTATTTGAAGATCATATAAACATTTTTCCTCATGGTTGGCATTGGAAAGGTTAAAAATCATGATTGGAAAAATCCATGTAAAGTAACTAGAAAGTACCATTGATGCCCTTAGATATCTTTGGAAACTTGGAACTACATTTTGTCAATTGTCATTCTTGATGTTTACGGCTTGTTTGGATACAGAGAAAGTGTTTGGCGGAAAGTCCTTACCAGGTAGAGAAATTACGAGAAAACTTTGGGGGAGAAAGTGTACAGAATAAGTAGTGACTCGCCACTGTTTTTGGTATTTGAATGAGAAAACAGAGGTTTTTTCTCTGCTTAGGAGGGTGTTCCCCCCCCCCCCCCCCCGTACTTTCTGCAAATGTTAAAAAAAGTAAGAATCAGTTTTCTTTTAAGGGAAAAGAATTATTTCACCAGACAATTTTGTCTTCTATGCTTCTCTTTTTATCTTAATTAAAGCTGGCTTCTGTTTTTTTTTTTTTTTTTTTAGCTATGTTAAAGCTGGGTATTCATTTACCATCTCCCTTTAATTCATTTTCTTTCAGAGGGAACATTATTTGAAAGCAGGATCTCTACATTTGTTTATGCAGTTTTAACCACTTTTAGGAATTCATTTCTTAGATCCTTACAAATTCCTTTCAAATGAAAAGGCCCAAGTACAAAGCATTTCTTCTGTACATAATGAAGGATAGCATGTGTTGCAAGGCAGAGGAGCATTTGGTCTTTTATGTGAAAGTTTAAGGGAGTATCAGGATATTAGCAGTTTGATCATAATCGGCAGTTAATCTGGGGCTCAAAAAGAGAATTCTTATTGGTCCAATCAGTGTTGTTTTGTTTTTCCCCTTCTTTTCTCTCTTTTCCTGCGGACTACCTACTAGTCAGTCCAGATCCTCTGAGGCTCTTAACATAGAGAAATGCTGAGTTAAAAGGATTAGAATTCTGCAATGGGGCCCATTTATTAAAATCCAAACCATTCAAGGGCAGAGCTACAATGAAGCGGCCTTTTCAATGTATTGTGGGGCCCCATCTTTTCGAAATCAGAGCCATTCATCAGCTCTTAACATCCTCTGTGGTGATCAACGTGTAAATTATTTTTCAAATACGTAAGATGACCACCATTGGATTTTACGTGATGAACTTGCTTTATTTTCTTTGTTTGGGATAAAAATGGAAGGAGTCCCTTATGTGTGATCAATGAAACGGTTGCCTACTTAAATTTGCTTTGAAAATCTAAGATACAACAAATATGATGGGGGGTTAAAGCTGATGAATGGCTTGGAGTTTGAAAAAATGCTCCCCAACAAACCACCCCCCCCCCCCCCCCCCCCCCCAACCCAAAAAAAAAAAAAAAAACACATTGAAGAATGATGCTTTTCTGTCAAGGGTAAAGCAAACTTGGAATAAGAACTTAAGGATGCCACATATACCTGGTGTTTATTTGAAGGGTTTGGATTTCTACAGGTGAACCCCATTGTAGAGTTCCACTCATAATTTCTCTATGTTAAAGCCTCCGAGGACCTAGATTTCCTAGGAGTCGGCGGCTAAGTTCATGAGCAGAGGAATTCAAGCCAATGGGGAAATCAAGATCGGATGTTAGAAGTCCATGCGCCATCACTATAAAATCATCAGTGGAGTCCATGTGTGAAATCTAAATTGCTCTAGTCAGTCTCCTTGCAAAGTGATGCTAGGTGAAACCTTACTCTAATATGGGACCTGGGTCTACTATAAAGTGACCTATGTGAAATGCCATTTTGACACTTTTTAAAGCTCTCTCCTGTATTTTTACATTTGATCAATATGAATATGATGATAGACCCAATTTAGATTGGGTAAGATTTTGCCCGGCCCCACTCTTGAGAACTCTGATTTTTTTTTTTTCCTGAGTGGCTTAGATTTCATAGGTGGGCCCATATGGATATATAAGGCTGGGCCTCAGAGTACCCGGATTCTGGGAATCTGGGGTATCACATGCTGGACAGTGGGGAATCACATGCCACCCAACAGCCAGCCCAAGGCTTCCTTTTACTCAGAAGACAGGTGCAACGACCTATCTAACCTACATTGCGTCTTTGGTAGTTGCTGACCTTCTTTCTCCCTCTTTCGCCATCACCATCTCTATAAATATAGATAGTGGATAACAAGCCCTAAATCGTTGGTGAAGATCAGAGGAAGACAAATCTCAATCTCTCTCTCTCTCCCATGGAAAAGCCTCTTGCTCAAATGAGTGTTCCATTGGAAGAAGAAGAATACATGCTTCTATGTTCTTTCTTTCTTTTTTGTGGGAATGAAACACTCATTGAGGCAAGAAGCCTTTCATGGGAGGTCCCTTTAAGCAACATGTGGTGGTGGTGCAAGGCTTCTCTCTTCATGGAAGGTGAAGTGAAACGCCCAACACTCTCTCTCTCTCTCTAACATCCCAGAATACCAAGGTTGTAATTAGTTTAGTTAATTGTGCTTTTAGCTAATTAAGCTTGTTTATAAGCCAAATAGGTCCGATTATTCATTAGGATCGTGCGTGCGAAGTTGGGTTGAGATCCGAGCCCGTTTGGGTACAGTAGGGGTGTGTGTTGCTATTTTCAGAAAGTTCCAAGGGCTTTTTAGTATTTTCCATTTTTCGAAATTTTGGCACCATCGGATAGATTGCCTAATTTTCCAGACTTTATCCTTCTATTACATCCAGATTAAACCTGATCCAAAATCGGACCAGACCTGAACCCACCTAAGCTTATTCTATTAATTTCCCAAAAGTCAAACCCCACCCCACCGAAACTAATCCCATGTAAGCCCCACCTCCTCATCTCACTCCCATCATACCCCACCCCCTTAACCCACGTGAGACCCATTTTCCCTTTCTCCCTTTCCTTTGTTAGGTCAAAACCTCTTCCCCTCTCTTCTCATTCACTCCACACTACAGCAGCGGCCCCCATCTCCATTTCTCTCATTCCTCTCATTCTCTCTCTCGTTCTCCCTCTCACTGTGTCGCTGCCGCCGGACTCCAAGCACGCCGGCGTTCACCACCACCAAGCTCTCCTTCTCCTCTCTCTTCTCTACTCTCTCATCTCATCTTCCATCTCTCATTTCTTTCACTCATCTCTCCCACCCAGCCATGCTGCCCACTGTCCTGGAGCTCCCTGTCGCCGTCGGCGACCTCCTCGATCACCGCCGGCCACCACCATCTCCGGTGAACCCAGCCCACTCCATCTCTCTCTATTTCTCCATTTCTTTCTCTCTCTCTGTTTTCCCCAATTTTCCCCTTCACTGTTTCACTCTTTTCTCTCATCTCTCCCTCACCTCCACTCCACTCTACTCACTGTCAACATGGGTTGACTTCCTCCCTCACCCATCTCACCATTTCCTTCTCTCTCTTATTTTCTTTATTTCTCTCTCTCTCTTCACTCCCCTTGCTGTCAACGTGAATGAGCACCCACCCACCCATTTCATTCTTTCTCTCTCTTTCTTGCTCCATTCTTTCTTTCTTCCATTCTGTCTTCTCCTTCTTGCATCCAATGGACCACCAAAGACCCTCCATCACCACCAATTTAGTGGGCCACCAATCAAGTGGGCCCCACAACCTCCCCGTCTCAATTTCAATTCTTTTCTCTCTTTCTCAAACCAGGACTGCAAAGGCAGCCCCACCTCCGATCTTGGCCATCATCTTCGTGTGGACCCTCTCCAATTTGCAAGCCACCACTTCATCCACCCATTTGTTTGGTAAGCTCTTCTTCCCCTTAGAATTGGGTTAATATACTTTGGGTTGTAGTATTGTGTTTAGTAGCTTAGAGCTTCCCATTGATTTATGTTTTAATTTAGTTTTTACTTTGCTAATTATCCCTTAGGTTTGGTTTGTTTGGCTATGGAACTAAGATTTGTGGATTTGGGCAATTTCAACCGAAGGCAAGTTAATCTATATGTTTATGCTTTGATATGTTGTTTCTTCCTTGAAATGATGATTGAATATGTCTAGATAACCCAATGCTCTAATCTTGATAAACTTGGATTGAATACATGATAATTTGGGTTAATTGTCTAATGAATTGGATTGGAAATGAAATGGATAGATTGATAGGTTTATGGAACTTGAATTGATGTGGTTTTATCCTTGAAATGTTATGGAATAAGTTCAGGGATTATGGGATAGGGATTGGACCATTTACACATCAGTTACAGAACTGGTGTTCTGTAACTGTAGTGTACTCGGTCGACCGGCCAAGGGCCTCTGTCGACCGAAGACACAGGATCAGGTGCTGGGCGCACCTGATCATTTTACTGTTCCTATTTAATGGTTACAACTGTCGGTCAACCGAACTTGGGTCTCGGTCGACCGAACATGAAGGAGGTTGACATTTCGGTCGACCGAACCTTCCTTGTGGGAGGTCGACCAACGAATGGTGGGGTCGACCTGGACTAATGCTGGGAACCTTTTGAAGGGTCCTTTTGACCTCTTTTTCCAATTGGACTTGTATGGAACCTTGGCTACCTTTTTGGACTCATTTGACTTGATACGAGGAATGTTTTGGGCATGCATTTTCTCGTCGTTATTCCTGTTCTCTCGGTTTTTCAACTTATATCAATCTTGAACGGTACGGGACAACGGGATACCCTCTTTTATATCTATACACGAAGATTGTTTATTCGGGTATCGCGAACCTTATTCCTTTCATTGACTGAGTAGAGTTGTACGAGATCACAGTAATAACATTGTACCTAGGATTGAATTGTTTATCGCTTCTGATTCCGAACTGTACCGTCTGGTACTTATCTACATGTTTTGTACATGTTCTCTAGCCTCGTTTACTTGTTTTACTTTAGGATTATATAATGAACCTAGATGATGACCTAGGATCCCCTTATTGTCTTGTTTACCTTGTTCTTGATGATTGATGGAAGTGTTGAGGCTAGGCGGCTTTGATTGTAAAAGCTTGATGATGACTACTTATGGTATTGATAAATTGATGGTATTGATATTGAAGAAGCTTGCTTATATTGTCTTGATCTTGATTTGATAAATGGAAAGTAGTCTCTCATTGATTAATGAATCTTGTTCACACAAGAAAGCCTAGCCCCTTACTATTGTTGTCTAGAAATCCTTGTGTCAGGCACCACTTAGCTGTATATTGCCCAACACAGATGGGGCACCATCTGTGTGAGGACCTTGATGAACGTCTGCGCAGTACGACTTGTTACTTGATATCTTGCTTGTTTGCCGGGTCATTCCCGTGCCTTGTTGCCGAGTTCACACTCGTGCCTTGTTGCCAGGCTTTTAACCCTGTGCCTTGTTGCCAGGTATATCCTGTGCCTTGGTTTCCCCACCACAACTCAATATGAGCATGGGAGGGCAATATCCCCGTGGTAATTAGCTTATGTGGACTGCCTATCTTGCTAGATGTTTATATTAGATTGTTTATGACTCGTATACTATGTATTTCTTATGTCTGAAATGCATATGTTTCTATTGATCTTGTCTCTTGTCTACTCTGATTCGATATGCATATCTTGTTGTCATTTATATATATATTGCTTGCCATCCGTCGTGTTGACGATGCTACTCTTGGTGCATAGGTACCGAGTAGATTTACCCTTTGGGAAAGTGGAGGCGTTGCTTCAGGTAGTTTAGCCTGATGGCGAGTACGAGTTGTGTGTCGACAGTATTATCGTCGTGACCAGCACACGAGTGCCTTCATACTTTGATTAGTTTATTTTTATTCTCTTTTGGCTTAGGTTTTGATAGAAGCCATTAATTAATATACTTTTGTTATCTTTTGCTAAACTTAAATTATAGAAAAGAAAGATGTGCATACTCTGAAATGTTATATCGTACCATTTGTTTATTATGATGCTCCGCTGTGTTTTTAGTTACCGAGGAAATATTTATACCTCACCGCGGACTTCGATCCTATGGGACACGATTGGGGCTAAGTGTTGTTATCTATGTTGGAAAATTTTAATTAGCCCTAATCTCACGCATTAACCCCGGTTTCACTTTTGGAGGCGTGACACTCTCTCTCTCTCTCTCTCTCTCTGATGAGGAGAGAAGGTGGAAAAAAACTCAGTTTGCACCATATACAGTCTTCTCCACTTAAAGAGTTTAGTCTCCACATCCAACAACCTCTATGATAAATAGGAAAGATAAGGTAGGTGGTTTACTAGAGGAAACCTACACCCCAAAACATTTTATTCTTGGTTTCTTTCTTTAAAAGGTCCTTTACTCCTTTCACAAATATTATGTTGTTGTTGCTGTTTTTTTTTTTTTTTTACATCCTAGCTAGTGGCTTGAGAGAACTTGCACACACAGGGAGTGAAACTTGCACATGCGGGGAGAGTGAATCCACATATGCAGAGAGTGAGAACTCACACATGCCAGTGGAGGAGATTGAGGTCCATCCCTGGTCATCCCCGTTAGAGGGGGGTTGCCAACCAAATGAGTAACCCCTTGTCATCCCGGTTAGAGGGGTTTTGCCAACCAAATGAGTATCCCCTTGTCATTCTGGTTAGAGGGGGGTTGCCAACCAAATGAGTAATCCTTTGTTCACAAATATGTTGTTGCTTGATGACAGGAACGCCACACATTGGCATGCCTGCCGTACCTGTGGCCCTTAATCAGGTGGGGCCCACAGTGGAGGGTCATTTAATTAAAATTGCTATGATCATAAAGTTAAGCCGGGGCATTTGGTGAACGCTATATTTTTTTCTATTAAGATTTCATTGCACCCAGTAGGTTCCACATAATGGATAGCACAAACTTGCCTACTAGAGCCAGGCAAAAGATTTTGATAAGAGATCTTTGAGAAACTTTCTAGCAGTATATAGAAATGATAACAGGTTCTGTTTCAACGTTCTCCTAGTAATCCAAATTTGAACGTCTAGATGATGTTAGATGGGTCATTGCTGCCAAATTTGCATGGTCAATATAAGGGCCTATAAAACTTGCTGTATGTACTGACGCTAAGGTCACTTCGGCCTGAACTGAACCCACTTGTCTAATATTCCCTCCGACAAAGCGGATCCAAACTTTGATTGTTACCCAACCTCCATTTTTAGCTCAAAACGAAACTTATCTGGCTTTCAAAAACTTCTGGCAATTCCTGGCCCAATCTGCAAACCTGACCTAAACCCAGCTAGGTAATTCTGGGTTTGGGTTGACTCTTGTGAGGTTTGGGTTGAGTCCATTGTTGCTATTTAACCAACCAGGCACACACATGATGGTGAGGTTATCTTGTTTTTGGACCACTTAGCCCACTTATGACCAACTTACTCCCCTAACACTCACTAACCCCGTGAGTAGGAACTCACATCATTTTGATGCTTAGGGATGTCCCCTGGCTGTATTTGGGATTGACGTACTTGGGCCTTACTCTGTGCCTGATAAGAATTGAAGGGTTGGCTCCTGTGGGTTTGGGTCCAACATGACCCTTGATCCCAAGTCCAAGCTTGCCCAATAACAAAACATGCAAAGCCCTGAGCACACCTGTTAAAGCTCCAAGTCTGATTAAGGTCCTAGCTGAAACCCAAGCCCATTTTTAGTCATAGTTTTTTTACCATTAAAAAGCATTTAAAAGTACATTATAAATATATTTTGGTAAATAAATATGAGTGTGCATATCTTATACATTGAAAACCTATCTATAAATAGAGCTTGAAGCCAGAGGCCTGAGCTCATCCATCTAAGGGCTCTGGATCCTAAATCTTGGTCTGGACGCAGCCCGTTGGGCCCAAATGCAGTGCAAGTCCCCAATTTCAGACTCCGGTAGATTTGGGCTTGACCAGGGTCCATTGACACTCTGATTGAAATTCATCAGCTTCACTCAATATCAAATTGACCAGGATCCATAGACACTCTGGAGAATGCGATCGTATTGAGTCCTGGGTATGCAAGCTTTGATGAGTTCAGGAATTTGTGCACGGGAAAAGTCTTTCAGCACTAGCCTTTTTGACCCACTAGTTTTTTATTCAACTTGTTTACTGCCTCAACTAAAATGGAAAGTGTGTAAAACAAAAAAGGTGACCTTTACCCACAAACTCAAGGCATTGTGCCCCTGGCTGCCCAGGGTTTGAACCCTGAATACGCAACCTCTTTTTGTTGGAGCTATCATACCACTTGTTCGGGAATTATATTAGAGAAATCATGCATGATCAATCAACCACGATGTAACTATAAGGATCGCACTATGCAGGAATTGGACAATTCGTCACGAGAATTCAAGCCGTCTAACACTTAGCTTACTTTCTCCCAATAGGTTTCAATCTTGCTCTCACATTTGCCCCCCCCCCCCCCCCCCCCCCCCCCCCCCCCATGTGGTAGGAGAGAGAGCTCACCTCTCACACTCAGAGTCTAGAGTTACCGATTGCATCAATATATAATATTTGCTTACTTGGCCCCTACAATGATCAAAATACCCTTGACTCTGAACCTTGTGAATGGCCAACCCACGGAACCAATCCGGTCAAACCGGAATACAAAACATAAGCCCAACACTTCCCACGTATGCGTGCTCCCTTTCCACTTGTGTGGGCTTTCTACCCGCGTGTGCTATTATTCCATGTGTGCGCGCGCTCTCAATTGGGTCCCAGCCCTCTTGTGGTTAAAAAAAATGAAAATAAAAAACCCACCATATAATCCATTTGAGTGGACTATAAAACAGGCGTCCCTTGATAGCCGCCAATTTTGAGTTTGGCACTTATATGTAAGAAGCCATATATCAACCCAAAAACTTAAGCTAATAGGTGGAATGCCCAAATAGATATATGAAGCCGCATCCAACTCAGGACTTAAGTGATGTTGGATGTGGTACTTCCCAACATAGACTACACTATTGGATCCACTATGCACTCTTTTGGAAGGCGAACAAATTTGGATTGTTGATCAAGTGATTAGGATGATGACCCAAGCCTCAGTCAAATCTTTCGATTCCCCGTCCCATCCCTAGGTGGGCCCACAATGACCGGAGCTCAGCATGGGCCCATACATAGAGTAACAAGTAAATAATTATCAGATTTATTGGGTTACCATCCGGTCCAACCAGCTGATCTGCTGCAACTAGACCAGCGGCCGTTTCAGAGCCGCAACCATCTTATGCTTAACAAAGCCGAAAAGAGGGATGACTGACTCCATGAAAGCCTCTTTTCACCTTCACAAGAAAAGAAGAAAAGACCCTCTTTTGATAGGATTGGTGTTTACTTGTTAAGGATGAATCCTTTTCTCTTTGTTGTGTTTTACCATTCTGCTAACCATTTAAAGAAATAAAAAACAAAGGCATCCCTTCTGTTCTGATCCACTAAGTTTCAAATCATGTCTTCTTCCACCCACCACCCCCACCACTCAGTGATCCATCAAGTTGGAATTCGACAAACAATCTTATGTGGAAAAGTCAGTTTGCTTCTTTTGAGGATGAAAAAAAAAAAAAAAAAATTATGTTGATGAATCTCACCCATACCCACAAATGAACCTTGCTGATGCTGCAAGTAGGCCAACCTCAAATATTAGTCCAATATAGGAATAACGGCGGACCCAGGAAATTCACCTTTGTTTCTTCATTTTTAACTATTTTTAGAAAAGAAGAGTTACAATTCCTATGAATTCAATTACATGAAAAAAACAAACCTATAACTTTGTTTGTACATTTTTTTATTTAAATTTTAAGTAATCTTCTGGTACCAGTAAATTGAGAATGAACTGTTGGTTTTGGATTGAATCTTCTTAGTACCCATTCTTTATAGCTTTTGTACTTTCATAGTATTTTTTATGTTTTCTTTCATGGTTCTTTTTTATTTGTATGTATACATTTTAGTAGAGATTATGGGCTCTTTTAGTTGAGTTTTATGTTTAGGGCAAAATGATCTAAGGTTTTCAAAGTTTTATCCGTAAAACTTTAACAGATTTCCTTTGTTTACTTTAAGTTTTGTTGATTTTATCTGGCACCATTGTTTTCTATTGTTTCTCTTATTATTATTATTAGTATCAGTATTAGTATTATTTTTTTTGTCTTTGAGTTTGTGTCATTGTTTGTTCTTTAAAGGGATTTGTGTCATATGCATACGGTTATAAGAGTAAAATTATTAAAAATAAAACTATTGCATGATTTGAAGATCTTTTTATGGGCTTGGGCCCAATGGGCTACCGGACCAAGGATCTGGCCTGCATCAATTATATCTACATCTAATTGAAGGAAATTCTCTTGAAATCAATGAAGTGAGAATGAAAATAGAAAGTTTTGTCTGCGCTGTATTAGGGCCTGGCTAGTGCCCGATGTGCCCCAATACTCATTCATTTGCATGACAACATTGACAATTTTAATTTTAGTTTTTCTTATTTGTAACAGTTGAAACTTCAAGGTTGCAAAGTGAGCACCTTACATTATGCCATGGGCTCTAGCCATTGTCACTTTAATTTTGTATGTAATCAATTGAAGTAACAAATTACTAAACATGATATAACAGGATTAAAATTTCATAAATATTTGAATCTATGACGTGAATTTAGAACAAAAGTGAGAGTGGATAATCAATATAAAAGACTAATTATTTAACAGAAATTATGATTAGCAATAATAAAAAACACAATAAGGAAAACCACCAGAACCTGAAAGATCTTTTCATGTGAGAGTGCTACACTAATATTCATATCATTTACATAGAAGAATGAGAATGGAATGCACCTACATGGACATCTTTCACAGACAAAATATGCGGTGGACCTATTAAAAAAATATAGAATGGATGGTGCCAAACCATTATTATCTCCAGCTACAACCGGTGTCAAGCTCAATCTATTAGATGAAGACCCTCTACCAAATCCCACAGAGTATCGTAGTGCAGTTGGAGCTCTGCAATATCTCACGTGGACTAGACCGGACATTGCCTTCGCTGTCAATCAGGTTTTCCAATTTATGCATAGTCCTTCCAATGCTCACTGGACAGCCGTCAAACGAATTTTTCGATGCATTAAAGGATCCATCACTCATGGGCTAACTTTCAACCGATCATCCAATTTAACATTGACATGCTACTCTGACGCAGACTGGGCACGGAATCTCGATGATCACCGATCAACTCCGTCTATTCCTTGGAAATCATTTAATTTCATGGAGTGCAAAGAAACAACCTACAGTTGCTAAATCTAGCACCGAATCTGAGTACCGGTCTCTTGCACACTCGGCAGCTGAGTTATCATGGATTCTATACCTCCTGAAGGATCTCCATATTCCCATTTACCACACTCCAATTCTTTGGTGTGATAACGTAAATGCCATTTCTTTATCCTCCAATCCTATTTTCCATGCTAGGACCAAACACATCGAGGTTGACTAGTACCATTACATCCGGGAAAAAGTGATTCGCAAATTAAGAACTAATCGTTCGCTTCATCTCTACCATTGATCAGTTGGCCGATATTTTCACAAAAGGGTTGACTTCACCACGATTCTCTCTACTTAAAGACATGCTCACGGTTCGTGGACCTCCCATCAGCTTGCAAGGGCATATTAGGCCAACTAAGGATGAGTTGGATCACATGGTGCATCCTACTGATGCAAGATAAGGATTGCTGACCATTCTTCAATCAGATCCTATATATTCTTTTGGATCTTATACCCATGACTGCTGCAATTTTGGATTTCATTAGAGCAACACTTTCCCTTCTTGTATAGCAATTGCATCTATAAATATAATGTACAAACACACACACAATATTCAAGAAAGAAAGGAAGGAAACAAATAGTTTTCTATTGTCATTGTTAGGCCGTTGGACGAATTTTATTAGTGGAACTCCTATGAATTGGAAAAGGATATAGACCATTTTTACTTTGCCTACGGAAAAGCATCTTCCCGGTAGCTTTGTCCTTAATACAAAAAACAGATGAGTCAAAAATAAATAAGTAGTCAAAGCGATGCATAGAAAGAAGATTTGTTGAGATGTTAGGCACATGAAGCATATTATTGAGACGAAAAGATGCAAAAGGGAGTGGAAATAGTATTAGAGCCAATATGAGAGATATGCAAACATGCGCCGTTGCCCACCGAGACTTTGTCGGATCCATGGTAGTCTGAACGGAGTGAAAGATTGCCAATATCATATGTAATATGATCTGTGGCACCAATATCAGTATACCAGGTCTGCTCTATGGGAAGGTGGTTTGAAGTGACCATTGCAGCAAGTTTATTAGGAGAATGACGTCCTTGATACGCATGATCCATGCGATGATAGCAGTCAATTGCATAGTGCCCAATGCGATTGCAAATTTGACAAGTTGGCCATGGAGGAGCACGATTGGAGCTTGAGACATTTGTAGTGGGCTTACTGGATGCTGAGGTCATGAGAGGATCCACGACCACCATGATAGCCACCGCGACCATGGCCGCGGTTGTGGCGTCCACCACCACGGCTAGAGGTTGTATTCATGCTGTAACGCCCCAATTCCGGATACCGAGAAAATCATCAAAGTACCGAAATTGGCGCGCTACTTCCCGGAAAATCCGAGAACTTCCAAGATCGTAGGTCCGCAGTGAGGTCCAATTTAAAACTTTTTGAACGAATATGTAACAACAGTTATTATTGCGGAAGCGTATTATAAGCGGAAGCCATACAGAGATAGCGGAAGCATAAGGTATCATCGTATATATGTCAAATGTAGATGGGCTGATGTCCAGCCTAAATGTATAGAGATAACAAATCAAAGTTTGATTACATATTTTTCATTACTACCCAACTCACAACAAATGTCTCTCAAAACCCAGACAAAAGAACGCTCAGACCCCTGCAACAGGTGTCGGCTCTCCACCTTCCGGCTCGACCTCATGGTCGGCCGGCCCCCATCCGTAGTCGCCTACTACGGGCACCTCAACGAGTGCGAACGCATCGCCCTCGAACTCGGGGTCAAGACCTAAGCACCAAGAGTGGGTCAGATCTAAAGATCTGGCAAGTCACAATATGCAGATAATATAGAATGTATGCATCAAAATGAGAATAGACATGTATAAAGTTAAGAGAGTAACAAAGGTACATATGCTATGCGGTCGTGCAAGATAACAATGTAGAATCATAATAAGCATGACAGTAATAAACCTACACAATATGGCACATCCACATAAGCTGGTCACCGCGGGATATTATGCCGCGGCCCTCCCATACTGAACACAGTCGCGGTAGGGATCCTAAGCTAATGCTAGGGATTACTAACCCTGCAAAACATCATCAACATCATCCACAACGACCGGAACCGGCATCACACCGTCCGTCCCAACAGTGCTCATCATGATAGCCACACAACAAATCTCAATAGCTCCTACCAGTGATGATCAGTCCAACTGGCTGAGCTTAAATCAACTCAGTGAATGTCTATGCCGACACGGAAACAATAAAGGTCTGTGTCTGTCTAGGCTTTACCTTGCGTGAACAAGGTCCTAACAAAGGTCTCTAAGAGGTCCAAGTACTCAATATAACCTGTGGATCATAGTCCAAGTCCAATTCCATCATTGGATCCATACCAAGGCCCACCACATACATGGCCTGATCTATAACAGTCTATATGAGATACAAGTCCATATTCAATGACATATGATCCATTTACAACCTTAATGGGTCACAAGCCCATACAATCTAACCTCTCCATTCTAGGGTAATTCACATCCAACTTAGGCCATAAAAAAAGGGCCCGCCTAGCCACAGACACGGGTCAATGATCCACCAAATCAGATTACCGGGTCACCTCTACGTATTCCTAGGTTTAGGTCCTCCATTTTCCATTTAATTAACAGGTATGAGCAATAATAAGGACAATAGAGTGATAGTCATAGTATGAGGGAGATGAATCTCCAAGTACAAGGATCAAAGGGAGATAGCAACAGTCCAACCTAGGTAAATGGTCCACTTTCGGATACAGGTCCATCTCAGGTAATTCGATCTTTAAGTGAAACCACAGATGCTAAGGGATATTGTGTTTGGTGCTTAGAAGTTATATGCATCATTTTGGTAACGTATAAAGGTCGAATCATCTTAGATTACATAACCTGGACTTTAATTAGTGGACCCCACGAGTCAAGGTTGAGCCGTACCATTGACTCGTGGCTGACACAGTGATGGAAGTCTATTTGAATGGTCAATGGGCCCTACATATGATTGCAACAATAGAAATTAGAATCTGGGGATCGTCACTGTACACAGTGTGCTCAGCCGACCTCCTGGCCTGGGCGGTCAGCTCGGCACACTGGGACCAGAGAAGGAAAAACACCCTACAGGCAAAGCCTGTTTGTCCAGAACTTCCTGTGAGTTCGGCTAACTCCCTGGCCTGGGTAGTTGGCCGTGCACACTAAGAATTCTGGCTAAAGGGAATGTCCCAGGTTCTAGTCTCCTTTGTTGAAATCCCGCCTTTTTGGAAATCCATCTCGGAGTTCGGCTAAGCAATGGAGCTCAATTGATACTCAGTTCGGCCACCCAGCTCAGCTCGGCAAAGGACCTAGCTCAGTTCGGCCACCCAACTGAGTTCAGAAAATACATTGAGTACGGCTAGGCATTGAGATTGGTTTAGCTCTCAGCTCGGTTAAGCACTGAGTTCGGCTAAAGCTCGAAGTCCGGTCTGGCACGGAACCCGGTCTGGCGCTGAGCTCAGTAAAACACTAGTTCGGCCATAACACTGAGTTCGGCTGTAACACTGAACTCGGCTTTGAGCACTGAGCTCGGCCTAGACACTTAGCTCGGCTAAACGCGGATCTCATCGACCATTATGCTCGGCAGAACTCTGAGTTCAGCTAGTGTTGAATCCAGCCATCGCTGAGTCCGGCCAGTACTGAGCTCGGCAGTTGCTGAGCTGCGCTAACGCTGAGCTCGGCAACCGCTGGGCTCTGCAAGTGCTGAGTTCGGCAGTTGCTGAGCTGCACTAATGCTGAGCTCGGCAACCGCTGGGCTCTGCAGGTGCGGAGCTCGGCCATCGCTGGACTCTGTCCATCTCTCCTATCAGTGTTGTGTTCTGTTACAGAACCCAGTTCTGCGACAGGACACAACTTCTCTTCATTAAGCACAGGAATGGTGGTCCACCTCTGATCAGAATCCAGATCAAGTAGCACCCCATGGTCGCACAGGGCCCCTCACATAGACGTAGGGTCCTGATCTACCAAGGGTGGTCCTACTTCGATTCCGATCACAACACAACGAGGTGGGTTCTCGTCATTCCATCTCCGGAAACTCATTCCCGTGACCCAATTCTTCTGGGACTCTCCATAGACCATTACAGAAACAAAACAAATCATTCCTATATCATCCACCCATCATCAACCGGCCATTGATCATCCAAATGAGGTAATCCCATCCATCAATGGCCAAAGGAACCGAACAAACATGCTCAAGGATCGATCTAAACATATATATATTACAAATTGAAATTCTACTGCCAATCAAAGGAAGGAAACATGCAATCTAAACTACCAGCACAGTGCACTTGCCTTGATCGATTGAAGGTAGAAGGAAAAGAAAGAAAACCACAGGGAAAAAGAGAAAAGGTCTCGACAGTAGCTCTTATGGTGCAGGTCGATCTCGGCTGACCTTCTGTTAAGGGATTTCTGGGGCGAGGAAGAGAAAAGAGAGATTGGAGGGGGAGACGAGGGTTCGTTGCAGGGAATTGGGGAAGAAGAAGAAGAAGAAGAAGAGAGAAGAGATTGAAACTTGAGAGAAAGGAAAAAGGAGATGAACAGTAGTTGTTAGGGCAGGGGAGGGTTTTGTTTATATAGGTTGGGTTTTTGGGTTTGGGACAAAATTGCCCTTGGGGTTAGAATAGGATTAGGGTTAGGGTAGAGGGTATTTAGGTCTTTAGGTGGGCTTCTAGAAGATTCCTTGGTGCAAACCCCCTATGGTAAATACAAAACTCTAGCTAGGGCCTCTAACAAACTAACTAACTCTAAGAATAACAAAAGACCCCCTATTGACTCTACTAATTACACCACTAGTCTAACCCTAGGAAAATACATAGCTACCCTCACTAAGTCCCATAATTAGTATAATTAAAATACTTAGGCTAATATATAGTATTCAAATTCACATTGAGGGCCCACCAGGGGTGGGGTCTCACATTCCTCCCTCCTTTAAAACATTTGGTCCCCAAATGTAAAAACAAAGTAGGGACATACCTGCGGTAGAAGATGTGGATAATCTCTTGCCACCTGGTCTCGTAGCTCCCAAGTAGCTTCCTCCGGAGTATGATGCTCCCACTGAACCTTCACGAACTGAATGGTTCGGTCCCGAAGCACCTTCTCCTTGGTGTCGATGACGGCGACTGGTTTGGCGATGTAGGATGCGTCGGGCTGGATGTCGAGTGGCTAGTGGTGCAGAATGTGGGTAGGGTCCTCCACATACTTCCTCAACATCGAGACATGGAAGACGTCGTGCACACCTGATAGCTCTGCTGGCAACTGAAGTCTGTAGGCGACATCTCCGATCCTAGCCTTGATCTCAAAGGGTCCGACGTATCTCCGTGCTAACTTGCCCTTCTCGCCGAATCTGAGGGTGCCACGAGCTGGGGAAACCTTCAGGAAGACACGGTCTCCCTTCTGGAACTCGAGTGGTCTGCGCCGATTGTCTGCGTAGCTCTTCTGTCGACTGCGGCTAACCTTCAGGTTCTCCACTATCTGGCGGATCTTCTCACTGGTATCGCCGACAATAGATGGTCCATGGAAACTCCTGACACCAACTTCCTCCCAACAGATTGGGGTCTTGCACTTCCTGCCGTACAACGCCTCGAACGGTGCCATCTTGATGCTTGAGTGGTAACTGTTGTTGTAGGCAAACTCACAGAGTGGCAAGGAATCCTCCCAGTTCTCCTTGTAGTCTAGGACACAAGCTCGCAACATATCCTCCAAGGTCTGGTTGGTGCGCTCTGTCTGTCCGTCTGTCTGAGGATGATAGGCTGTGCTGAAGCTCAACTTGGTACCCAAAGCTCGCTGAAGACTATCCCAAAAGTGAGAAGTGAAGCGTGGATCTCTGTCTGAAACAATCGAAGCTGGAACTCCATGCAAAGAGACGATCTTATCCACATACAGCTTAGCAAGGACGTCGAGTCCTGCTCTCATCGACACTGGCAAGAAGTGAGCTGACTTGGTCAGCCTGTCCACGATCACCCAAATGCCATCACTGCGTCTCCTGGTAGCTGGAAGTCCAGCAATAAAATCCATGGTAATATGCTCCCACTTCCACTGAGGTATCTCGAGCTGATGAAGTAGCCCTGGTGGCTTCTGATGCTCGGCTTTGATTTGCTGACAGGTCAGACATCTGGACACATAGCCTGCAATCTCTTTCTTCATGTTGTTCCACCAGTAGTAGCTCCTCAGGTTCCTATACATCTTGGTGCTGCCTGGGTGAATCGAATATCTGCTGTGGTGTGCATCTGCTAAGATCTGGTCCTTCAGCTCCTGGATATCTGGTACACACAGCCTGTCCTGGTAGTAGAGTACTCCACCAATCAGTCTGAACTCTGGCCTCTGGTCAATCTGCTCGATCACTCTGACAAGCTTAGGATGCTGCGTTGACTGTCCTTGACCTCTCCAAGCAACTCTGGTTCCCATGCGGACATGGTAGCAAGCATAATTCTGTCGCTGAGCGGCTGAAACTGGACATCCAAGTCACTGAAGACATCGGTCCACACGCCCTCTGCTGCTAGGAAACTGACTAGGGCGGTCTTCCTGCTCAAAGCATCTGCTACGACGTTCGCCTTACCCGGATGGTATTTGATAGGGAAGTCGTAGTCCTTGATGTACTCCATCCAACGCCTCTGACGGTTGTTGAGGTCATGCTGAGTGAACAGGTACTGCAAACTGCGATGATCTGAATGGACCTCAAACTTCTCTCCGTAGAGGTAATGCCGCCACATCTTCAGTGCGAACACGACTGCTGCAAGCTCCAGGTCGTGAGTAGCATACTTCTTCTCGTGCTCCTTCAGCTGACGTGATCCATAGGCGATGACTTTGCCCTCCTGCATCAAAACACAACCAAGACCGGTCCCTGATGCGTCGGTGAAGACAACGAAACCGCCTGCACCAGAAGGTAAAGATAAGATCGGTGCTGACGTCAGTCTCTCCTTCAGCTCTTGAAAGCTGTCCTCGCATGCATCGGTCCATACGAACGGTACGTCCTTCCTCGTCAGCTTGGTCAACGGGGCTGAAATCGAAGAGAAACTCTTGACAAATCTGCGATAGTAGCCTGCTAAGCCAAGGAAACTCCGAACTTCTGTAACATTCTTTGGTCTCTCCCAGTTCACTACTGCCTCGATCTTCGCTGGATCCACTGCTAGGCCGTCTCTGGAGATGATATGTCCGAGGAAGACTACTTGCTCTAACCAGAACTCGCACTTGCTAAGCTTCGCGTACAGCTGGTTGTCACGTAGCAACTGTAGAGACGTCCTCAAATGCTGCTCGTGCTGCTCTCTGGACTTTGAGTAGACCAACACGTCGTCGATGAACACCACTGTAAAGCTGTCGAGGTACGGGGCGAAGATCTTGTTCATCAGGGCCATGAACACTGCCGGCGCGTTCGTCAACCCGAACGGCATTACAAGGAACTCATAGTGCCCGTAACGAGTACGAAATGCTGTCTTCTGCACATCCTGCTCTCTGACTCGCAGCTGATGATATCCCGATCTCAGGTCCACCTTTGAGAAGTACTGCGCTCCCTGAAGCTGATCGAAAAGCTCGTCGATCCGAGGAAGAGGATACTTGTTCTTCACTGTTGCCTGGTTCAGCTGCCTGTAGTCGATGCACATTCTCATTGATCCATCCTTCTTCTTCACGAAGAGTACAGGTGCTCCCCAAGGTGACATGCTCGGTCTGATGAAGCCCTTGTCTATCAACTCTTGCAGCTGGGTCTTCAACTCTCGCAGCTCTGCCGGAGCCATGCGGTAAGGAGCTCTGGAAATCGGTGCGGTGCCTGGCACAAGCTCGATGGTGAAGTCGATCTCTCTGACTGGAGGCAATCCTGGGATCTCGTCGGGAAACACGTCTGGAAACTCGCAAACGACTGGGATCTCCTCGACTCCCTTGGACTTCTTGTCCTCTGAGATGAATGCGATGTAGCCTTCGCAACCTGATCGCACTAACCTTTCAGCCTTCAGTGCTGAAATCAATCTGGTGCTGGGTGGTCTCCTCTCACCCACAAACTCGATCGTGGCATCTGAACCGTCGATGGTAAGTCTGACTATCTTCTCGAAGCAGTCCATCACCGCCCGATATCTGGCCAACCAATCCATCCCCAAGATAACGTCGAAGTCATGCATGGGTAACACGATCAAATCTGCAAACATAATGTACTCCCCGATCTGCACTCGGCATCTGGGGTGGTAAGTCTGACACACTACCCTCTTGCCCACGGGCGTAGACACAACTAGCGTGTAAGGCAACTCCTCTCCTACCCCACCAAGAACTAAAGCAAAAGCAGAAGACACATAGGAATGTGTCGCACCAGGATCAAACAATACTCTAGCAATCTGATCACAAATAGAAAGAGTACCTTCAACGACGTTCCCTGCAGCTTCGGCCTCCTCATGTGTGAGTGCAAATGCCTGGCCTGCGGCCTGAGGTCTCTGCTGCTGTCGCTGCTGTCCATGGGGCCTCTGGTATCGTCCCCTCTGGTAGTGCTGTCCCCTGGGCTGCTGGGGTCCACGTAACTGCTGCTGGGCACGGTACTGCTGCTGAGGTGGCTGGGGTGCCGGTGCAATCTGCTGGACGGGTGGAGCTGGAGCTGGTGCTCTCGGTGGTGCTGGAAGCTGAAGCATCGGGGCCTGCGGCTGTCCTCCTCTGAATGGGCAAAATCTGGAGATGTGTCCTGTCTCCCCACAGTCATAGCATACTCTGGGCCCACGCTGCTGCTGCTGATGAGGCTGCCGCTGATACTGATGCTGCCTGGCCTGGCCTGCTGGCCTCTGTCTCTGAAATGGCTGCTGCTGTATGGGCAAGGGCTGCGGTCTGACCAAGGCGGCTCTAACTCGCCTCTGCTGCTGACTGGCCTCTATCCGCTGCAGACGCTCCTCTGCCCAGTAAGCTCTCCTCAAAGCCTCCTCATAAGTGTGAATCTCAATGCAAGACATGTTAAGCTGAATGTCGTCTCTCAGCCCATCGACGAACCGACGGATCCTCTCGGACTCAGGTGTGATCAGAGCCTCTGCAAAATGAGAGAGCTGGGTGAAGCGAACCTCATACTGGTAGACAGTCATGCTGCCTTGCACCAGCGCCTGAAATTCCCGCAGCTTGCGGTCTCTGACGTGAGATGGTATGAACTTCCGAAGGAAGTCCGCTCTGAATGCAGTCCAAGCGATCTCGTCTCCTATCGCCTCGAAATGACGCTGAATCGTCCTCCACCAGTCCTCCGCGACTCCCCGGAACATGTAAGCGGCCAACTGCACTCTCTGCTGACCGGTGCACTCGAAGACCTTGAAGATCTTCTCCATCCGCACAATCCACTCGTCGGCCACCAGCGGGTCATCGGCGCCAGTGAACTTAGGTGGTCCCCTTTTGAGGAACCTCTCAAATATGACGTTCGGGTCTGCCTCCCGAAAGGATGCCGCTGCTGTGCCTGGCTGAGCCACTCTGTCCATGATGTCCAAGACTTGCGTCTGGAATTGAGCAAAATCCTCGGCCTGCTGCTGCTGCGCCGACGCCTGGGCCTCCTGGGAAACGAGGAAGGCCTGCAAGAACCTCTGGAAGCGCTGCTCGAAGTCTGGCTGACTACCGGCTGCTGGTATCATATGTGATGGAAAACCTTCTCTAGACATCTGTCAAGAGAAAGAAATTAGGTTAGTTTAAGTCCAACACTTAGGACTACACTGATTCTACCAGATCCATCGACTCTACACGTACCCCCACACTGAGATCCTCACTACGTCCTAAAGTTTCTAGTGTATTTTATTTCCTAGAGACTTGCCCGCTTTGATACCATAAAATGTAACGCCCCAATTCCGGATACCGAGAAAATCGTCAAAGTACCGAAATTGGCGCGCTACTTCCCGGAAAATCCGAGAACTTCCAAGATCGTAGGTCCGCAGTGAGGTCCAATTTAAAACTTTTTGAACGAATATGTAACAACAGTTATTATTGCGGAAGCGTATTATAAGCGGAAGCCATACAGAGATAGCGGAAGCATAAGGTATCATCGTATATATGTCAAATGTAGATGGGCTGATGTCCAGCCTAAATGTATAGAGATAACAAATCAAAGTTTGATTACATATTTTTCATTACTACCCAACTCACAACAAATGTCTCTCAAAACCCAGACAAAAGAACGCTCAGACCCCTGCAACAGGTGTCGGCTCTCCACCTTCCGGCTCGACCTCATGGTCGGCCGGCCCCCTATCCGTAGTCGCCTACTACGGGCACCTCAACGAGTGCGAACGCATCGCCCTCGAACTCGGGGTCAAGACCTAAGCACCAAGAGTGGGTCAGATCTAAAGATCTGGCAAGTCACAATATGCAGATAATATAGAATGTATGCATCAAAATGAGAATAGACATGTATAAAGTTAAGAGAGTAACAAAGGTACATATGCTATGCGGTCGTGCAAGATAACAATGTAGAATCATAATAAGCATGACAGTAATAAACCTACACAATATGGCACATCCACATAAGCTGGTCACCGCGGGATATTATGCCGCGGCCCTCCCATACTGAACACAGTCGCGGTAGGGATCCTAAGCTAATGCTAGGGATTACTAACCCTGCAAAACATCATCAACATCATCCACAACGACCGGAACCGGCATCACACCGTCCGTCCCAACAGTGCTCATCATGATAGCCACACAACAAATCTCAATAGCTCCTACCAGTGATGATCAGTCCAACTGGCTGAGCTTAAATCAACTCAGTGAATGTCTATGCCGACACGGAAACAATAAAGGTCTGTGTCTGTCTAGGCTTTACCTTGCGTGAACAAGGTCCTAACAAAGGTCTCTAAGAGGTCCAAGTACTCAATATAACCTGTGGATCATAGTCCAAGTCCAATTCCATCATTGGATCCATACCAAGGCCCACCACATACATGGCCTGATCTATAACAGTCTATATGAGATACAAGTCCATATTCAATGACATATGATCCATTTACAACCTTAATGGGTCACAAGCCCATACAATCTAACCTCTCCATTCTAGGGTAATTCACATCCAACTTAGGCCATAAAAAAAGGGCCCGCCTAGCCACAGACACGGGTCAATGATCCACCAAATCAGATTACCGGGTCACCTCTACGTATTCCTAGGTTTAGGTCCTCCATTTTCCATTTAATTAACAGGTATGAGCAATAATAAGGACAATAGAGTGATAGTCATAGTATGAGGGAGATGAATCTCCAAGTACAAGGATCAAAGGGAGATAGCAACAGTCCAACCTAGGTAAATGGTCCACTTTCGGATACAGGTCCATCTCAGGTAATTCGATCTTTAAGTGAAACCACAGATGCTAAGGGATATTGTGTTTGGTGCTTAGAAGTTATATGCATCATTTTGGTAACGTATAAAGGTCGAATCATCTTAGATTACATAACCTGGACTTTAATTAGTGGACCCCACGAGTCAAGGTTGAGCCGTACCATTGACTCGTGGCTGACACAGTGATGGAAGTCTATTTGAATGGTCAATGGGCCCTACATATGATTGCAACAATAGAAATTAGAATCTGGGGATCGTCACTGTACACAGTGTGCTCAGCCGACCTCCTGGCCTGGGCGGTCAGCTCGGCACACTGGGACCAGAGAAGGAAAAACACCCTACAGGCAAAGCCTGTTTGTCCAGAACTTCCTGTGAGTTCGGCTAACTCCCTGGCCTGGGTAGTTGGCCGTGCACACTAAGAATTCTGGCTAAAGGGAATGTCCCAGGTTCTAGTCTCCTTTGTTGAAATCCCGCCTTTTTGGAAATCCATCTCGGAGTTCGGCTAAGCAATGGAGCTCAATTGATACTCAGTTCGGCCACCCAGCTCAGCTCGGCAAAGGACCTAGCTCAGTTCGGCCACCCAACTGAGTTCAGAAAATACATTGAGTACGGCTAGGCATTGAGATTGGTTTAGCTCTCAGCTCGGTTAAGCACTGAGTTCGGCTAAAGCTCGAAGTCCGGTCTGGCACGGAACCCGGTCTGGCGCTGAGCTCAGTAAAACACTGAGTTCGGCCATAACACTGAGTTCGGCCGTAACACTGAACTCGGCTTTGAGCACTGAGCTCGGCCTAGACACTTAGCTCGGCTAAACGCGGATCTCATCGACCATTATGCTCGGCAGAACTCTGAGTTCAGCTAGTGTTGAATCCAGCCATCGCTGAGTCCGGCCAGTACTGAGCTCGGCAGTTGCTGAGCTGCGCTAACGCTGAGCTCGGCAACCGCTGGGCTCTGCAAGTGCTGAGTTCGGCAGTTGCTGAGCTGCACTAATGCTGAGCTCGGCAACCGCTGGGCTCTGCAGGTGCGGAGCTCGGCCATCGCTGGACTCTGTCCATCTCTCCTATCAGTGTTGTGTTCTGTTACAGAACCCAGTTCTGCGACAGGACACAACTTCTCTTCATTAAGCACAGGAATGGTGGTCCACCTCTGATCAGAATCCAGATCAAGTAGCACCCCATGGTCGCACAGGGCCCCTCACATAGACGTAGGGTCCTGATCTACCAAGGGTGGTCCTACTTCGATTCCGATCACAACACAACGAGGTGGGTTCTCGTCATTCCATCTCCAGAAACTCATTCCCGTGACCCAATTCTTCTGGGATTCTCCATAGACCATTACAGAAACAAAACAAATCATTCCTATATCATCCACCCATCATCAACCGGCCATTGATCATCCAAATGAGGTAATCCCATCCATCAATGGCCAAAGGAACCGAACAAACATGCTCAAGGATCGATCTAAACATATATATATTACAAATTGAAATTCTACTGCCAATCAAAGGAAGGAAACATGCAATCTAAACTACCAGCACAGTGCACTTGCCTTGATCGATTGAAGGTAGAAGGAAAAGAAAGAAAACCACAGGGAAAAAGAGAAAAGGTCTCGACAGTAGCTCTTATGGTGCAGGTCGATCTCGGCTGACCTTCTGTTAAGGGATTTCTGGGGCGAGGAAGAGAAAAGAGAGATTGGAGGGGGAGACGAGGGTTCATTGCAGGGAATTGGGGAAGAAGAAGAAGAAGAAGAAGAGAGAAGAGATTGAAACTTGAGAGAAAGGAAAAAGGAGATGAACAGTAGTTGTTAGGGCAGGGGAGGGTTTTGTTTATATAGGTTGGGTTTTTGGGTTTGGGACAAAATTGCCCTTGGGGTTAGAATAGGATTAGGGTTAGGGTAGAGGGTATTTAGGTCTTTAGGTGGGCTTCTAGAAGATTCCTTGGTGCAAACCCCCTATGGTAAATACAAAACTCTAGCTAGGGCCTCTAACAAACTAACTAACTCTAAGAATAACAAAAGACCCCCTATTGACTCTACTAATTACACCACTAGTCTAACCCTAGGAAAATACATAGCTACCCTCACTAAGTCCCATAATTAGTATAATTAAAATACTTAGGCTAATATATAGTATTCAAATTCACATTGAGGGCCCACCAGGGGTGGGGTCTCACACATGCTATTTTTAGGAGTGAAAAGGGCCGAAGTGGTCTGATCAGAAGGAGATGAAGAAGAAGCCTTGTGGCGATTAAGACGCATTTCCATGTTCAAAAGAAGACCATGGACAAAGGCAACGGATACATTATCACTCAGATTTGTTGCAGCCACATTCATGACCACTAGGTCATATTATTTAGGTAAGTCATCCAGGATATGAGTAACTTGATCTGACTCATCCACAAAATGACTGACAGCAGAGAGTTCATCGATTAGTTTTAGTCTTCAATAGGTAATTAGTAATGGAAAGATTACCTTTTTGAATGTTCTGGAGTTGACGCTTCAACTCAATGGTGTGCGCACGTGAGAGAGAGGCAAACCGGTGCTCGATGGCAACCCAGGCAGCTTGAGAGGTGCCCAAACCAACCACTTGAGCGAGTACGGTCTCCGATAGCATGGCACGAATCCAACTTAACAGGTTCTGATCTTGACGAACCCAGTCCTTATACACAGGTGATATAGTGGTGGTGACCTTGTTCTCCTTGCCATGAGAAAACTTTTCTGGGCATTTGTTGGAGCCATCAACAAAGCCCATGAGGTCATGATTGATTAATAGAGGTTCAAATTGTGATCGCAAAGGAGATATATAGTTGTGACGATCCAATTTAATATAGGTTGGAGATATTAAAAATGAAGGAAGGGGTAGCCGACGATTCCGAAGCCGCCATGACGAACAAGACAAAAAGGTGCGCAGACAGAATGTAAGGCAAAGAGCTGGGATGTGTAAATCAGGAATCGGAATAATTGGTCTTGGGCCTTAATATCTAATGTCTACTCTATGTGATGGCCAACTATTTCTTTTTTGTCCACTCATACCCCCAATGCAGATGATGTTCTTGCTCCTAAGTGGGTCCAATAAAGCCTTACAACAAAAATGAGCTACAATATTGCTATATATATTTATTGTAGCTTCTCTTTGTGGTATTGCCTCTTAACTCTCAAGTTATCTTTAGCATTCTTTAGAAGGTGAATATTATAGGGAATACCTCAATGCAGTTCTTTGGGCTCAATTAATATCACATTATGCCACCGGTTGCATTGCCAAGTTGTTCGAGATGCGGCCAAAGATGAAATAGGCTGAGAAATCTATACTAGTATTAAGGGATTTTTACCAAAAAAGTGTCCCTATATTGGTATTATACGAATTTAATCAGAAATACATGAAAATGCCCATTTTGGTGTTGGTACGGTGACTTTTGACACATTTACCCTTCCCTCAATCGAACGACATCGTCATCTTCAGCCCTTTATTCCACGTTCCCGCGAGCTTCTCCAGCCCACTTGTTTATGGATGTTAGGGTAATGAGCGAAAAATAACCAGATTGACGTCGGTGAATAACTGTAAACATCCCTCTCACTACAAACATCCCTCTTGATTTCACTGGGAGAATGTAGAAAGGAAGATGCTTGCACCAAAAAAGATTTTTGCCTTATTTTTTATATTCGATTTCCATGGATGGGGATGAGTTTACCAGATCGACGTCAGTGAATCTAAGGGATTTGATTCCCTCTTACTCTATCTCTATCTATGGCTGATTTACATTTCTTTATCTATTTTTTGCTATATAAAAATACATTTTTTTCTTTCCTTTTTCTAGGTGTTTTTGTATCATTCATTTGATATTAACATGGTGAAATGGACCGAGTTCTTCTGGGTTGTTGGTAGATATGTACCTCATGTGTGTTTGTTGAAATAGAGATTCATTGCAATTTCTTATCATGATATATATATGAAACATGTACATCCTGGATATTTGTAAGGGAACTAAGGGAAGCGCTTTTATGTTTTTCATGCATGTTACATGTTTGATAAAATGCCTATAAGAAGGGAGCATTATTGAGGGTTTAGTAGCAGTGTTCAGGGGCTCGATGCAAACTAAAAGAAAGTAAATTCAACCCAAGTCAATCTTGTTAGTGAAAAAAGTAGTTTTGTGTGTGCTGAATTTACTGGGCTGAACCAAGAATGTAGTTAGTTTGTTACATAAACATTTCGATGTGCTTGAATCCATAACCTGGTTGCTAACTGAGCTCAAATGTGGATTATGAATACTTTATGCGTATTAATACTAGTTGTTTTAGAAATGGGTAAGTTGCTTTAGAAATGTTACGTACAGGTACATGGTCATCGTGGAAGCTTTTGACAGGATATTATTCCATATATCATAGCAGTGCGAGGATTCTCTTCAAAGCTTTCCATTGCTCTTGGTGGGTAGTTTTTGTTATATATATATTTTTATTTTCTTGCTAAAAAATTGATGTTTGTATTATATACTCTATGTTCATTTTAGTAGCAATGGACTTTATATTTAAGCCATGCACTTTATGATTTTATAATCATCATCACCATTTTGGCCTTATCCTATCAATTTATGGTCGGATAATGAGTACTACTATATAACTAGTGACAGCTGCATTACTCATAAAAGAATAATTGAAATGATGAATTCATCGTATCTAGATTTTCATGATATTCAGGATAATTGAAATGATGAATTCATCGTATCCAGATTTTCATGATATTCAGGTGCTTGAGATGTTTTACTTCTCTTTGAACCTTCAGGAATTTTATGTATGAAAGTAGTGCATTTCAATGAACAATACTCTAGTTTATTTTTGGTATAGTAAAATGTTTTATTATATGAAACCTCTTAGATGATATTTGTGTCTTAAGATTGATATAGGAGCATTCTATCTTGACATCATAATTAGAGCTTTATGCAACATTTGAACCATTATTGCCAATTTTGCAACATTTTAAAGTGATTGAGTAATTGTGATTGGTTTTGGAGTTAGGAGCAACATGGGCCAGATCTGGTTATGTTTGGTGTTCTTGTCTTTCTTCCCCTTTTAAGTGCTATAAATTTGTGGTTACCTTTTATATCCAAGATTTGTGTAGGAGTCATGCTACCATGTGAATGCCATAATGCGAGCAGCAACAAATGTCTTTGTCATGATATTGTGTTGACTGCCACAGTACCACTACATTTGCTTTCATAATGAACATAGCTACTCGTATAATTTTTGGCATTTGCCTTTTGTGGGCCCCTAAGCCTTCTTGGATGAGTCCTCATACAGTCATATTATCAGTGCCGGGTTTTCATTATTTTTGCATGGCTTGGAAGGATGCTCCTTTTTCATTGCTTCTTAGATTAATCTTATTTCTCTTATTTCTTGTTTGTGTGGCGTTCACTGTTTTACTGTGACTGCAAGAAGTAGCTGGGGAAGTAGGGGCTAATTATAGTTTGATTTCTACCGCCTGTCATTTTGACACTTCTATTCTTTGATTGATTATCTTTAGATTGGTTCTATTTTAATATGTAATTGTTCCTAACTTAGCTAGGTTTGGCTTTAATGGATTTTCTGGACAAGTAAATTTTGATGGCCACCCCTTTTTAGGTGACTGATGGCTATGTTATTGTGTCTCTGTTTTTGTGTTGTTCTCCTCTTTAATATAACTATCATTTAAAAAACAAACAAACAAACAAAAAACATGCTTTACCTGCATAATTTCCTATCATTGCTTTGGTAGCATTTGCATGGGGTCCAACCACAGCAAGATTCTTATACTTGTTAGGGTTAAAGGCAAGGTGTTTTCATTCTTGGGCATAACAATTCCTTGTCGAGCCGCATCAACAGTGAGCTCAATTGGATTGACTTCGATCAGTAGTTCTTTCTTCTGTTTTATGAAATCTAGATGGTTTCTTTTATTCTAGTTTTGGGAATTTGTTAGTATTGCTATTTGAGTGTTGGAATTTGTTAGTTGTGCAGTTACTTAATAGACAAATATGCACAACCAGTTATTTTACTCTAAATTTTTTTTGTGGACAAGAGAAGTTTCCTTCTAAAAATAAGTTTTCTTGAAAACATACAGTAAAGAGAAAAATAGAGCATAACTTCACTTCGAAATGGAAATGAGAACGATCATTTCTAATGGAAATAGAGCATAACTTCACTTCCCATCTATTCTTCATATTTTTTTTGTCAAGTTCTTTGTTTTTCTTTTTATCTATAGTGCTTTAACATTTGTCGTAGAGTCATGACTTTTACGATTAGTCTATGTGGACTATCTTTGATACATTTTTTTTGTTATTTAAAGTCTCTCACACATCCATTATTTTTTCTTACCACAGCTACTTCTATTTAATCCTGGACTAGTGGTGATCCATAAGCTGCATGCATCAAAGTTTGCAGGCTTTGAGAGGCCATGACAAGATCTTTCTTATGATTGGAGACGTTATCGTGACATTGGTCGACAAAGAGGAAGGTGTAAGAAGTATGAAGAATATCAAAATCAAAACAACTCCTTTAAAAGAAGAATACAACACTTGATGGGAGATGGTGGAAACCAGAGAGCCAATGTCAATTCCTTTTGATTTGTAAGGGTTTGGTTTATATTTCTTGTGGCAGGCGTTGTGTACATATAAGAATTCAGATATGAGCTGCGCAATATTTTGTGTCAAATTGAGTGATGCTGGCCACACTCATATTTTGAGTGTCTGAATGTAATTTGTATGGATTTTATTTTATCAATATATAATGACGTGTGTCGAGCTGTTGTATAGTTTATTTATCAAACGTTCACATGCTGTTTATATTATTCATAAAAGATTGAAGTATGATTTTTTATGGCATAAAGTCTTGAATACAAAAGCAATGCATATGAAGTGCAGGAAGGTTGGGAGAAAGGGAGCACTTGCACAATTACTAAGACAACATGCAAGATGTGTTCCATTTTTTGTTGTTGGAGTATTTGCAATTTGGTATTCTTGGTAACCTCCGTGAGTCTTTTTCATTGTTTATGTATCTCAATATATAGTCAGGGCCAATCTCGTTGCTGGGGGCGAAAAAAGGAACAAAAAACTCTAAAGATCGTAACGATATCATTATCAAAAACTTTACAAGAAAAGCCGAGCCATTTTTCCAGAGCGCCCAAGGTTCGAACCCTCGCTTTGAGGGTTCGAACTTTCTCTTGCTGCCCTTCCGGAGCCATTTTCCAGAGAGCAGAAAGGTTCGAACCCTCAAAGAGACAAAAAATGTGATTGTTAAATGGAATGAAATCATGAAAGGTTACATTACAGGAGCCCAAAACATAGAAAAGAGATGGGAAAGATTAAAAAAAAAAAAAGCACAAATTCATCAATTGGGTTCGAACCAGATAATTTCAATACTCACTGGGCCAAATTCCAAACAAAGAAGGTTCGAACCCTCATTAAAAGGGTTCGAACGTTCAACTTCGAACCTCCCTGGGCCAAATTCCATAGACAAAGAAGGTTCGAACCCTTGGTGTGAGGGTTCGAACCTTCTAGTTACTACCTCCCTGGGCCAAATTCCAGAGACAACGAAGGTTCGAACCCTTGGTGTTAGGGTTCAAACCTTCTAGTTACTACCTCCCTGGGCCAAATTCCAGAGACAACGAAGGTTCGAACCCTTGGTGTGAGGGTTCGAACCTTCAAGTTACTACCTCCCTGGGCCAAATTCCAAAGACAACGAAGGTTCGAACCCTTGGTGTGAGGGTTCGAACCTTCAAGTTATTACCTTGTAGGGCCAAATTCCAGAGACAAAGAAGGTTCGAACCCTCATCGTGAGGGGTCGAACCCATGTTTTTTCCACTTCCTGGGCCAAATTCCAGAGAGCCCGAAGGTTCGAACCCTCAAAACTCTAAATTGTATAATGCACTTGTTTATACTCCTCAATATTGTTATCAAAAACTTTACAGGAAAAGCAGAGCCTTTTTCCAGAGATCCCAAAGGTTCGAACCATCGCTTTGAGGGTTCGAACCTTCTCTTGCTGCCCTTCCGGAGCCATTTTCCATAGAGCACAAAGGTTCAAACCCTCAAAGAGAGGGTTCAACCTTTGGAGCTTGTCCTTTCTGGGATGTCAGTCTTATGATTGATTGTGAGACTATAAAGAGCAGAACTCATATTAGTTTATCAACTAACAATCATCATTATCAAGGAGAAGTTTATCAACTGACAATCATCAATATTAAGGAGAACTGGAACCAATACTAGGGAACTCGTGACCCAAGTGTGGAATCTGCGAGCGGCAAACTATACCTATTAGGAAAATGCATTTCTGAGCCAAATCCGTGAGCCTTTCTCATTGTTTATGCACCCCATTATAAAGTCATTGTTATTTTGTTGTTGGAGACGAAAAATGGGCGAAGAACCTATAAATAATTGTAACGATATCGTTATCCGAAAATTTTGAAAACTAGATTTTGAGTGATATCGTGAGTCTTTCTTATTATTTATGCTTCTCAATATAAAGTCACCATTCTTTTCTTGTTGGACACAAAAAATGGATGAAGAAACTATAAATGATGGTAACGATATTGTTATCAAAAAATAATGTCGGGCACAAATTCAAGTTCGTATGAGTAGTAATTCAAGTTCATATAATGTTAGGCCTATGATTTTACCTTACTACGCTAATTTATTCCCTTTTCTTTTATTTCCTAGTCATGTTTTTTATGGTTGGTGAGAGATGTGAGCTCGTTTATCATGCAGAGATAGGATCCAAATTATTTTTTATGATACTTGACTTCTGATATTAAGTTAAAGTGTGAATCGTTAATGAATACACCCTTTACAAGTATGAATCTGAGCTTAGCATATTGTACAATGCACTTAGATTATGAATCTTCCTACTTGAAATCTCTTTAAGTCTCCCTAATAAGGACAATTAAAGATGGCAAAAGAGAGCTGATTTGAGAAACATTATTTAATTTTGTATAATGTGTGATGATTATTTATCAGAACTGAACAATGGGACTATTTTGATTTCATCATGGTTTAAATGTTATCTAGGCAAAAAGAGCTGGTTCAATGCTTAGGTATCAAACAGTTGCAGCTAAGTGGTGTCAAATAACTGAACAAGTATGGAAAGTGCATTTCCGAGCCAAATCCGTGAGCCTTTCTCATTGTTTATGCACCCCATTATAAAGTCATTGTCATTTTGTTGTTGGAGACGAAAAACGGGCGAAGAACATATAAATAATTGTAACGATATTGTTATTAGAGAATTTTTAAAAACTAGATTTTGAGTGAAATCGTGAGTCTTTCTAATTGTTTATGCATCTTAATATAAAGTCACCATTATTTTCTTGTTTGACATAAAAAATGGATGAAGAAATTATAAATTATGGTAACGATATCGTTATCAAAAAACAATGCCGGGCACAAAATTCAAGTTTGTATGATTAGGAATTCAAGTTCATATCATGTTAGGCATATGATTTTACCTTACTACGTTGATTTATCCCCTTTTCTTTTGTTTCATACTCATGTTTTTTTATGGTTTGTGAGAGATGTGAGCTCGTTTATCATAACAATGACTTTATAATGGGGTGCATAAACAATGAAAACGGCTCCAAATGACAATGACTTTATAATGAGGTGCTATTATTATATAAGGGGTTGGTTGATACGAACCTTTGGTCTGTCTAGCACCTTTTTATAGCTTTTGCGCCCATTTTTTTTTATCTAACATCCAATACGCAATGTCTATATACTGAGATGCATAAATAAATATTGAGAAAGCATAACGAATTTGGCCCAGGAGACCAACGGAGTGAAGGTTCGAACCCTTAATGTAAGCCAGTTGTACAGACCAATGAAAACAGGTCTGTCCACAATAGTTTTCATACTTAGAATTTGATAGCATACATCAAACATTTAGGAACTTGTCTAGAATTGCATTTTTTTTTTCATGTAGGATCTCATAAAATGGGCTTGTGTTATTGTTTATGCTTCTCAGTATAAAGGCATTGTAATTTGGTTGTCTGTCACAAAAAACCGACGAATATACTATAAATATTGGTAACAATATTGTTACCATTATTTATAGATTCTTCATCCATTTTTTGTGTCGAACAACCAAATGACAATGGGTTTATATTGAGAACCATAAACAAGGAGAAAGACTAACGAATCTCATCTAGAAATTTATTTTCATAATTTTTTATAACGAAATCATTACTATTATTTATAGGTTCTTGGTCCATTTTTTGTGTGCAACGGCCAAATGGCAATGACTTTATAATGAGATATGTAAACAATGAGAAAGACTCACGAATTTCACCCAGAATTGTATTTTCAAAAAAAATTTATAACAATATAGTTACCATTATTTATAGGTTTCTCATCCATTTTTTTGTGTCAAACAACCAAATGGCAATGACTTTGATTATATTAACACTGTAATTTGGCTCTTAAACATGAAAAATGGAACACATCTTGCATGCTGTCTTAGTAATTGTGTACTGGCTCGATTTCTCCCAACCTTCCTTCCTTACCATAAAGCACTCATTTAAGTGAAGCCATAGAAATTGCTCATAAACCAATCAATTCAAATTATACAAATTTTAATTACATGCAATCCATAATTAAACAATCTTTAAATTGTAATCATAAGAATAGAAGTACATGTCACTTTAATAAGGTACATGTCACTTTAAATTGCTCATTCAGGATTTGGTTTGAATGTGGTAGTGTTGAGAAGACCATAGTTTCCTCCAACTAAGCTTTGTCTGCAATAAGTCTTGGTATCATATTTTGATGCCATGCCCAGCTGATCCAAGTACCTGACAGTGAAATACACAATCAAGTCTTAATGAAAGATCTCTTAGACCCCAACAACCACAAAATGATCAAAGCTAACTTACCAGAAACTGAACACAAATGCATTGGTAACAAGATTGTGACCACTGTCATAATCAGTTAAACTATGACAGCATATCATAAAAACAAATAACAGCATATCCATTCCCAATAACAGGTTACTGATTTGCTTGTCTAAATTATATCATCAAAGGAAAAAAAATATCAAAAAGTAAGAAGAAAATAGACCCACAAATGGCTAAAAAAGATTATGCAAAACAAACATCTACCATTAGAAAATTGCAAATCAACCAAACCTAGATTCACTAACAAATTCTCCATGGTACAGATTTGAACAGAGGACAGCTTTCTCTATGTCTCCATCAATTAATCAACTTCTTCTCATCATCCAAAAAGACCCTTAGATAACCAGTCCAAGAGTATCATGCAAATTGCAAATGAGCAAAACAGATCAAGAGGGTGATTTTTTAGAACTCAATATCAAATTGGTGTGGGTTTTTCCATATGCATGTGGATGGGATACAATTCATTTACGAAAAAAGTGGATGGAGGGGCATCAAACAAAACCTGCATTATCTCTGTGAGAGGCGAGAGCAGGAAGCCTCTTAATGTCATGAAAGGGGAATCACAAGATGTGGTTCTATACTGAGAACAAAAGAAAAGCAAAGAAAACGGTGCAATCAGTATGATGAGCCACAGCTCTTGCTAATATCTATTTTTCGGTACCAGGTGGCCTATAAAGCAAGACTCCTGATCAGTTCAGCAAAAGAAATTAATTTCCAATTCACATTATTTTTAATCCCAATGCACATTAATAGTGAAAATTACAAAAAAAATGGTAACTAAGATTAGTACCTTTGGTTGAGCTATTCCAAGACTCTCAAACAATTCAGGATGTTTGATTGGAAGCTCAGTGACCTGAAAAGATTCAGATGCTTAGTTGCAACTACTCAAACATACTAAGCTAAAATAAAAGAATAAGAAAAAAAAAAGATGAACACTGATGGGTGGCATATAAAGTCTGAAACAAGATCATAAAATCCCACAAACCCCTTTTATCTCTTTAATTTGCTAGTCAAGACCACCAATCATGTCATATGTCAAATCAGGAACCTTTTCAACCTTCATAAGATTTGATGTAGGACCTACTTTACATGGCAAGATCAAGTGGAGCACATAGCTATCATTGCGAAGAGCACATGGCTATCATTGGCTAACTTTGACAATTTTTCTTTTTTTGTGTGGCTAGAACATAGAGCTTAAACAAAAGAAAAACAGAAAAGTAGCATGTTGTGCCCATTCCAGTATAAGTAAAAGGCATGTATAAGTAAAACTATAAATCTGAAGACAAGTATAAGTAACTCTAAATAATAAATATGATGACAAGTATAAGTAACATGCCATGTATCATGTTGGGCCCATTCCAATTGTGTGTAACTCTACATCCATTCACCATTTCAATTGGAAGGGTGATAACTTCATTTGTAAGCATAGAAACAACATCCAACATAGATGGCCTATCCGATGGGCTTTCTTGAACACAAAGGAGAGCCAGATGAAGGTACCTTCTAAGTTCAAATGTGATAGATTAATTGCCTAATGATGGATCCATTAGCTCAATGATCAAATTGATTCAATTCACATCATAATTCATGGGAAAATTGTGTACAAAACTAAAGTATTTAGAATAATTAAACAAGTTAAAAGTAAATTTCTTTAGCTACTCACATATCTAAGGAGATTTAATGATCTGTCAAAATCATAAATAGTGTGGTTTTTGTTGCCCATCATGATATGCAACAACAATACTCCAAGGCTATAGATGTCACAGAAAAGTACTCCATATCATATTTCATAGACATATAGGCACTTAATTCAAACCAAACATGCAAGACCATTGGGGAAATTTCATGAGAAGCAATGTCGCCAAAAGATATCTAACCACATATAAAAAAGAAAAGCTGCTAGAGGAAAAAGGTTGCAACTATAGTACATTACAAATTCTTAATGGCAGTCATAATTGATAAGAGTCTGTTCATATCCTAAATGCAAAGCTACGGATTATGAACGAAGAATTAAAAAAATAAAATAAAATAAAATAAGGTTGGACATCTCACAAGTATGTATTGCCAGAGCTACCATGACTCAAGAGAGGAAAGTATAGGTGCTTATTAAAAAAGAAGCCAAACAACTCTTGCATACAAGAGGAGCTAACGATCGCATCGGTTTTTCAATTTATTGTTTTAATAATTACAATTCCATGTTGAAAGAAGGCCCTGACATTTGTCAGAAACACAAAAGCAAAGAAGGCAGATTGCAACAATTGGATAATATCACACAACCATGGAGATGAAAATTAAATAGAACAAGAACAACAATAAATACAAGGTAAATGACCAGTAGCATCTATGATATTAAAGAAAAATATAGTTTGCCTGCAATCAATTGAGGATCCTTTTGAATCTAAAACATGCCCTCTCTGACACCTTTTTGTAGCTTTAGCTTAAAATTTCTTAAATTTAGGATGATGAAAGCATTCAGTAGGTATCAAATAGACCATCGAATGTTTCACTTTTTCCATAGTCCTTTGTTAGTTGGATTCATTTCATCATTTTTTTAGCATTATTTTTATCAAGGGAAAAAAAAACTTCAGCTGGTTGGTCATATACATATATACTTGTTATTAATTTGCTGCAGTTCTTCATTATACACCCTACACCTTGCCCATTAGTGGATCTTTACATGAAATTAACATTAAGTGAAATGATGATGTTTAAAAAAACATCTATCACTGAGAGAGTAATAGATTATGGTACAAACAGTTCTAATGCAAATCAATAAAAACTGAATAGGTTTATAATGTGAAGCATGTTTCAGTCTCAGGATTGGAAAAGAAAGAAAGAACAAATTTTCTATCCAGCAGAACATCAAATAAAAGAAATTTGAGGAATCAAAATTTAAATCTACTTTTATAATAAAATTGCAATCTTTATATCAGACATTCAAACAACTAAATTCATAATTAATAACATAAAAGCTGAAGAAAGCATAAATGGGTTCTGATGTATATTGGATTTGACAAGACTGTTGTATATGCTTGGCCAGAGACAAGGAAGAGGTAAGGCAGTTGCCGTGCTCACATCTGTTTCACCTGAGGTGTGTAGACGAATAGTTGAGGATTGTATTTGTAAGCAGGAATTAGAGAAATGAGATGATAGATGCAATTTTACCAATTGGTTTGTCAATATGTAATTTTGTGTAAGGCTAATTGAGTGGGCCTTTCCTTTGATTATCACACAGTTAAATTGAGAATGTCCAGTACAGTTAAAAATAGTCTTCCAAATTGAAATCTACTGTATCAAACATTTCCCAAAAAAAATTTATAAAATGATTCCATACAAGCATAGGCAAGTGCAATAGTGTGGCGCTGGCAGCTACCAATTTGACAGAAGTCCTCAATAACTTGTGGGCTAGAGTTTTGCTTCAAACTATTAACACTAAAATTGGTAATAGTGGTAATGGTCCCTGTCAGATTATAAATAATTGGGTCTGGACTCCAAAACATATCAACTCATTTCATCAAATCACCTCTTCTTCATAATGTAAATCAAGAAATTATTTCACAACTTCTCTTGCAATATAAGAATTCACAGCACTTTTCATGAAAATTTGAGCTAAACATTTCATTGAACAACTTGTTCATCAGGAAAAAAATTTACTTACCCATTTCATCAAACAGTCTCTACATCATATAATAAATTAAGAAATCTTTGAGAACCTCTTTCATGTGAAATGTTTTTCTATCCTATAAATATAAATCAAAACAGAGCACTAGACTCATACCTGCTGGATCAACAAGGAGAGACTCGTTTTCCTTTCTTCTTACCATCGTTGGTGGCTAGAAAGAGAAAAAATAGAAGGAAATTTGCATGTATGTGGGTTCCTCGGGAGTGGTCTGAAATCCAACACCCTCCATTTAGCAAACTCATGCGACTAAGGAGCACCTATCGTTCATCTAACTTAGCCCTGAAAGCAGGCAGCAGTAATGGTGCAGAGAAAGCAGAGGAGAGAAAATGAAGGGAGAGGAAGATTATTGGGAAGAAGGGAGAACCATATCATTCGATGGAAATTGGGTTTGATATAAAAGACGATGTCGTTCGATAAGGGAGGGGTAAAACCGTCCAAAATCAACGTACGAACACTAAAATGGGCATTTGAACGTATTTGTAGTTAAATTTGTATAATACGAGTATCGGGACACATTTTTAGTAAAAATCCCTTATTTAATTCTATTTCTGACATTTGTATTACATGGAATTGAATGCTTTGGCCTTTGTGGGTTAGTGCTTAGGTGACCTTCGACTGACTGAATTTACAAAAGAAAACATAAAATTGAAAAACTGGTTTTGAATTACCTCTCCCTTTGATTCTGCATGGTTTACCTCAGTAGTTTTCTATATGAGATTTGATTTTGGCCAATTAGGCATCTTTGCGATAATCACCTGTTTTACAAGGGTGGCATTTGTGCATACCCAATGAAGTGTATGTCTTCTCCAAGGCAAGTACAATGCTCGATGCTCAGTCGCCTTCTCTTCTTTGTAACGTGTCTGCCTTCTCTTCGATGCCCAGATGGTCAATGTAAATCTGATGCAATGACAACACCCAGATCAAGAAAACTAAAAGAATGAAGAGGCATGAGAACACACTCCCATGAGTCCAACTAACAGAAATAAATTGAATAATATCACTCTACTCTGCCTGCAAAAGCAAACCTGAATAGCCGAAAAGAAAGATCACCACAAACGATTGCAACTTCAGCCAGTCCATCTTGCACCATCAGTAGAATAAATCAACAGCAAGGAGAGACATTTTAGTCCCTCCATTCAATCCAAATGTACTGTACATGATCATTGCACAAAGGACTGGCACCGCTGTCCACTTGAGATCCCCACTGAAGACCTACTAGCTCCATTATCCTCCCTCACACTTCCAGCCAATGTCCACTTCAAAGCCTCGACCTACTCCAATCTCACTTTGTAAAATGAAAAATTAAATTAACTCAAGAAAGATCATCATCATTATCATCCAAGCCTTGTCCCAACTATGTTGGGCAACTCAAGAAAGATCAATAATCAATACTCTAAAGTAAAAAACAAGTACATCTTATCAAAACCAACAAGCCATAGCAGATATAAACACCATGCAGAAATGTTCCAATGACCTACAAATCCAAAAGACAGAAGAGACGCGGCACAGTTGGAAGGTCCTCATTGTCACAACCAATGAGATTGCTAGTTTGGCTCAGCTTTCTTTTCAAAGTAAATAAATAAATAAATAAATAAATCAGCATCTTCATTTTCTCCTTAAAAATGTTTATGGATCCCAAAAGCAACCGCAGGAAAGGGGAAAAATGTCGTCATAGTGTAAGTAACCCCAAAAAAAAATACAAACTTCATAGCTGGAAGCTCACACTACATATGAATTCCTGAGACTCACATCCAAAACAAGTGTTAAAAGAAAAGGTAAAAAGGAAGGTATAGAACACAAAACAATGACCTATAAAAATTCAATAGCAAACAAACCCACACCCAATTCGACATCCATCACTGTTATAGAATAGAAAAATACCAAAATACAGTTGAAAGACAAATTTTAAGAAAACCAACACTCAAAAACCAAATTCCTGACAGCAAAGGATCACCTGCTCTGGATGATTACTGTTGAGGTAGCAGCTTGGTCATTGGAGATTTTAATAAAATAAAATAGAGAGAGGAAAGACGAAACATGATGCCTTGTCCAGCAAGTTCACCACAGAGCCATTTTATGGACAATTGTTACTAAGTTGTTCAAAAGGCAATGGTCACTGAGATCTTAAAAGGAGTATTGGCTGCTCTTTTTGGATTGATGTTGGAAAGAGGTGCAACAAGACTACCGAGCCCGATCCTGTTATTCCATGGTTGACTCATCCATGTCTATTAACTTTGATGCTGGCGTAACTGGTAATACATACAGGGTGATTTGGGGCATGGGCTCTACAGGTTTTAATGAGACGATACTATTAGCAATGTTTGATTGGGATTCATTAAGCAAAAAAGTTTAATCTTAGCCCACTCATCAATAAGGATGATTCTGCTGCGAACATCAAGGCTATAGGCAAGAGCACAATCCCGGAGAAGTTTAATATGTTAAATAAGTTTACTAATCTTGCCCTAGATATTCAAGTTTCTTTATTTCATATTCAAGAGGCAACAGAAATGTAGATATCCTAGCTATCATCAGCTCATCTATATCTATATTTTCGATGTGAGCTTAGTTGTGGTCTCTCTAGTACTATGCACTTGTTCATTGAATCTTCGTATTCTTCAGTGTGCATTAGGATATTGTATCTACCTGCACTTGCTGTGGGTGTTGAGCATTTCATTCTCAAATAACCCACATCCACACCCATCTCTTCATAAAGTCTCTTTTAGAAAGTGTGTGTATATATATATATATACAAAAACACATCCGAAAACCTACCTGGAATAATAATACCAGAAGGGAAACCCATGTCCAAAAAAAAAAAAAACAAAAATACCCAATCAGGCCATCACTCTAGGATGCAAACATAAAATAAAATCAGAAATCAGAAAACAAATTGTAGAATACCTTCCTATTAAAAATGAATCTTGGATAAACTCACATACAAAATGCGCCCATCTTATAAGAAACAAACAAAAACAAGAACAAAAAAAGAAAAATCTTGAAAACAAAAGAGAACCCAAAACCCAAAAACCCAATTCAAAGAAAACCCACATCCAAAAATCCTAAACCATGACCCTCCATCCACAAAAACAAGTCTGCAAGCCCAACCCCCAAAAACCCATAATCTAAAACCAATCAATTAAAACGTAAACAAACAGCATGGAAAAGAGCAGCCTAGGTTTACGCAGCACAGCAGCCGGGCTACAGACAGACAGAAAGAAAGAAGATGTATGTATTCTTAAGAATATGGTTAAATACCAGAAATCCCAGAAATCCAAAAATGGGGATGAAATAAAAAGTACCCAAGATCTGATTCAGATAGATAGAGAGAGACCCTCTGCCCTTCCCATAGTTAATCAACTTAATAAAAAACAAGAGCAAGTAGAAAGATTACCTCACGATCCAATCGATGATGTCTCTCTCTCTAAACAGATTTAGGGAGTTATTCAATCTTCAAATAGGCAGGATGAGGGCAAGAGAGAGGAGGAAGCAGAGGAGAAAGAGAGAAAAGCTGGGAGAGGAGAAAGTTGGCGAAGAGAAGAAGAACGAAATCATTCGATTGAGGTGCTATGGTTATAATTCCATGACGATGTCGTTCGCAGAGCAGGGGTAAAAGCGTCCAAAAATACTATACGAACACCAAAATGAATGCATTAATGTATTTCTGTTTAAAATGGACGTATTCATGTTTTGCAATACTTTTTTTTTTGGGAATTTTACCAAAAAAGTGTTGGTATACTCGTATTATACTGTTTTGGTGTCAAATACATGCTAATGACGATATTGGTGTTCGTACTGTGAATTTTTACTCTTTTACCCTCCCCTATTTCGGACGACATCGTCATATTCACAGCCCTATCTCCTCTCATCTTTCTCCTTTCCCGCGCTTTTCCTCTCGATCCTGTGCTCATTCCCTCTCCCTCCCTGCTCCCTTGCTATCTCTTCCCCTCTCCCTGCGTCTCGGCTCCTGCCGTCCCTATCCCTCTCCTCTCCCTGTTCTCTTTCCCCTCTCCCTGCGTCTCCGCAACTGCGCTTCATCCCCTCTCCCTGCGTCTCCGCTACTGCGCTTCATACCCGCTCCCTGGTTTCGAAGATCTTGTGACCGGATCCTCTGGTGGATTTCTGACTGAGATAAAGACCATCCTCCATTTGTGATTTCAACAAAAACTTCAGTTACCCAAGTTGATTTGTTTGGCTCTTATATCTGGTACCTTCTCTCTATTTCTTTTTTTTTTGTTTTGTTTTCAGCTTCATTATCTATACAACTTCATTATCTATAATGACTGCTGGAATTGTTGGGTTCGGCAGGCAGAGGGGATTTGTTTTGGGATATTTGAAGATAAATAACCATAGTTGTCTGGAAGTAGAAAGAAAAAAACCCAATAGCCGTAGTTGTCTGGAAGTAGAAAGAAAAAAAACCCAATCTCTGTGTTAATATGTTAATTTAGTACCTCATTCCTATACCAAACTCCAATATTAGTACATCAATCTCAACCCTGGTTGTAGTATTTTGTTGCTTAAAGGTGTTCCATAAATTTCATACAATGAAATTGGAAAGGGAGGCACGTCTGTTGTGTTTGAATTTTACTATGATATTTGGAATGTTTGAAATATCTCTAAAAGCCAACTTGGCTGAGGTGAAGATGACTACTACTGGAATCTCCTTTACCTCATATAGAGAATACCACTATGTAGATTCAATACTATCCTCTAATGCTATATCTCCACCATGTTTCACTTGGATGGAGAAAACCATTTTTAAAAGGGCGAAGATTTGTTGGTACCATCTTTACTCATGTGGTGGTATTGTTTTATCCCCCATGGAAACAACCAGTGTTCGAGCTTGATTCTAGCGTAGATTATGTGGGATTAGGACGAGTGCGTGAGTGCTTTAATTAGAAAAAAAAAATCGGTGACAGGGATGAATGATATAAGATGGAGTATAGAGATGATGAATGTGAGGTTCAGATAATGGTGGAATTGGACTTTCTTGGGATTCAAATTACAAGGTTTATGGTTGTGTATAAATTTCTCATCTTTTTCTGGGAGATTATTTGATGAGTATTTTGGATATTTCGTTATGTTAGGTGCAGGGGGTTATGCAGGAGTTGTCTCCAACAAATCCTAAGTCATGTTATGACATCCATCTATATATATTGTGTTTGTACCCTTACCTCATGTGGTGGTATTGATTTATCTGTGTAAATTGAAAGAACCGGGGATCTAGCTTGATTTTAGCGCAGGTTGTGTGAGTGTTGTAATTTGAAAAATTGGTTGGAAACAAAGGTTACCTTTGTTGTGGGCAGGGTTTGTACAATACTAGGCGGAGTCTGGCCTGTTACTATTATTATGTATGTAATGTGGATTTGTTTAGTCATATACATTGGTTTCTTTGAGCGTGATGGTAAGAATATTCTTATGTGATTTTTTTTTCTTATATTCATTTTCCTTTGATACGACTATTGTGGAATTGTCATGAAAATAGGCTGTGCATGTCTATAGATTTTTATTCTTTTATTCTCATGTCTTTTATTTATATATATATATATTTTTTTTTTCTTGTCAGTTTGGCCCATTGTAAGATCCCGACCCCAGTTCTTTTGTTTAGTATTGTTTTAATCGTGGTTTAACTTGTTAAGTGAGATTTGATTTAGTTTGACCGCGTTTTTGAGTTTGACCGGATTTTTCCATAACCTTGGAGATTTTGAGACCGTTGACTTTGGTTTGACCCGGTATATACGATATGTACTTTTTTATGAGAAATTACTTCTAATTTCTAAAAATTCTGAATTTGGTGTATTTTGACTTATTTTATGAAGTTTAACAACTTTCATGTTTTGATTATTTTGATTTGATACTCAGAAATCACGTTTTTCGAGGAAAAGGGCAAAACTGACCTTTCACACTAAATCTGTCCATGAATTTCGAAAATTTCAGAAATTGGGGAAAATATACTTTTCGGAAACTAGATATTTCGCCGATCGTTTTTGTCTTCTTCGTCGTCTTCGTTCGGGGCCCGCAAATGTGAGTTTCAGCTTTGGTAAGCTTGGGGCCCATGGGGCCCAGCCCATTATTCTCTATAAAACCAATGGGTTCTCTTCTCTTCTCCCATTCTTCATTTCCTGCAACAAGAAAAGGGGAGTTAGGGTTTTCTCTCCCAGCCCTTTCTCTCTCCTCATGTATCTCTTGTTTCTTTGATGCTAAATGGAGGAATGAGCCCCTCATCTTCTTCCCCATCTTCCAAGCTTCCCTTAGATGCCATTTTTGAGATGTTTGAGCTAGAGAAGATCCCTCATTCAAGCCTCTCTTCTTTGTTAGGACTTCTCAAGGTTTGCAATGTCATTTCTTTCTTGAGATTCTTGTTTTCCTCTCCATTTGGAGTGTTTTAAACCCAATTGCTAGGGTTTTCCTTGGAGGTTTACCCATCTTGACATTTTAGGGTTTTCTTGGGAAAATTTTGGGGTTTTTGTAGATTTGAAGCTTGAGGCTCTAAGGCATTGTTTGGAGAGTGATTTTGCTCATATCTTGGCTAGAGGCAAGTGGATTTTCAATTAATATGATGATTTCTCTCATTTGGTACCATTTCATGATTTTCTTCTTATGTGCTAATCTTCTTTAATCATGGATTTACTTTGATTGAATGAACCATTGTTACATTGATTTCAATATATGTTATTGCTTTACAATGCATGGGAGGTTTGCTTTCACTTGGTCATTTAGAAAGAAAATTGGACTATCTTGTGTTTGGTGTTCAAAGAGAAACTTTGTTTTAAAAAGTGATTGTTTGGTTAATTGGATTTGATTAAGGATGGTGATTTGATGAGTTTGGAAGGTCAAGGAAGGGCCCAAAGGATCTAGGAACATTGTGTGAAAGATTGGGAATGGAAAGGATCTCAAAAGGATTGAAAAAGAAAAAAAAAAGAGAGGAAGAAGACACTCGGGCTGGACTGGGCAGGCCCAGTCCGCTCGAGCGACCCACTGGGTCGCTCGAGCGGACCAGGCACTGTCTGGGTCCGCTCGAGCGAGCCCAGCTCAGTCTGGGCTCGGGTTCGGGCCTGGATTTGAGGATTTTTGTGGGCTAGATTTTAGGGACTTCCTTGGGCCGGATTCAAATCAGTTTTTGGGCCATTTCAGATCTGATATTGGGTCGCCTTTGGGCCTGACATTGGACTGATTTAAAACCTGTTTCGTGGGCTTGATTAAGGTTCAGTTTTGGGCTGTTTTAAAATCTGTTTTGTGGGCAATTCAAGTTCAGTTTTGGGCCGTTTTAAAAACTGTTTATTGGGCCATTCAAAGTTTAGTTTTGGGCTGTTTCAAAACTTGTTTTGTGGGCCTGGTTCAGGTTAGTTTTGGGGTTGTGTTTTAAAGTTTGTTTGTGGGCCATCTTAAGATTAGTTTTGGGCTGTTTTGAAAACTTGTTTTGTGGGCCATTTAAGAGTCGTCTTTGGACTATTATTAAGGACTGTTTTGGGCTCGGTTTAAGGCCAACTATGGGCCTGTTTTAATGAGATTTGGGATTGTTTGTGATGCTTGGAAATTTGTGAAATGGGAATGATGTGAGAATGAGTGTATGTGAAATTATCCGGGAACCTTTCGTGTCTCAATGCGCACTTTATCATTTAAACATTATGGATTTTCATTGGCATCAAACACACTCCTTACTAATCGATGTTTAAAGGTTAAATGTGCATTGAGATGGTTCCTTGGTAAGTCATTAAGTCATTCTCCACTATCCATTCCATTTCAAGTCAGAAAAATGTATTTGTATTTGTATTTGAATTTGTATTTGTTTTCTTTGGTGAACTAATTTAAATAGCATCGATGATTTGTTATAAAATCATGTGTCTTCCCATGTTCGAAAGGGTTGATCGTATGATTTTATACAAATCACCTTGATGCGTATTTGAACGGTTTACCAGAGATATTCGTATGTTTTCTCCGATTCGATTTGAAAAGAGATTGAGTATGTTCGTTACATTCGGGATTTCTTCGATAAGACTATTGTTTTGACAACACTAGTATTTGAAAATAAAAACCTCGAGGCAAGACGGGGCCAGAGCTATGTGGTGCGAGCCCATGAGCCAAAGAGGCTACGATTCCGAAAATAAAACCCCGAGGCAAGACGGGGCCAGAGCTATGTGGTGTGAGCCCCTGAGCCAAAGGGATTAGTACTATGTTAGATTTGTATCTGTTTGAGTTTGAAAACTAAAGGCACCACTAGGCTTAGGTCACCTTGTCGGGCTGATCACCCGGCTTGGGATCTTTAATCTGTCCGCCAGCTGCAGCTTGGATTCTGTCTGTACCGACCATGGCAACGGTTCTGTCTGCCGGTCCCATTTGTATGGCTACGGTTCTGATACTTTTGATCTGCCGGTCCCATTTGTATGGCTACGGTTCTGATCCCATTTTTAGTACCACGTTCAGTGGCTACGCTCTGTCTGCTCTTATTACTTCGGTAGTAGGAGGATTTAGCTATTTGTGGTTGCCAGTGTTTTATCTGTATATTGCTTTAGTTGTGATTCTCGTTGGTTATACTTTTTATGCTCAGATTTGTTTAATGTCTACGATATCGATCTTTATCATATTGTCGCTATTATTCAGGATTTGAAATGTATTTCCGACGATTAAATGTTTGATGCAGGCTTTTATCTTTTCGAGATATTCGTACATCTGATATTGCTCTTTTACTTGTTTTGACATTTATGTTCGGTCTTTCGATCGTTTAGCATGCTTTATTGCCATTATTGTTTAGACTCTTCATTTGGTTTTACGATGATTTCGTCAGGTTTTATGTATGTTCTTTTATTTCATATTACTTGATTATTTGCTTGCCAGACCGTCGTGTCTGACCCTTTTTGTTTGGTGCCAGTTTCTTCTCTTTCTGGTTTTTAGGTGTTTGATCAGAGGAGGCGGATGGGACCGCCGGTCTGACGTGAGGGGCTGCCAATTGATATCATCTAGATGTCAAGTTTGGCACCGGAGTTCGTATCAAATATTGAGGGTAGTATTCTGTTTAGTTGGTTATATTTGTATGGCTTGATAGCCTTTTTATTTGGGTTGTAATTAAGACACTTGTTAATTGAAATTTGAATTTGGGAAATAATAGATTTGTTACTACCAGCTCAGTGTGTTGTGATTTATGATTTATGCCAGTCTGTTTATGATGGCTTTATGGAATTGGTTGCGTGCGACACGGAACCCGATGGCCACGGATTCCGGGTCGTAACACCATGTGTAGCTTCCGCGAAAAATATACTCTGATTGTGTTGGCATGTGATTATCCTCATTCACGCGGATCTTGGGAACTATAACAAAAAGTTTCAAATTATTCCAAAATTTCGCACCCCGAGATCGGTTCGCTGCAGGTCCCGGTTTCGGGGCGTGACACCCATCTAGATATAATTGTTATTTACAGCGGTTGTGTCACCGGTTGTGTACAGCATGATTCTTATGTGAGGTTTTACTACTTGGGTTATGTCTACTAGCCTCTTTGTTTTGTTTCTTTTTTTTTCTTGTTTTTTTTTTTCCTCAAATACAAATTCAACTCCCTGCTAGCAAACCTCTTTGATGTGAGTTGAATTGTTTGAACAAAATGATACAATATCTCAATGATATGTTATTGATAAAAGTAATAGCATATTGTTTTTTTTTTCATTAGATTGGTTGTTAATTCAAGATAGTTCATTGCATTGCATGTAGCCATGGTAAAATCACAGGCCTAACATTATACGAAATTGATTTCCTACACATACGGTTTTTAATTCAAGTAGATGTTGTGGATGCTCATATAGCAACAAAGATCATGGATTTTACAAGTTTCCATATTGTCTTTGTCCTGTCTTTAAATATTTTTCAAATCTAGAGCATCTTTTAATTAATTGATCTATTCCATTTTGATAAAGTCTATATGGAAAAATGGGTTGCATAAAGGAATGCTAGGTGATACTCTTATGTGTGGTTTTTTTCTTTTTTCTTAAAAAGTTTCACATCTACATATATTTGTTGTGCGCATGGGTTTAATTGAACATAATTCTTACGTCATCTTTTAATACTTGTATAATGTTTAGTCTTACATGCAAATTCAAGTCCCTACTACTACACCTCCTTAATGGGCGTCGATTTGTTTAAATAGTGTGTACATGTTCTCACTTATATGTTATTGATGATATTATTAGACTATTTTTTCTCTTCGTTTGTTCGGTTTTTAAATCATGAGAGTTCTCTGCAATGTATCTTGTTAAGGGCATAGAATAAGGGAGTTAAAGGATAAGATTCACCTACAACTTCAACATTAGTGTTCTATTCGGGGGTAAATAATATCGACTTTGATCTCCATATTAGATGAGAGAGTAGCAGTTGAGAGAGTAGTAAAGTGAGATTTCTACATGTTCATCATAGTGAATTGTTGCATTACCTTGTCAGAACGAGCTCAATTAAAGAAGGGTTTAATGTAAGGTTCACATCGAAGATATGCCGGATTAGATCGTAGGCCCTTTGGACAATCTAGGGATTTAGCCCATTCATTTATGGCGAGTTTTTATGCACCCCATTGTAAATTCTCTGTCATATTATGAATGTTGAAAAAAAAGTTCATCAAAAAACGTATAAATAGTGGTAACGATATCGTTATTTTAATATTCGTAAAACTACATTTTGATTGAAATAGTGAGTCTTCCTTATTGATTATCCATCTCAATATAAAGTCACCATTAATTTTGTTGTTGTTTTGACACCTCTATGGTGCGTCAGTACATGGTAAGCAATGTTATACAATATCAAAATGACCATGTTAGTGAGGATAGTATTAGTCTATATTTTTTTTGGACTTATTTCCTTCGGTTTTCAATCCACCATAGTATACTCCAATGCACTTTTAAAATATAAGATTTACAAACACCATCTTTGATATTGTTCTTTAATATGTTATGTGAGATCCACTTCAGAGTAAAACGCAACTTGACCCTGTGTCATGACTAAATTGCCGAAAAGTTAAACCACGAACCAAAGCATAAGAATTGTATATAGAAAAAAAAAGGAAATGGTTATTAATTCATGATTCACACTACAACTTAATATTAGAAGTCAAGTTGTTTGATAGAAAAAAAATTATTTGGGTTGTCTCTCTACATGATCATCGTTTTCACATCCTGTGCCCACCATAGAAAAACGACAATATGAAACATAAGGAAATGTGATAAAACAACGTAGTGAGGTAACAATGCATGTCTAACTCTATACGAACTTCAATTCCGACTCATACGAACTTGAATTTTGAATGTTGCTTCACTACTTGATAACGATATCGTTATCATCATGTATAGTTCTGACATAAATTTTTTGTGACAAAAGCTAAAAAAGTGTATACTTTATTTCGAGATTCATAAAGCAACAAAAAAGACTCATTGTATCACTGATAATTTATTTTTTCATTTGCATACCAAACACCGCATTGATGAATTATGCTTTTCATGGTCTATAATATTGTTTTGTGGGTCTTGACACTGGTCCATCAGTTTCCACATCATGCCTTCATAGGTGATACTTCTATCTTGTCCAATTCTCCTATTAGTAATTCTTCTACATTTGTCGCTCCTAAAGATAAAATTGGGAGAGGCTGGATTCATTATAGTATTGTTTATAACTTGTAAAGGTCAAAACTTGTATTACGTCTATTTATTATTCATTATTGATCATGTCAAACTAAATCCAAAGATTATTCTCATATAGTATATTGTTAAGCCATATATAAGCCTTAATCATGTATCATAATTAAAAGACGGATCGTACAACATTTATAAGACCTCTATTCTTATAAAGTTCAATTCTTTCCGATTCATGAGGACGAGTACGAAAGTTTTATAGACATCCACGACTTTCTAGTGAAATGTGTTTTGACTGTCTGGCACAAGGATTTGATTTAAATTTCTTATCATTCTTTCAAATAATATGTAGGTTTTGTAATCAATTAAGATAAAAACCTTGCTTTTTCATGTAGTAATGATATCGAGGAGATATGGAGTAACTTACATTTGGCTTGATGAGATTAATTATGCATGACACTATTACCGGCAGTACCTCGTTGATTAAATTTCGTATTGCGAAAGTCAATTACAAGCTTACGAGTACACATAGTGTTTGGATGTCGTTATAAATATATTGCCAATTCATTGTTGGATATGCAAAAAGTATAAAAATTCATTTGATCATCATAACGATATCGTTATGATGATATATTGAAAGGGTGATATTGAAGAGATGTCATCATATCTTGATAGATGTTTGGGCATCGGCACACTAAGTTACTACTTATGTACTAGTTGTAAGGCAAAATAAAGTTAAGAAACAAATTTACCTTATAACGATATCGTTACCTTATCAGTCATAAATCTCAACTTTTCGATATGAACTCATTACAGCAAGGACTCATATAGTCGATTTACACAAAAACTTATATCAGCTTAACAAGTAGCATAAAAAGGAATAATTTCTTATCCCATCTCTACATGATATATGGGACTGATCTCTCGTCAATCATATATGTCTATGAAATAAAATCCAGTGGTGGATACAGCGTATTAAGGGGTGACTCACATGCCTAACATTATATTCAGTTGATTTCCTTCAGATGCGAAAAAGTATTTTGTACGTAACATTGATATTTGGTAACGATATCGTTACTTTCATTTATAGTTTCTTCATTCAAACTTTTTGCATACAATAAGAAAAGAAGATAAAGTTTAGATTGAGGTGCTTAACCAATAACAAAGACCCACTATTCAACTCAAAGAAAAAGGGAATAAAATTTAGAGTAAGCTTTATCTTTATAATTATTTGATATGTTTTTCGTTGCGATGTTTTTTTCCGCAAACGAGACAACATGACAATCATGCGATAAGTGGGTGCCTAAATAATGAGTCACGCTCATGAAAAACTGTATGACATTTTAATGCTGTTAAACAATAGTGAACAAATGAAGGCCATGATTTATTTACATGAATCATTTGCAAACATAAGAGCATACATAGTTTATACATGTCACTAAAAAAATATTGTAAGATTTATTGTTAGAGACGAATAGATAATGGAAAGTCTATAGATTGTGATAATGATATCGTTATGATAATACGTTGAAAAGATTTACTTGAAGTTATGTCGTTGTATGTGGATCACCTGTTGTGCATCTCATTCCGTAGTTCATCCATTTATAATAGTTGCAAAACAAAATGTTTATAAGAAACATAAATTCTTGTAACGAAATCGTTACTTATTCAGTAACAACATCTAGTTCTGGATTGTGGCTCATTAAATCATGGACTCATATAGTCGATTTACACTTGAAATTAATTAGAAGACTGCCAAGTAAGAAATAGAAAAAAAAATCGACTATATCCCCTCTCTACGTGAAGAACAAGCTAAATTATCTAGATCAACCTTAGAGAAAATAGCATGAACAAGAAATAAAAGAAGAATTGGATAAAATGGCATATTAAGGGTGACTCACATGCTTAACATGATATTATGTTGCTTTCCTTGTCATACGAACTTGATTTTTATAGCTCGACTATAATTTTTGGTAACGATATCGTTACCATCATTTATAATATCTTAATAAATTTCTATTTAATCGATAAGAAAAGAAGATATATTTTATTTTGAGGTGTTTAAACATTAAGAAATACTCACGTCTCCACCCATCGAAAATATGATTAAGTTTAAACATAACGATATCGTTATAATTATTTGTAAGTTTTCGACCACATTTTGTTTTCCAACAAAAATACCATTCATTGTGTTGAATATGGGTTGCAAAAGCAATCTCACATTTTTAAATAATCTAATATTACATTTTGAATCTAACAAGTATGATAACGATACCTTTATGTTTAAACAATTGAAAATGTGATCTTAACATGAAGTTGTTAGATATGGATCCCTGTTTGCGCATCTCATTCGAATTTATTCTTCATTTAAGAGTTGTATAACAAGGAGCAAGAAAAAGATAAAAACATACTGGTAACGATATCGTTACCTTTCCAGACACAACATTCAACCTATCGATTGTAATCATTAAATCAATAACTCATAGAGTCAACTTACACCTCAACTTAATATCAGCTAGTATAGAATCATAAAAAAAAAATAGTTCATTTTACCAAAATATGTTGTCGTAAACGAGCTCACATCTCTCATCAATCCTACAAAAACAAATGGTTTGTCCTGATTCTAATCATTAAATATAGTTCTCTCATATATTCAAACACAAAATTTAGTGTTTTCTAATGTTAAGCTCATTTAAGGTGTCTTCGATTTTTGATATGTTCTTTGTGCTTTTCTTACAGTTGCAAAAGGATATTAGATGGAGAATTTTCAGGTTGGTCCTCTTGATAGATCCGTCTTATATGAACAAGAGAGACATATTTCAGAACATATCTGGCTGGGCAAGGTTAGTATAAGATGTGTATAAATTTGTGGTACATCGTTCAGTTTGTGCGACAATGCCATGACAATTATGATGGATTCTCTATCATGTATTAAATGCAGGAAGCAGGCCCACTTCGTTGTATCCCAACCCCAAACCATGACACCTGGGAAATAAGCGATAAAATGTGGGAACTGATTCGCCAGGCGGGGTTAGAGCAGCTGGCGAAGATCAAAAAAATAGAATTAGATCATGGCCTAATCACTGCCTTGGTAGAGCGGTGGAGGCCAGAGACAAATACTTTTCATCTAAATAGTGGGGAGGCCACAATAACATTGGAGGACGTCGCTTACATTTATGGCCTCCCCATTGATGGTCTTCCTGTTAATTCCAAGACCTTCGCCAATACATTCTCCATGGTCAAAATATGCGAAGAGTTGCTAGGATTGGCTCCAAATATGAACTACGACTGCTATGGTACCCAAATTAAGTTCACATGGCTGAGAGACAATTTTGCGGAAATGCCCAAGAACAGACCAAGAGACCAAGATGCAAGGCGGACACGTGCTTTCTTGTTTTGTCTCGTTGCAGGTCAGATTTTTTGGACCTCTTCGGGTACTAAGGCTCCAGCACACATTCTTGAATTATTTCGTCATTTTGAGAAGCGGTCTTGGGGAACTGCCTGCCTTGCAAATCTATACAGAGGCCTTTCGAAGGTTGCCATATGCCAGGCCAAACGAAAACCTGTAAAGACCATAACGGGAAGGAAACCGTGATTCAGATCTGAAACTTCTCATAAAGAGACTACTATGGCTGATGCAAAGCATGACAGATTTTAAAAAATCTGATTTCTGCACTATGCAGCGGAAATCAGCCATAAAGAATCGCATAGAAACTCCATTAAATCATGATCAACAAGTGTATAATTAAAGGAGAATGAAGAAAACTCATACCTCGAAGATTTGTAGACTTCAAATCTCTGAAAAAATAGATCCAAAGGCCCGAACTTAGACTTGCAATTTGCAAACAAGTTGCTGGAATTTTCTTGCACTAGTATTGCCTTTGATCTTCTTCTCTATCTCACTTCCAAATCTGATTGGCTAAGATGGTGGGATCTTAATCTAGGAATTAAGAAGTATTTCTCCAAGGGAAAATCTCAGACCTCAAGCTTTCTTCTCTCAAGAAGAGAACCTCTCCAAGGGCTGGGCGTGTGGCTCTCTTAGTGTCTTCTAAGCATGGTGGACGTCCAAGGGGTGCTTGGTTTCTTTTATAGAAACTTCTTGGAAACCTTTCCCATAAAGTTATCTCTCCTTATTCTAATTGATGTCCAAAAAGGAAAGACTTATTTCCTTTAAGAAACACTCCAATTTAGAAAAGGAAACCAAAAGGAACTTTCCATACAATTAGTAATCCTAGTTGTAGAACACTTACTAATTTTAAGTTCCTAATCCAAAAAGGAAACTAACTCATAGGAATACTAATCCAAAGAGGAGTCCAACTTTCCAAGTAGAGAGTCCTACTAAAAGTTGGAAACCTTACCCATGGAAATCCTATTATGGACATCCCACATATCAATGCACACCATGGCCCACATACAATTTATCTAGAGTTAAATTCATGTATGCCATCAAAGGCCTATTTGAATTTAAACTCAAAATTATTTTTCCACTAAAATAATTCATCCTTATGTTATCTAAACATTTTAGGAAACCATGCCAATCTTGGTAAGTGACTAGAGAAGGGACCAAAAGACATATTTGCCATTGGCTCCCAAAATGACCAAAATGTCCATGCTAAACCCATAGCAACATTAAGACCATTTTAACCTTAACTCATTCCACTAGAGAGTTATGGTTGAACTCCAAGGACAAATATATAATATAATAAGCTCGTCATAAAATGACGGTTGTCTTCGACCTACTAAGTGTAATGACCTGAATGCCCCTCTATGTAACATCCATAATCGAGTCAGGTTATCATATGTACTATCAACCTTCCCGATTACATCTAAACCTTAGAACTTCATATCCTTAACATAATCATCATTCGAATATCATTCTCTTGATCCAGGGAGCGACCCACAAGTTCAATATCCATATGGAACATCCATATACTAAGATCTTAGATTTTGATGATTAATCGGATAATTCTAAGGGGACGATTATTCCATCATCAGATGGCATAGATTCTATATTGCATTTGCACGTCCCAACTGATCAAGTCCGAGTACCCAAAACACAGAGCAGTTGACCCATGAAAAAGAATCTCACCCATAGTGAATTAAAGCACAAGAACTTGACTTCGTCAGTTCATCCACAAATGCTCAAGATTAAGAGCACCGGTTACTTAGTAGCATGAGGTGACTTGATCTCTTTTCTGTGATAGTACTATTTTAGAGATCACACCTCTAATGGTCCTGTTCAATGCATGACACATGCACTAATGAGATAGATCCGGGAAAGCCCTCCCGTGACTTAGGTATGTCACCCTATATAGGAGAGTATCTCATTATAACTTCTACCAAGATGAAGTGCCCAGCTCCATCTTTCAGTTATGAACAAATATGATGTTTCCAGTTGTCCATGAATTAGACCTATCTGTGCGTAGACACTACACACCTAATTCATTTACCAGAAACAATGGGCCTTACGCAACCATATATATATATATATACATGTTTATGCATAAAAGAGTCTTTCCATTAAATAACCAGTAAATATCCAGTAACAAAAGATGAGAATGCAGCTAGTGGGCTTTAGGGCATACACCAATCCCAACAAACTCCCACTTGCACTAAAGATCACTGCTTCCTAACCTAACACCCATAGACTCAACATGAGAAGTGAAGACTTTCTCAGTAAGAGTCTTAGTGAATGGGTCAGCTAAGTTATTTGCTGAAGTAATATGCTCCACCACTATCTCTCCATCCTGAATGAATTCCCGGATCAAGTGGTACTTTCTCTGAATGTGCTTGCCTTTCTTGTGATTCCTGGGCTCTTTGCACTGTGCTACAGCACCAGTGTTATCGCAGTACATGACAATCGGTTTATGCACTGCAGGAACAACTCCCAATTCCAACAGGAATTTTCTGAGCCATACCGCTTCCTTCGCAGCTTCCGATGCCGCCACATACTCTGATTGAAAGGTTAGCATATAATCTTTCGTTCTCCGAAGATACTTGAATATATGTTTAACAGCTGTCCAATGCATAGGTCCAGGGTTTGACTGATATCTGCTAACCATGCCAACGGCAAAGCAAATATCTGGTCTAGTACATAACATAGCATACATGAGGCTTCCAACAGCGGATGCATATGGAACTCTCCTCATGGTCTCTATCTCTTCAGATGTCTTTGGACATTGATCTCGAGACAGTGGTACTCCATGTCTAGAAGGTAGGAGGCCCTTCTTGGAGTCATGCATGTTAAACTTGACCAATATCTTCTCAATGTAAGAAGATTGGGATAGGGCTAACATCTTATTCTTGCGATCACGCAAAAGCTTGATCCCTAAGATATAGCTGGCCTCACCCAAATCCTTCATTTGAAATTGAGAGGATAACCAAACCTTTGTGGATGACAATAAACCTACATCATTTCCTATGAGTAATATGTCATCTACATATAGAACCAAAAACGCAACTGCTTTCCCATTTCCTTTCTTATACACACATGGTTCATCAATGTTTTGATCAAAGCCAAAAGATCTGACTGCCTGATTAAACTTGATGTTCCATGCTTTAGATGCTTGCTTAAGTCCATAGATGGACTTCTTAAGTTTACAAACCATGTTATCTTGGCCACTAGCAATGAAGCCCTCTGGTTGCATCATATAGATGCATTCGTCAAGACTTCCATTAAGAAAAGCTGTCTTGACATCCATCTGCCATATCTCGTAGTCATAATGACATGCGATGGCCAAGAGAATCCTTATGGACTCAAGCATAGCCACTGGTGAAAAGGTTTCCTCATAATCGATGCCCTATTTCTGAGTATATCCTTTCGCCACCAGTCTTGCTTTGAAGGTTTCCACCTTCCCATCCACTCCTCTCTTTCTCTTGTAGATCCACTTGCACCCTATGGGTTTAATCCCTTCAGGTGCATCTACAAGTTCCCAGACTTGATTGGAATACAAAGAATCCATTTCAGATTTCATCGCTTGCTGCCATATGTCAGCATCTATATCCGTTACTGCTTCATCATAACTAGTAGGATCCTCAACCAGATCTTCAAAGTCTGTCTTAAAAGACACTCCTAGATATCTTTCTGGCTGTCTAGAAATTCTCCCACTACGACGAGGCTCCAGAGTGTTTAAAGGAATATCTTGTTCATCTACTGCCTCAGGATTTGGTACAGATGTTATAGGAGATCCCGGAAGAATCTCCTCAAGGGTTTCTTTACAACTAAGCTCTTGGTGCATCATACAATCATCCTCCAAGTACCTAGCATGAGTGCTGATGAGCACCTTTTGTTCCTTTGGATGATAAAAGATGCCACCTCTCGTTCCTTTAGGATACCCAATGAAGTAGCACATTTCCGATCTGGGTTCCAGCTTGGTAGCTTTATCATTCAGTACATAGGCTGGATAACCCCAAATGTGGATATGATTTAAACTAGGTTTTCGACCTGTCCACATTTCTTGTGGTGTCCTAGGTACTGATTTAGATGGTACCAGATTTAAAATGTATGCTGCTGCTTCTAAGGCATATCTCCAAAAAGATATAGGCAGGGTTGCATGACTCATCATGGACCTTACCATATCAAGAAGGGTACGGTTTCTTCTCTCTGCTACACCATTTTGCTGGGGTGTACCCGGTGCAGATAACTGAGACACAATCCCATGTTGTGTGAGGTACTCCTTGAACTCACCCAGGAGGTACTCGCCACCTCGATCAGATCGAAGGGCTTTGATATGTTTCCCTAGTTGTAGCTCCGCCTCAGCCTTGAATTGTTTGAACTTATCAAACGCCTCAGACTTGCGTCGCATTAGGTATACATATCCATATCTAGAGTAATCATCGGTGAAGGTGATGTAATACTCATACCCTCCTCGAGCCGGTTTGTTCATAGGACCACACACATCAGTGTGAATCAATTCTAACAACTCCTTTGACCTTAGTCCCTTTCCAGAGAATGACCGTTTGGTCATCTTTCCCTTGAGACAAGATTCGCACTGAGGAAAAGGTTCGAAATCTAATGAGCTTAAGGGCCCATCTTCTACCAACCTCTGAATCCGTTTTAGGTTAATGTGACCCAAACGTAAGTGCCAAAGATATGTGTCATTGATTGAAGATACCTTTCTCTTAAGGGAAGTTGAGCTTTCTTGTTGTACATTATGCAGTGTGGGAGCAATAGGATATATATAAAATAAGTTGTCATGTATTCTACCGGAACATATAATATTTCCATCTCTACTGATATCAATACCAGAATGGAAAGAAACTGAATAATTAAATTTAATTAATCTGGAAACTAAAATTAAATTCTTCCTCATGTCCGGAACATAGAAAACATTATTTAAAACTAATATCCTATTACATGGAAAATGTAAGGTAACTACTCCTACTGCAACTGCCCAAACTTTAACTCCAGTTCCGACTCTAAAGGCAAACTCTCCTTTCTCAATTCTCTGCATTATCTGAAACCCCTGCAATGAATTGCAGATATGATTAGTGGCTCCTGAGTCTACTATCCATGAGTCAGTAGAATCAACCACTAGACAAGTTTCAATGTAGTATGAAAAAGATGTACCTTTCTTAACTGAGGCCAGGAACTTGGGACAATCTTTCTTCCAATGACCTTTGAGGCCACACTTGAAGCATTTCCCTTTGGGCTTTCCATCTGTACCCTTGTCCTTCTTATTACCAGCATTGTCCCTTTTCTGCCCTTTTCCCTTATTCTGCTTCTTCTTGGACTTCTTCCCTTTCGGGTTCAGTTTAGAGGAAGACTGGAAAAAATGAGCTTGGGCTTTGGGCTTCATGATGGCCTCTGCCGCCTGGAGTTCTTTCATTAACTCAGGTAGAGTCATGTCCATCTTGCTCATATTGAAATTGAGCTTGAACTGATTGAAAGAATCCGGCAGAGTTTCGAGAATCATGTCAGTTTGACTCCCTGCATCAGTCTCAGCCCCTAGAATCTCAGCTTCATTGAAATAATCCATCAGCTTGAGCATATGCTCTCTGACAGGTGTTCCCTCAGCCATCCTAGCATTCATGATGGTCCTCATAGCAGCTTGCCTAGCTGGCCTGCTCTTGTCTGCAAACATCTCAGATAAGGACATCATGATTTCATAGGCTGTGTCCATTTGCTCGTGCTGTGTTTGCAACACGTTGGACATGGAAGCGAGCATGTAGCATTTAGCCATGCTATTCGCTTTCTTCCATTTCTTCTCAGCCTCTCGCTGGTCATCAGTAGAATTAGCATCAATTTCGGGACAGTTTTCCAGCAAGACATACTTGTACTCCTCGGCTGTGAGTACTATGTCAAGATTTCTTTTCCAGTCTACGTAGTTAGGGCCAGTCAGTTTGTTCTCACGAAGAATGCACATCAACGAACTAAAAGAATCTCTACCCATCTCTTTCTGGATATAAAACGGTTTATAATTAGACATGCAGTATATATGTAATATGCATATGGTGCTTGTTATAAAAGGAAAAACAAAGCACAAAACTTTTTACATTATTCAACCCCAATCATAATGTATCAGTGTTTCAACCTCCTCATAGACCCTCCATCGAAGGGATGGCCGAGCCTACAGTCACGTTGAATTAAGGCAGACTTATTTGGATTATCACTATCTGGATACACATCCAGTGGTAGTCCAATCACTGATTGGTTTGGCCTCATATGACAAATAACCCTTAACTCCTAAGGAGAGGTCATCACCGTCTTATGTCAAGTGTATAACCATCTCTTATGAAATTCCCAGAATGTCTATGATTAAGTCTTCCGAAGGGAAGAGACTTTTATCCTTCCTAGAAGTGAACTTTAGTAAAGAGCTCCACCGAAGGGATGGCCGCTCCCACCAACACTTCATTGACATTCTATAGAAGTGATCTTTAGTAAAGAACTCCACCGAAGGGATGGCCGCTCCTACTAACACCTCATTACGAATATTCACATTAGTTCACCCATTAACCCATCAAAGCGGTCTTTAGTTAAAGAACTCCACCGAAGGGATGGCCGTTCCTACTAACACTTTAATGAGATAACATGAATCGAAAATGGAAGGCCGTGGGGTCTTTCCTAAAACCCCTCTCCCACTTGATTATTTATCGCTAGGGTTTATACTTTTTGACCTTTACATTGTTTTACTCAAAAGCTCTTTTTAAATCTAGCAAACTTGGTTAATTAAATTTATGACTTAAGTCATCTTAAAATTAAATAACCTTTGCTTTAAAACATTTGAGCAAATCCCTTCAAAGAGTCAAAAACCTATCTTGGGTTATGAAAACCCATAGGTAGCATCTAATTAGATTTTAGTTTAGCCTCCTTTGGAAACCAAGGGTACCAAGATAAACTAAACCCTATCCAATTTTAAACCTTAGACAAATAGAAGGTGCTGGTCTAAGTTCCGTTTAAAACAATTTGCCAAACTAATCTAATACAATAAAGATGCCAATTTTAGAGCCTAATGGTGGCCATGTTTCTAGGTGACAATTATAGCAATTATATAAAGCATTCATCTATGCATTCCATATATAAAAGCAAATAAAAGTATGCATTCCTTGATGGCTCCTTCCTCTTAGGATTTCAAATCCTAATCGAATTAGGACTCCTCATGCATCTAGAAGTCTTGACTCCTTGATCTCCAAGGACTCCAATTTCTTGCAACCTTCTTGTCTTGAAACTTTCCTTTTCTTGCTTGTTTCCATAACTCGAATTATACAAGCAAACCCATGAAAAACAAAACCAAAATTACATTGGAGATTCCTATGCTTTTCAAGAAAGCTTACATCAAGACTAGTTGGAATAAAATTAAGGAAACTTTACAACTTCCTATGATTGCTAACCGCGCAATCGTACACTTTCCAACTAATTAAAAAAAAAACATCCAAATCCACATAACAATCATGCGAACCATCAAGGATGCAATACATGGCTGCAATCAAAGAGGTTAGTGCATGCAAAATCACTATGTGCATCATTAAACAAATCTGGAAAATAAATTCCAGCAATGTTAATGAAACTTGCACACAACATGCATCACAACATAACTTTAATAGGGTGCCACCATACCCATAATCAATCTAGGATTAATTACACACAACATGGGATCATGATTTCACATGGAGTGGCTCTGATACCACTGAAGGAAACTGCGATTCAGATCTGAAACTTCTCATAAAGAGACTACTATGGCTGATGCAAAGCATGACAGATTTTAAAAAATCTGATTTCTGCACTATGCAGCGGAAATCCGCCATAAAGAATCGCATAGAAACTCCATTAAATCATGATCAACAAGTGTATAATTAAAGGAGAATGAAGAAGACTCATACCTCCAAGATTTGTAGACTTCAAATCTCTGAAAAAATAGATCCAAAGGCCCGAACTTAGACTTGCAATTTGCAAACAAGTTGCTGGAATTTTCTTGCACTAATATTGCCTTTGATCTTCTTCTCTATCTCACTTCCAAATCTGATTGGCTAAGATGGTGGGATCTTAATCTAGGAATTAAGAAGTATTTCTCCAAGGGAAAATCTCAGACCTCAAGCTTTCTTCTCTCAAGAAGAGAACCTCTCCAAGGGCTGGGCGTGTGGCTCTCTTAGTGTCTTCTAAGCATGGTGGACGTCCAAGGGGTGCTTGGTTTCTTTTATAGAAACTTCTTGGAAACCTTTCCCATAAAGTTATCTCTCCTTATTCTAATTGATGTCCAAAAAGGAAAGACTTATTTCCTTTAAGAAACACTCCAATTTAGAAAAGGAAACCAAAAGGAACTTTCCATACAATTAGTAATCCTAGTTGTAGAACACTTACTAATTTTAAGTTCCTAATCCAAAAAGGAAACTAACTCATAGGAATACTAATCCAAAGAGGAGTCCAACTTTCCAAGTAGAGAGTCCTACTAAAAGTTGGAAACCTTACCCATGGAAATCCTATTATGGATATCCCACATATCAATGCACACCATGGCCCACATACAATTTATCTAGAGTTAAATTCATGTATGCCATCAAAGGCCTATTTGAATCTAAACTCAAAATTATTTTTCCACTAAAATAATTCATCCTTATGTTATCTAAACATTTTAGGAAACCATGCCAATCTTGGTAAGTGACTAGAGAAGGGACCAAAAGACATATTTGCCATTGGCTCCCAAAATGACCAAAATGTCCATGCTAAACCCATAGCAACATTAAGACCATTTTAACCTTAACTCATTCCACTAGAGAGTTATGGTTGAACTCCAAGGACAAATATATAATATAATAAGCTCGTCATAAAATGACGGTTGTCTTCGACCTACTAAGTGTAATGACCTGAATGCCCCTCTATGTAACATCCATAATCGAGTCAGGTTATCATATGTACTATCAACCTTCCCGATTACATCTAAACCTTAGAACTTCATATCCTTAACATAATCATCATTCGAATATTATTCTCTTGATCCAGGGAGCGACCCACAAGTTCAATATCCATATGGAACATCCATATACTAAGATCTTAGATTTTGATGATTAATCGGATAATTCTAAGGGGACGATTATTCCATCATCAGATGGCATAGATTCTATATTGCATTTGCACGTCCCAACTGATCAAGTCCGAGTACCCAAAACACAGAGCTGTTGACCCATGAAAAAGAATCTCACCCATAGTGAATTAAAGCACAAGAACTTGACTTCGTCAGTTCATCCACAAATGCTCAAGATTAAGAGCACCGGTTACTTAGTAGCATGAGGTGACTTGATCTCTTTTCTGTGATAGTACTATTTTAGAGATCACACCTACAATGGTCCTGTTCAATGCATGACACATGCACTAATGAGATAGATCCGGGAAAGCCCTCCCGTGACTTAGGTATGTCACCCTATATAGGAGAGTATCTCATTATAACTTCTACCAAGATGAAGTGCCCAGCTCCATCTTTCAGTTATGAACAAATATGATGTTTCCAGTTGTCCATGAATTAGACCTATCTGTGCGTAGACACTACACACCTAATTCATTTACCAGAAACAATGGGCAGTACGCAACCATACATATATACATGTTTAAGCATAAAAGAGTCTTTCCATTAAATAACCAGTAAATATCCAGTAACAAAAGATGAGAATGCAGCTAGTGGGCTTTAGGGCATACACCAATCCCAACAAACGGGTCCTTTAAAGCTACTGCAGGTAAAAGAGTAGAGTGAATATTCTTGTGTTCATCCAACTTTTTAATATTTTATTTTTTATTAACTGTGTACATGATTATGTGATCCCATGTCCAGGTATGGGCATATTCGCGAATGACAATTGGCAGGCCTATTCGTAGGAGAAGTGATTGGGACACGGATGTAGAGTTTCCTCTTATCCTTACGTGGTATAACAGACTAAGGTCCCATCATTTCCAGACAAAAGTAGAAGAAGCTAGGAGACGTCTGGATATTATGGAAATTGTTGGCGTAAGTAAAAATGATTTTACAACAATCAGTCAATGCTAGAAGCATTGGCGGTGCTGCTGTTTGAATATACACTCAAATAATTTTGTTGAGTATTAGCTGGTTAATATTTCAATTTATTGACGAATTCATTTTTCTATGTTCTTTCAGTTCAACTGGCAGCCATATAGCGAATATGAGAAAATATGTCGGACTACATCGACAATGCAGATGTACCTCTTTTCAGGTCAAATACTGTTTTGATTTGTTATTGGATTGTGGAGCGGTACAATCCGGAGAGGGTGATGAAACAGTTTGGCTTAGAACAAATTGTGCCACCCCGTTTCCAAAGGCCGTTCCTGCAAACCGAGATACTACCAACAGGAGAAAATAAACGAGAGAGATTACGTGCAGTATATTTTGGTGTTTGGAATAAAAGGATGGATGCCATAACCTATGGGGAGGATGGTGATGCCGGGCCACACAATGAAGCGTATCTTAAGTGGTATAGAAGCATCACCCGGCTACGCATCGGTCGTCCTGACGGCGGAAATGTACAAGCTGGACTAAGCATTGTTTCGTCCCAGGTAAAAAATGATTTTTCTCCCTTGCTAGCAATTGTTAAGTTCACCGGGTTCACCGGGCTCAACTGTCTTTGAATTGATTCTAACTTTGTAATGTTCTTCCCTTCTTGACCAATCTAGATCTTGAAGTACACTGAGCGGCTCCTGGCATCATGTGATCAGGCATATGCTTTAGAGGGAAAATCAAGTGATTTCCTGAGCTTCATTGACGGAGTTAGCTCCGAAGTTCGCCAGTTAAATGATGCATGTGTAGCTGCTTTTCAGACAAGAAATTTGGACGACTCAGACGCCGCATGTTTAGCTGATTCATCCCTGAAGGTATCCTATATATTAACTCAACTTCATACTGGCATTCAGTTCAATTGGGCACAATTTGGTATTGACTTGTCTACTTATTCAATAGGTGGACAAGGGAGATGAGGTGAAAGAAAAAATCGTCAAAACATCCAAGAAACGCATAGCAAGAGGCAAGAGAGCAGTCAAAGTTGATGACCCAATCAAGCCCAAAAGTACAAAGTCAGCAGAAAGCCCCAGAAGATCCAAACGCCTCAAAGGAATATATATTAAACCTCCAGTTGATATGAAACCCACAAGCCCAGTGAAACCCGTAACCTCTGAAGGAGCATCAAGTCCATCATCATTGTCACCACGGAGGAGTCCTCGTTTAGTCCAATCCCAGTTGATTCCAAATTCCCCTATAAAAGTCAGGGTCCCCAACCAGCCAAGAACTTCCATTAGTCCTTTCACATCCAGCCCCTGGTCATCAACTGTGAGCTCTAGTACACCAATTCCGGATCGTGCAAAACTTGGTATAGGTCTATCCCCATTCAGCAAAATCTCATCTTTGATTATGAATGTCAAAGCACGTTATAGAGAGCCGAAGCCCCCAATGTGGATGGCTGATTACACTACTGGAGCCTGGATGAGGAATCCACAATATAAGCTAACGATTGAAGAATTAGAGATCCTCACCGTATTTCGGAATGAATTTGCTAATAAGACGGGGTATTTTCCAACTATCATGTACCCCTTTGTCAAGTTACGTGTGCTTTGTTATTTTATTAACTTCTCTTATGTGCCGTCTTACCACTAGGATGGCGAAATTGAATGAGTTTTGTACACCTGTGATCGCCAACAACATGGATGCGGTTCTCAGGGGAGCATGGATGGACAACTGGGTTTGTGGCACATATCCCTACTTGATTTTGTATTTTGGCTGTAACAATTCTGTTTTGTTCAATTTGTTCCATCGCCATTCTTTGACCTCTTCGATGTTTGCAGACCATGCACTATTGGTTCGAATTATTAAAGACGCAGGCACCATCGTCATATTTCTTTGAATGTGCGTTGTCGGTAAGTGTTATGTAAAGGAATGCAACAATTTCTTATCTAGTTGATTCGTTTTACCTGGATTGTTTACAGTTTATAACCTTGCCCCTACAGGACTGGTATGTGCATAACCAAACGAGCGAAAAACTCATTGAAAGTTGTTTTAGCCAAGCCTTCCTCGAAAGCATTGCCGATAAGGATCTGTTGTTCTTCCCTGTGTGGCATCAAATGCATTTCTTCCTTCTAGTTGGACGGGTCAACGAACGAAGATGGGAATATTATAACAGCATGACACACGCCGGAGATTATCCATTCGCTGAAAACTACGTAAGCTAATATCAATGACGAATCCAGGCTTTAACATCAATTGGTATAACTATCATATGGAACAGCTAATTCTGATTATCATGATCGTGTTTTGTACAGCTAACATGGATAAATGATCGATTTATGCAATATGGATGGAATGATCCCACTGTATGGACGAGACATAAAATGGATTGTCCCATGCAGATAAACAGGTTAAATTCGTATAAAATTTGAGATCTTGTTTCATGGTCATTTTTTCGTAAGCTTCATAAAACCCATTTAATTGCACATTCTTTCTAAAATAATTTTGGAATTTTGTCTCAGCGTCGATTGTGGGATATTTGTCACGGCGTACGCGCAGCACATCGCATTGGGTCGGGCAATGTTGTTCCGGCAGAGCGACATGTACTACTATCGTGCCAAGATAGTTAGTGACATCTATAAAGATCAATTCGCCCGGTGGGATGTGAGGAGGCAGCTGAATCCGAATAACGATTCTTCGAGGGAGGAAAATTAGAGATGTGATGCGTGAGGAGTAAGATAAAACATGCCTAATGGATTTTGCATGAATCACATGCTGATGGTACGGCCCACGGTTTAGTACAATCTGCAAAGCTGTACAACGAGCACTATATGTTGAATAATCAACTGCACCATCCAAGAGGGTTCAAAACTGTGAGAATATCAGAGAAAAGAAACTGATCGAGAGAAAGTTAAAGAGATATTTGTGTTACAATAACTTTTGGACGGAACAGGGAGGGCTGGGTTCCCTGTGGACTGATGGGGTTGATGCTGGGGTCGTTTGTTGATGACTATGCGGTTCGTGTTGTGGATGTTCTCGCGATGCCGCAGAGCAAAAGAAAGATTTGTTGACATTTATGCTATGCAACCGAGTCTTGATTACTTCAAATTATGGGATTCCGAGTTGAACATGTTATTTATGAAACAAAAATTGTGCGAGAGCTTTACTCAATTTGTGACACATGAATGTACACAGTGGAGTTAAATTTTTTTTTTATTGAAGGTAACAGTTGATATCTATGTAGATAAGTTGTAAACATTTGGAATGGATATAAATATATAGAAGGGAGTGACATTTGTGTTGATCAAAAAGGTTCCATTGCATTATATTCAATTAGTAACAGCAACTGCGTAGAAGGGCTGGCATTTGCATTCATGAATACAAGTCTCTTATTCATTTCTGGTGTGAGCTAAGTTCCCTTTATGGCGTGAATATACATCATGTCTTTTATGTTCAATCATATTTCATGTTTGTAAGATCAAGAACACATTCGAAAAAGATATAAAAAAGAATAAATTATTGCCTGGTATGAGTCAAACAGGAGGCAGATAAAACGTTTGATTCCAAATATTGACTGTGCGGTGAAAATAAAATGAAACTGCGAGCTTCCATTACAGGGCCAAAAAATACGAAAAATCAACAAAAAATTTTGGATTAAATGGTATAAGCGTCTGGAAAGGATCAAACCATTTGTTATGTCCATACCTGGGCTACAAATGCTAGTCATCTAAGTTCCAAACACTCGTTTGGAGGGTACAAACCAGATATTTTTTGGGTCTCTTGGACTATTATGCGAGAGTATTTTGGGTCTCTTGGACTATTACGCGAGAGTAAAATTGTTCGTACCGTTTAAACAAGGGTTCGAACCTTCTGTTGTGCAAGTCTTTGCCAAAAAAAAACAGAGACACAGAATGTTCATACCCTTGTTTCGATTGTTCGAAACAACTACTGTGTCCATTACTGGGATATTCCTTTACCTAAGGTTGTACCCTCGCTTAAATGGTTTGAATCATCGCTATTGTGCCAAAAGTGGTTTCTAACCAGTCAGCATTAAGGTTCGGACGATTTCAACGAGGGTTAACCTTGTGTTCTGAATATGTGCCAAAAACATGTGAAACAAAAGGTTCGAACCCTTGTTTACGGGGTTTGAATCGTATTTTATTTGCATTTGTGGACCAGAAACCAGAGAAACAAATTGTTCGAACCCTATTTACAGGGTTCTAATCTTATATAATGTGCATCTCTGAGCAAAAAATCAGACACAGAAGGCCTGGTAAACAGTATGAAGCCTTCAAACTGCGTGCATATTTTGGGATAAAAACCAGGGAAACATTAGGTTCGAACCATCATAAACAGGGTTCGAACCCTGGTTTCTGCGCATTTGTGGGCTAAAAAATAGAGAAACCAAAGGTTCGAACCCTTATAAGCAGGGTTCGAACCTTACATATTTTGCTATTCTGGGCCAGTGTCCAGAGACACATAAGGTTCGAACCCATGTAAACAGGGTTCGAACCTTCAATTACGTGCATATCTGGGCCAAAAATCAGAGAGACAGTAGGTTCGAATCCATGTAAACAGGGTTCGAACCGTGTGTTATGTGCATTTGTGGCCCAAAAAACAGAGAAACCAAATGTTCGAACCCTTGTATATAGGGTTCGAACCTTGTTTTCTGTGCATTTGTGGGCCAAAAAATAGAGAAATCAAAGGTTCGAACCATTGTAAACAGGGTTCGAACCTTACATATTTTGCTATTCTGGGCCAGAAACCAGAGACACATAAGGTTCGAACCCTTGTAAACAGGGTTCGAACCTTCAATTACGTGCATATCTGGGCCAAAAATCAGAGAGACAGTAGGTTCGAACCCATGTAAACAGGGTTCGAACCGTGTGTTATGTGCATTTGTGGCCCAAAAAACAGAGAAACCAAATGTTCGAACCCTTGTATATAGGGTTCGAACCTTATAAAGCATCTCTGGGTCAAAATAATAGCATTGAATTGGTTCGAACCCTCCACTTATTTTCCATATCCATTTTCCACATCCTAGTTTTTTACGCCGGGCAATATGGCCCACGTCCTACATGGATGTGATTCACTCCGCATTTCGAAAAGGCAAATGCTAGTAGTCTTTAGGTTTGAAAAACCCCCAAGTGACAGAAAATCCGAAAAAACCTAGTTCATTTCCCATGTTCTTTATGCCTCTTTTCACCATGGTTCCATCATAACCATCCTACACTTACGCCATCCACCTGCTAATCTCACGCCAGACGAAGGATCGATTGCGGCGCATCGCAGACAACAGGAACGAAACGGGAGACGAATTTCATCCAAGGTAATGATCCCTCTCTCCCTCTACAATGGGCGAACACACATGTTTGGCACATGGGGCGTCCACCCCAGGTGGATTTGGAAAAATCCCTTGAGAGCTACGGCCTAGATGCCATCCGCTCCCATGCAAGTCGATCGCCGTCCACAGTTTTAGAAATCATGAAACCATTCCCCTTGGATCTATTTGTTCTCCTCTGTCTTTGATAGATCCAAAGCAGGCCAAGCAAGTATTTTACCCTCTCTCACATTGTCTCTCTATCTATATCAATCTCTCCCCCTCTCTTCTATCTCGAAATCTGGAAAACCTAAAACACTAAACCTCCAAACTCCAACTGTAATCCACTTTCCTTAAATCTTAATACCTAAACCCCATTCCCTAAACATCTCCTCCAAGTTTAGCAACTACATTCTTGTTGGCATTTTGAAATTGGCCCCATTGGAAACGCATTTGGTAGAAGAAAGAGTAAGCCTCCTAGGATGTAAGCGGTATTTGCATTCATCTTCAGCTTGTATGAAACTGTGGTCAAATAAAGGGTGGAACTATCGTGTGATAAGTGTAGTAACTCTAAAAGAGACACTGTGCCTGTAACAAATCCATATTATTTCAAAAATTAGAGTGGAAAAAATGCACATTGTTGTCATTTTCTTTACCTTCTAAAACCTTTGAAGTGCCGTGACAAGTTGTTCCACAATCCACCATTCAATAAAATGTAGTACATCTTATACTAACTGCATTCGAAGTCATAAGGAAAACAAGAATATGCTCATCGGCCATGTCACCTTTGTTTTTGTTTTTTTTTTCCTCTCCTTGAGCATTGCTTCTAATGCTTCTCACCATGATATAACAATTAATCTTTGTAGACTGTAGCCAAGTACTCACAGCATTGGGTTTCTTCTTTCCACAATGCATCGAATTATAAAAGTTGTGTTTTTCGAGTTATATATGGAAAAGTTGTATAGTTTCTTCTTTTCTAAGATGAAACTTTCCAAATAATTATATGTGAAATTTTGATTATTGATGGTTTGATTAATATTGAGATTCTAAAATGAAATATGGTCTCCATGTTGGTAGCAATATTTAGAGGATAAACAATTATACTTGTTCTCATTACTAGTTAAAGAAGGAGTTCCTTTTTTTTAGGATTGTGCCTGTACATTTGCCCTTTTGATTAACATTTGTCGGTCAATAGTTGACGTTAAACAAATTCCCATATAGTTGTTGGTGCATTTAATGATTGAAATCATTGGTTAGAATGAAGGAATTAGTGCATTGAGTCCGCGCAAGACTGTTGTATTAATGATTGAAATCATGGGATAAAATGTAGGAACTAATAAAATGATCCACTGAAACTATTCCAACAGTATGAAACTCATTGTAACCATTTTGTAATTTATATTTAAAGAAAAAACAAAACATTACATGGAATATGTGATTTAGTGGTAAGCAATGCCATGTCTACCATGTGATATCTAACTTCTATTTTACATTTAAAACGGACTGTGTTGCCGTATTCTTAACCTAATCAACTTAGTTTGACTGTTCTATGAAATGGACTTTCTTGCAGGTATTGATAATTGAAATGGCCCCTTGAAAGAAAAAAACTTGTCAACGCCCAACTTGGGATCGGTCGCGGTTTATGAGTGACGCTGGTCAAATTTCCTACATGAACAAGTTCCATAATCGTGCTGTTGTGCCCGAGAGAATCGTCATGTATAATGAACTAGATGATACTGATTTTGCGATGTGGATGCGTGAGAGAAGATGGCTTACACTGTATGAGCATGGATACCAGATAGTGGTCAATTGGGTCAGAGAGTTCTACTCAAACATGCACGAAGTTTCAGTCGTTCAAGACCTTTGTGCGAGGTAATGAACTGATAATTACACCTGATCTTCTAAGTCAACTGTTGGAAATTGATCGCGTCGAAGGCGCACACTTTCTGATTTTGGGCAACCGTCAAATCAATTATAATCTGGTAGCTAAAGTGTTGACAGGCAAGCCTATCGCTTGGATTGGTGGTGACATATCCCATCATAAGCTTACCGATTCATATCGTTTGCTATCCATTTTCATCCGGCACAATGTCAGTCCCAAAGTTAGCGAAAGGGTCACAAAGGAGGATGGGTACCTCCTTTACTGCATTGGGACTCAAAGGAAAGTCGACATTCCTCTTGCGGTATATCGCGGAATGGCAAAGGTTCACAATGCACCTCAAAACACGGCACTCCCCTTCCCGGGGCTAGTATCCAAACTGCTCGTGGACATGGGTAAGTTGGCCGAACCCAATGAAGACATTATAATTTCCAAGCAGAAGATAGATCGCTTCACACTTGAAAAGTCCAAGTCCCACATCCCTTCTGTTGAGTTGGATAATGATGAGGAAGATATAGCTGAGCCTACATTATGTCAACCTTCAGGGGCAGGACCGTCCGAAGCTGCAGATTCGTATGCAGGTCTACCAGGGAGGTGAGAGGTCGATTCATGCGTTAAATGTGCGTCTCGAGCGGCTAGAAGTGCGGATGAATGAAGGATTCGCCGAGATGAGATAGGGTTTCGTCGATATGCTCTCACATATCCACCGAGAAGGGTAGTTCCCCCTACTTTTGGTCAAGCCTTGCAACATCAGTCTCAGTGGGACTAAACTTTATACTTACTTGTAAATGGATGTCTTTTTTTTGATATCGTCTTGTTTGGGCACCTGATAAGCCTTGTTATCAGGATATTTATGAACGAGGAAACTTACTGATATCCATTCCTCGATGCTCAGTTGACTAACATCTAGAACACTGTAATGAATATGGATCAAAACCGATGACTTTTGTGGAATCCCTCCTTATGTAGGTATATGACTAGCATTGTTATCAGTAAACATTGCATTAATGAAACCAGTATTTAATCGTTCCAGTTTCCTCAGTTGAATGTCATATATAACATAATGCTGCGAGGAGTTTGGCATGTGCAGTAAACTTTGTCGCTTCTGTTTTTTATTTGTTTACATCGCTCATGTAATATAGTATGTTGTGGGCATTTTCAGACACGGAATCCAGTAGGATCAAGAACAGTATTCAAATGTTTTTTTTTAACCGCAAAGCGTCTGACATGGAACAAGTCACTATCATGGATACATTTGATACTTATGGCATGAGAATATATAAAGCGTTTGTGCTCATGAATATCGGTGATTCCCCTGAAAATCAATAAGTTTCGAAGAAAGATACACTTGCGACTATGTTGGTGCCAAACAAAGACGTAGAAGTCACAAACAGGCAATCCAGGTTAAATATCTAAATATAAATTGAAACTTATGGATCGCGTGGTAAAAATAAAAACCGAAGATGCTTCCATTTCGGCTTTCTTAAAGCTCTATTTCCTGAGAACTGGTTGGTGTTACTTAGAAGTAGTTGCAAATATGATATCGATGTGAAAAAAAAATACATATATAAAAACAAAGATCAGAGAAGACACCTCTCTTCTTGAAGAATGGATGCAAAATGGACTTCCATTTGCTCAATTATTTGACACCACTTATGAACTGATTTTCAAAAAATATTCGATTTTGCAAATTTAATTTATCTATTTGACTATATAACATTTAAAACATGAGGAAATCAATATAGTCAAATTGTTCAGTCTACATCTAACAATATGCTCAAATTTCTTGGGTTAGCAGAGTTATTTTGTTCAAATATTGATTCTACATTATTTAGAATCACAACTCTTACAACTGATGGTGATATATACTTCTTCACCAATGGCCAAAAACTAATATACAAGCTTAAAAAAAATAAATTATATCAGTGTTGTCGAATCACAAAGATTCGAACCCATTACTTTAAGGGTTTGAAACTTCATTACCTATTCCCCCTGGTGGCAATTCACAGAGACCAGTAAGATACGAAACCATAAAGTAAGGGCTCGAACCTCTACCTTAATGATATGCTGGGCCAGATAGACGGGAATCTCAAGGTTCGAACCATGACAGCAAGGGTTCGAACCTTCACATATTTACCCTCATGGGCCAAAATCTCGGAGAGCAATAAGGTCCGAACCCTTAAACTGATGCTTCGAACCTTCAGTTATTTTCCCTCTTGGGGCAAATCACAAAAAGCTCACAGGTTCGAATCCTAGAAGGGATGATTCGAACGTTCTACTGAGTAAGAGGAATCCTAGTGTGCTTGTAGGTCCAACGCATCGAAGAGTAGTTTCACTCCTTCACCAAACTTTCCTCTAGGGTATAGCCTTAATTAGCATAAGACACTGCCCATCTAACCTTGAATTTATTGTGAAATGACCGCATACATTTTCTCCACATTTTTTGGGGCAAATCATTGGCCTTGTTATTGTGGAATTTGAGATACGCAACGACGGTTTAACTGTTTTATGGACATTTCCTGATAATGTCATTCTATCTCGTGCGCGCGTCATGCCATGACTGGTAGGCAAGATGATACTTCATCCTACCAGTGTTTAGATAGTCTGGTGTGGGATTTTATACACTTGGTATTAAGTTGGATAAAAGGCTAAGTAACTTTTTTAACTGCAAGCAACTGACAATGTTTATAGAATACCTCATGCATGATCATATCAATAAAATAAAATCCTCCGATTCTTGCATCTTAAAGCAACCATTTCTTCAAGAAAATATGTGGAATCAATATACAGGTATGGACTTAGAACATATTGCCATGTATAAAGAAGAGGGCTCATAAGGACACAAATATGAATAGTGACATAAACAGGAAAAAGAAATGAAAAATAAAAATAATAAATTGTATTGTGAAATTAGATTATGAATCTTCGTACTTGAAATCTCTCTAAGCATCAATGAAATAAGGACATCGTCGCCATCAAGTGATCAACCGTATGTCTCTTTTATTTGCTATATTCATTGTAACCATTTCATAAGCATCATGTTTGCAGTCTTATTTGTGATGTTTCTTGCCGATCATGCGAGCAGGGAGTTCAATTCTCAAAACAGACGAGAATCCACATAGTATTAGAGGGGATAAAAGTACGTAAATGCCGAATGGAACAAAGCATAGGGACGGCTTGAAACAATTCAAGTGGACAAAAGAAACTTGAAGGATGTGTCATGCTAAACAAATTGCAGTCGATTACACAAGAACACATTCTTCAACCATAACAAATTTATAATTCTGTGAAGACAAGTATGGACTTAGAACAGATTGCCATGTATAAAGAAGAGGGCTAATAGGGACACAAATATGAATAGTGACATAAACAGGAAAAAGAAATGAAAAATAAAAACAATAAATTGTATTGTGAAATTAGATTATGAATCTTCGTACTTGAAATCTCTCTAAGCATCAATGAAATAAGGACATCGTCGCCATCAAGTGATCAACCGTATGTCTCTTTTATTTGCTATATTCATTGTAACCATTTCATAAGCATCATGTTTGTAGTCTTATTTGTGATGTTTCTTGCCGATCATGCGAGCAGGGAGTTCAATTCTCAAAACAGACGAGAATCCACATAGTATTAGAGGGGATATAAGTTCGGAAATGCCGAATGGAACAAAGCATCGGACGGCTTGAAACAATTCAAGTGGACAAAATCATTGAAGGATGTGTCAAGCTAAACAAATAGTAGTCGACTTCACATGAACACAGTCTTCCACCATATCAAATTTATAATTCTGTGAAGACAGGTATGGACTTAGAACAGATTGCCATGTATAAAGAAGAGGGCTAATAGGGACACAAATATGAATAGTGACATAAACAGGAAAAAGAAATGAAAAATAAAAACAATAAATTGTATTGTGAAATTAGATTATGAATCTTAGTACTTGAAATCTCTCTAAGCATCAATGAAATAAGGACATCGTCGCCATCAAGTGATCAACCGTATGTCTCTTTTATTTGCTATATTCATTGTAACCATTTCATAAGCATCATGTTTGCAGTCTTATTTGTGATGTTTATTGCCGATCATGCGAGCAGGGAGTTCAATTCTCAAAACAAACGAGAATCCATATAGTATTAGAGGGGATATAAGTACGTAAATGCCGAATGGAACAAAGTATCGGGACGGCTTGAAACAATTCAAGTGGACAAAATCATTGAAGGATGTGTCAAGCTAAACAAATTGCAGTCGATTACACAAGAACACATTCTTCAACCATAATAAATTTATAATTCTGTGAAGACAGGTATGGAATTAAAACAGATTGCCATATATAAAGAACCAGCTAATAGGGACACAAATATGAATGGGGACATAAACAGGATAAAGAAATGAAAAATAAAAACAATAAATTGTATTGTGAAATTAGATTATGAATCTTCGTACTTGAAATCTCTTTAAGCATCAATGAAATAAGGACATCGTCGCAATCAAGTGATCAACCGCATGTCTCTTTTATTTGCTATATTCATTGTAAACATTTCATAAGCATCATTGTAGCAGTCTTATTTGTAATGTTTCTTGCTGATCATGCGAGCAGGGAGTTCAATTCTCAAAACAGATGAGAATCCATATAGTATTAGAGGGGATATAAGTACGTAAATGCCGAATGGAACAAAGCATAGGGTCGGCTTGAAACAATTCAAGTGGACAAAAGAAACTTGAAGGATGTGTCAAGCTAAACAAATTGCAGTCGATTACACACGAACACATTCTTCAACCATAATAAATTTATATTTCTGTGAAGACAGGTATGGAATTAGAACAGATTGCCATATATAAAGAACCAGCTAATAGGGACACAAATATGAATAGTGGCATAAACAGGATAAAGAAATGAAAAATAAAAACAATAAATTGTATTGTGAAATTAGATTATGAATCTTCATACTTGAAATCTCTTTAAGCATCAATGAAATAAGGACATCGTCGCAATCAAGTGATCAACCGCATGTCTCTTTTATTTGCTATATTCATTGTAAACATTTCAAAAGCATCATTGTAGCAGTCTTATTTGTAATGTTTCTTGCTGATCATGCGAGCAGGGAGTTCAATTCTCAAAACAGATGAGAATCCATATAGTATTAGAGGGGATATAAGTACGTAAATGCCGAATGGAACAAAGCATAGGGTCAGCATGAAACAATTCCAGTGGACAAAATTTTCGAAGGATGTGTCAAGTTAAACGCATAGCAGTCGATTTCACAAGAACACAGTCTTCCACCATATCAAATTTATAATTCTGTCCAGACAAAAAACTTATAGGATGACCTGCCACAATTTAAGAAAAAAAAAGACTGATAATATCACTGAGTTATTACAAAAATGAAAAGAGCTAGTTGCATGGAGCAGATTGAAAAAACAAAATGTAGAGAGACAATGATACGCAAAGAACTGATAGATAACAAAAAAACTCCACATTGATGGTGCAGGTATACAAAAAATTTTCAAGTTATCATAACGAAACTTCGTAAATGGTTTGTGTCTATACATCAATATATACACATGATGTTCTCACACCATTATCGAGAGATACATCCAAAATAATGACATCAATATGTTGTACCACCATAGACAAATATTTACACCAAATTGCGAAATATAATATTCATCCCCTTGGATGTGGTTCTCTACATGTCTGTCTATTATGACCACGCTTCTTGCAATGAGAGCATGTAACCTGTTTCCTCATCCTGTCCTCTGTTCTTATCCGACATTTTTTCGGCCTTCCAGGCTGTCTGCGAGCTACTGGCGGCAACACACGCTCGTCACTTCTAAGATCCCACTGTTTTCCGTCACGTGTGGCATGGATGACATCAGCATAAGTTGCTCGATAGCACTCACTGGTAAACCAATGCTCACAGAAGTCATATGGATCATATCGCTTGAGTTTGATAGCACAAAGGGCATGTGAACAAGGAATGCCAAGGATCTCCCATTTGCGGCAGGTGCATTTCAACTTATCGAGGTGTACCACATCCGTATACTTTGGCGACAATACCTGGAATTCGAATTCTCCAGCCTGCCAACATTGGAGTCTCCGTGAGACTTCCGCCTCGTGAGTTATGATCTTATCAACATATGGGGTGACTCTTGTATTCATGTTTAGCCCTTTTTCACGCCGGCTCTGATAAAATTCCATCAGCTTTGCCCGTATCGACTCTATCTGTTGTGTGATGGGTAGCTCTCTTATGTCTTTCAACAAGCTATTTGTGCTCTCTGCAATATTCGTAGTTAGCATATCATAGCGTTTACCCTCTATGAATGCATTTGCCCAGTGTTTGCGACCGATGGCGTTTATGTAATCGTGAGCCCCCACATCAATTGCTAATATTTCTGCCATGTAGTTATCATACTCACAAACGCGCGTTGGACGCGCGGCGCACCAAAACTTCATGACAATTCCATCATTCTTGGATTTCGCCTGAATATTTTGTGAAATGTGACGGCAGCAAAAACAGTGTTTTGCTGTTGGAATTACATCCTTCACTGCATTGGTGAGTCCCTTCATTCTATCCGACACTATTGTAAGATTTTGTACATGTTCCAAGGTTAAATCCAGATTCGCCATAAACCACGACCAAGTCGAATAGCACTCAGACTCTACAATGGCAAATGCTAGTGGAAAAAGACCATGGTCACTGTCCTGACATACTGCAATTAGTAAGGCTCCTGGGTATTTACCCCGAAGGTGTGTCCCATCAAGGGCAATAAGTGGCCTGATTGATGATTTGAAAGATCTAGCACATCCACCAAAACATACATAATATCTCTGAAAGGAGCCATCGTCTTCTGTCCACATGTTGTCAACTGTACCCGGGTTTGTCCGTTTCAGCTCCTAACGATAATCAGATAGGGTCCTGTATGAATCCTCGAAAGATCTGTGGATGTGTTTCATAGCTATTTCCTTTGCGATGTGGGCCTTCCGATAAGAAATTTGAACGCCAAACTCCCTTTAAAAGTCAGACATAATTTCCTTTGGCCTGTAGTCTTGATGGACTCTTAGTCTTTCTCTGATAAAATCTGCAATCAACGCTGAGGTTGATTGAGGATAATTCGTCCCATTAAGTGGTCCTATACAAATATGTTCTGGATTGTATGACCTTACTTGAAATTGGGGACCAGACTCCACAATGGAAGCGTGGATGCGCCAAGGACATGTAGGATGGCTACACCTTGCCGTTGATTCAAATCTATTGGTCCTTAATGGTTTCAGTCAAAAGTTTTTATACATTGCAAATTTGGCCAATGTGCTTTTGAATGCATCACTGATGGACCGCGCTCCCGGATGCCCGGGTTCCTACCGAGGTCGGCGGACGTGGGAGTCCGTTTGGTTCCGACCCTTTCGTAACCGGGGGGCAAAAGGGGGCGTGCATCAATATTTCTTTTTTTTGTGGGTGTGCCAGATTTTCTATTTTTACTTGGAATTGCAAGTGGTGATCCGGAGATCAACCTTCGCAAGTAAAAAGGAAATCAACTTCTTTCAAGTTTTCCATTGCACATATATTTAAGAAAAGAGACATTTTTCTTGATTTGCCGTGAAAGGCGATTTTTTTGGCATTTATAGCCGATTTTGGCGTTTATAGCCGATTTTTGGCGTTTATAGCCGATTTTGGCATTTATAGCCGATTTACAATCCTTATCAACAATGAAAGACAAGAATTGTGATTTTTGTCTCTTTTGAAAAAATACAAACTACAATGAAAAGCAAGAAAAGGAGGATCTAACTTCTCAGGAGATTGTGGAGGACTCGTTTAGATTGACGGTCGCAAGCCATATGTGGGCTTCGCCATCATCCATGCAGATGAGAACAGAGGATGCTATTGATTCGCTTGGCTTGGCTATAACCTCGAGTTTTTAGAGGACAAAGACCAAAGAAAGGTCCTATGTCCAATAAAAAGCCGAGTAGACGGGCTGAAAAGCCATATCTAAGCCATTGGAGGCAGGAGGAGAAGGCAAGGACCTTGGGGGGGTACCCCCCAAGGGACTTTTGTCACCTTGTTGCGGTGGCCGGTGTCCGATTGACTTGAAATTTGACAGGGAACCTATTGGAGTCATTTTAAGATGATCCATAGGCTCTGTCTTGGAAACCATGGTCCCGGAGAGCTTTGCCGCCGAGAGCTCCTTTTCAGCTGTCGGAGAAGCGAAGTTAGGCCAAATGATTTTGAAATGGCCCGAAACTTCTTGTGTACTCCTCTTTTGGCTGTCTGGAAGAATCTTGCAGTTTTTGTTTGATTCTGACAAGATTTGATTTTTGGAAGCAGCATTGCCTATTTATGGCAGGTTGCGACTTCATGTAGCTCTTTGGATCTTGAAGAGGTAAAGTGACATTTTTGGTGTCAACAAATGCCCCCTCGAGGTACAGTGACGAGTTGCTTAACTTTTGTAGTCGATGTGCCTCGAAGAGATTTTTGAAGGAGAGCCTGTGACTTGACCAAGAGTCTTTGAGCAGTCTTTCTTTTTGGTATTTGTAGCCTTTTGAGCTTCCAGGGGAATTTTATGGTAGTGAAAGGGATCACGTACGATCTCGAGGCAAAGTTTTGAAGATGACATCAGGGATGTGGATTTGGGTTTTGACCTTGTGACCTAACAGGCTATATGTGGCAGGTTAGGGGGTCGGGTTTGGTTTTGATCGTGTGACCCAACAAGCTGTATGTGGAATGTTGGGGGATCAATTTTGGTTTTGATCTTGTGACCTAACAGGCTGTATGTGGCAAGTTAGGGGATCAGGTTTTGGTTTTTGGTTTTTGGTCTTGTGACCTAACATGCTGTATGTGGCAAGTTAGGGGACCAGGATTTGGTTTGATGGAATGTCAATTTCAAGAATTTGGCTCAATTTGGTAGATGAGGCTGGATGGTTTGATTTTTGGAAGCTCATGGGGCTTGTAATTTTCTTTTGTATGGTCCAATCAACTCAAAAGAGGCATGGAACCATTTTTGTATGCTCTTGGTAAGAGGGATTTCTCTTTGACTAAAAGCCCAAAATTTATTTCTTTCTTTTTTCTTTTTTTTTTTTTGTGCCTAGGTGGTCAAACCTGGCTCATATGGGCTAACCCATGGGACCTTAAGCTTTTGAAATGGCTTAGATCTCATATGGTGTCATTTTTGTAAAGAATATCCAAAAATATCTCATTTGGATAGAGAATATCTTTACTTGGAGAGAATCTCTCATGATCCCTTTATTTTTGGGATATAATATCTCAAGATATCTTTCTTTTGGGAAAGAATCCGTCATAGATTTCTTTTTGGGAGAAAATCCTTCAAGATATCTTTCTTTTGGGAAAGAATCTTTCTAATCTCTTTCTTTTGGTAAGGTTACTAATTAGTAACACTTACCTCTTTCTTCTTTCCTTCTTTGGTTTGCTCTCCTCTATAAAAGCAAGGAGAAGGTTGGATCTCTTGCTCTTATTACTTTCTTTTGCAATAATCTCAAGAGGGCTTCAAGACCAAGAGCTTTTCTTCTTCAAGATCTTTAAGACTTTTCTTCTTCTTCTCCATCAATGGCTTCAAGTAAGTTCTCCCCTTTTTTTTTTTCAAAAAAACTCCATTGTAGGAAAAATAAAGTTCTTTCTTTTTTTTTTGTTTCTTTCTTTTCTTTTCTTCTTTTTTTTTTCTTTTCCACGTGTTTGCTTCCCTCTTTTTTTTTACACGGTTTTTTTTTTTTTTGCTTTCTTTTCTTTCTTTTTTTTCATGTTTTTTGTTTTTTTTTTTTGTGTGGGCCGTACGGACAGATCCGTACGGATCTGGCCGTACGGCCACGTGGCCTGTGGGCCAGCCCTCATTTTTTTTCTCTTTTTTTTTTTTTTCCCTCCCCTTTTTTTTTGAGAGAGTTTCTTTTCTTTTTTTTTTGTTTTCTTTCCCCTCTTTTTTTTTTTTAGAGAAAGTTTCTTTTCTTTTTTTTTTTTTCATCATGATAATGCATTTTTTTTTTTTTTGCAAACCTAGATGTTCATGCATGCCTTTAATTTGTAAATTAAATTTGTAGCATGATGTGATAGCATACCTGAAAGTTTTTGCAAATTTGGGAACTTGGAGCTCGCAGTGATGTTGAGCCCTTCCTGATTTTGCAGAGACTTTGAGGTTTCGAAAGTTTGGAGTTTCGGAGCTCGCAGCGATGTTGAGCCCATCTTCAAGCTTTCTATTTCTTTCGGGATAGTTCCTTTTCTTCGGAATTGTCCCGTCATCATGTCAAAATTTCGCCATATTTTTTTTTTAGCGAGATTCTGTCATTTTGATGTTTGATCTTTTTCTTTTCCATCCTTTTCAGGTGGTTCCTCCAGAGCGAACAAGGGTAAAGAACCTGCTACAAGCGTACCTCGTCGATCTTCTAGATCTTCTAATCCGGCCGTTCAGCAGGCTTTTAAGAAGGTCCAGTATGTTGAGAGAAATCTGGAAGAGTGCGACTCCCTCAACAGAGATGAGATGAGGTAGCGACTGATCACTCTCAAGGGAGAGGAATTCTATAAGATCATGGTAAGCAGTCGTCCATGGGTGATGGAAGATCAGAGCATTTTGCCCAAGCCTACCTTCTTCTTTGGTGATGCAGTCCCTGATGACATGACATACCAGAGGAGATGTTTTCAGTTTTCTTTCACAGCAGATGGTGAGAAGAAGACTGTTGCTACCCGGTCGACGTTTGATCGCACCGTCTCGATTCTGAGCCTTGCCCCCACGTGCCCTAAGAGGGAAGATCCTCCAAGCTGGGTGAGAAGGACAAATGTAATCAAGACCGGGGTTTTTGTTGGCGGTTCTCCTGGATATACGGAGAGGTCGCCTGTTGATATGGACCTGTTGATGCCATCCAGCGGCTACCAGGGCTCTGATTATCCGTCGGTCGATTTGAGACCGGTGGGCCTTGGTATTTTCAGTGGTGACGGCAGCAATTGGATCAAGCCTTTCCGACTTCGAGGTCGTTTCAATGCTGACTCTGAGTGGAAGTCGTGGACTGATCGCGTCCTGCTGATTGGTGGCGCCGTTTTGAAGGAAGCCGGGATTTTTGATGCGGTCCGCGCCTTTAGGGAGACCGTGATCTTTTCCGACGAGGCCTTCATGGCTATGCTGGAGTCGTTCCTCCCTCAAACCAATACCTTCGTTGTGACGAATGGTGAGATTGGTTTTTCTTTGAAGGAGCTGAGCGCCATTACTGGATTGCCCATCCTCGGCAAACTCTATGAGGAGTTTATGCCGATTGACAGCGTCCTCGAGGGGCAGTCTGAGGAGTTCAGGCTTCTATACTTTCAGCTTGTCGCCTTCTATGATTTTTTGAAGGAGAAGGAGGGTTTGAAAGTTAGATCCAGCAGTTGGAAGAGTTTTAGCTCTTCATTCCCCAACTTTTTTTATAGCAGGGAGTCTTCTGACAGCGTGACCCAGGAAGCCGGAGCTCAGGATCCAAGTTCAAAGAAAATCTTGGCCATGCAAGAAGAGTTGAGAGATTTCTGTGCTAGTACAAACGCCATATGTCCTGACATTGCACTGCGGAGAGATCTCGCTGTTTAGCTCACTTATTGGCTTGGTGAGGCTGTTTTTGCTGGAGGAGATGGAACGCACATCAGGCCGCATTGTATTTTTCCGGCTTGTCAGATGGCGTTTGGAGAGCAGCTTGCTTTGGTGCCAGCTCTTTACTCCTACCTGTGTACCGAACTGCAGGCTGCTGCTTTTCTGGTTCGGCTTGGGCTTCCCATGAATAGGGTATTTTCAGCCCATATCTTTTATTCGTGGTATGTATACCACTGTCCTGGCTTCCATCGGCTGGGTGCTGCACAGGATGATGATCCTCTGATGATTCGACTGGCTAAGGGCAAAGTTGTTTCCGAATCACTTTTGTTTGCCCGTATGAGGATCCGACGGTTCAGGGACGTCGAGATGGGGCAATCTTCAGTAAAGCTTTCTCCGGAGTTGCGGAAGAAGGCTTTTGATTTTGGTGCCTCCCGAGACTCTACCAGGGCGGGGTCGGGAAGGCATTATTCCTTGACAAATGCAGAGAGAGAGTGGCTTTTCAGCATACGTGTCGGCACGATGGTGTACCGCAGACATCTTTTCGTCGACATCCAGCCGTATGTACCCTCGCTTTGCTTTGCAGCTGGGCTTTTCTCAAGGCGTTGTTGGAGTGCCTTCAAGTATGGTGAAGCGCTTTGGAGGCTTACAGGACGGGAGAAATGCATGGGCTTTCTATAGTGCTGAAGACACTACAGCCATGATTTCTTATCCTGTGTTGCTGACTTCCCGGACTGCCGGCTTTGCGAAGTGGTTCGCGGAGAGCTTTTCGGCATATCGGGGGCTTTCCAAGAAGGAGCTTGATGTGAAGCTGGCATCTGGAAAGGGCCTTGGAAAGTCGGATGGCATCCGGCGAGAGGAAGTTTGGGCCTTCCTTTTTGGAGAGAAGCACAAGATAGGCTTTCTCGGTGACCAGGGCGTCATTGGTTCTGAAGTTGTTCGAGAAATACCTGATGAGGCTTTGGAGCAGCTAGAACAGGAGGAAGCCGAACTTGGTGCTTGGATGCAAGCGGCACAGAGGCAAGCTTCCGTGGAGTCTACTGGCAAGAGCAGACCATCCAGTGAGGAGTCGAGTGGCAAACCTGACTCTGACAGCGGGGCAGGTTCCTCTAAGAAGCGAGCCCGCAGAGGTAAGAGGAGGAGGAGTCATCATCGCAGCAAGGGGCAGCATGAGGATTCTCCTGACTTGGAAGTTCCTCTTACTATCAATGAGGATGTGCCAGTGGATGCTGACGAGCCTCCAGAGAAGAGAAGCCGAGAAGAAGAGACCGTCGGTGAAGGTATAATTCTTCCTTTTTCTTTTTCCATTTCTTTTCATGGGATTTTTTCCATGTTATGATTTGCTTCTTGTTTTATGCTTTTCTTTTTTTTTTTAGCAGAGGAAGACTTGGTGATGCCTGAGGTCCCAACCGATGAGGTGGTGATGGATCCTGTCGAGGCACCTGAAGAAGAACCGAGGGACTCTGGAGTAAATCCAGAATCTCCAATTGGTACGACTTCTTTTGCTCTTTTTTTTTTTTTTTTTTTTTTTGAGTTTGTGACTTGGTTTGCTAACACATATTTTTTTGTTGTCAGCTGACTTGCCACAGAGTTCTGATGACTTTGAACCATCGATCGACGCAAATGTTGATGATGCTTTCGATGAGTTCATGGAGGAAGAAAGTGTTCCGCCAGTCGTCGAAGAAGGTATTTTGTAGTTATAACTCTGATAATGATTTTCAAACAGGGTCATATTCATACCTTTTTGTGTTTCCTTTGCAGGTTTTGAAGTGGCAGAGGAGGATCCGTCGCTTCCAGAGCAAGAGATGCCAGAGGTTGATCCAGAGGTAGAGATTCCTGGGACCAGCTCTGACAATATTGAGGAGATTCCTCGCGCTGAGATTCCTTCCCGAGCAGGAGTAGATTCAGCTGGAAAGAGTTCTTTTGTTACTCTTTCAACATATGATGATATGAGTAGCCGACCAACGGAGTTGGGCGAATCCTCAGCTGGGCCATCTCTTCTTTTTGCGAAGAAGGTGGTGAAGCGAGTTCTGAGCTCTTGGATTGAGACTCTCTTTTCTGGGCACTTGGAAGCCGGATTTGGCATGATCCAGCATGTGCAGGAGATTCTCAGTGATGCTGAAGAGGCTGGTCTGGATGTCACAGGTGCCAGGGTGATCGTTGATAGGATCATTGCACTGGGTGACAAGTGGTTTGAGACCGTGAGTTTGGCTGATGACCAGTTCTTCAAGGAGATGTTCCTGGATCCTGCTGATAAGGCTAAGTCTGACCTGGATGAGGCTACAGAAAGCAAGAAGCAGGCAGTCCGAAAGAGGAATTTAGAAGAGATAGCCATCATCAGGCTGACTCATGACCTTAACATCCTTGACAGGGAGGTCGATGAGGCCAGGAAACGTCTTGAGCATTTGCAGGCACAAGTTGCTACCAAGTGGACTGCCATAATAGAGGCTCGCGACAGGGAGAGTGCCCTGATTCACCAGGTTGCAGATGCCGAATGGGTTCTCAAAAGGAAGTCTGATGAGGATGAACAATGGCAAACTGCTCGAGGTAAGCTTTCTGGTGTGAGAGAAGGGGTACAGCCCACTCCAGCATCTCATGGCAGGTTCCTGAAGAAGCGTGCCTTGGAATCCTTGACGGCTGAGGCTAAAAGTTTGCTTGGGGAGCTGAACTCTTGGCTGGAGACCATTTTTGATTGAGCTCCTGTATATTTTTTTTTTTACAGAAACCATCCTTCTCTCTTTTCTTTTCTTTTTGGTACCACTTGTATTTTTTTGGTACTTATTTTTTGTAGTGCTTGTGAACACTTTCTCTCTCTTTTTTTTTGGTACCACATGTATTTTTTTGGTACTCTTTTCTTTTTTTTTATTATTATCCCTACGCTCACTTGAATCTTTTTGTGATAAAAGTAATTGCTAAATGGGATGCTCTTCTTTTTTTGTTATCCCTACGCTCACTTGAATCTTTTTGTGATAAAAGTAATTGCTAAATGGGATGCTCTTCTTTTTTTTGTTATCCCTACGCTCACTTGAATCTTTTTGTGATAAAAGTAATTGCTAAATGGGATTTGATCAAAAGGTTGTCATTTTGTGAAAAATCTTTTGTCAAGTGATTGTTTTGGCATGAAAGCCAGTTTTTTGTTTGTGGCATGGAAGCCAATTTTGGCATGAGAGCCAGCTTTTCTTGTGGCATTGATAGCCGAGTTTTTTTTTTTTTGTGGCATCTATAGCCAATTTTGGTGGCATTGATAGCCGGTTTGTTTTGTGGCATTGATAGCCATTTTTTTTTTTTAAATCCAAGTTTTTTTTTTTGTTTATGGCATTGATAGCCGGTTTTGTTTTGGTGGCATTGATAGCCGGTTTTGTTTTGGTGGCATTGATAGCCGGGTTTGTGGCATTTATAGCCTGTTTTGATGGCATTTATAGCCGGTTTGTGGCATTTATAGCCTGTTTGTGGCATTTATAGCCGGTTTGGTTTTCAAAAAAAAAAATGCAAGTATCGACTAAAAGTCGCCTCCCTGCTGAATGTTCTTGCAAGTATCGATGGAATGTCGCATCCTTGCTCATTCGGTTGCGAGTATCGATGGAATGTCGCATCCTCGCGGATTTGGGTGCAAGTATCGATGGAATGTCGCATCCTTGCTTTTCAAAATTTTGGTTTTGCGGGTACTGACTTGATGTCGTTTCCCCACGATTTTTGAAATTTGTGGTTTTCTCGAACCTTTGGGTTATGGATATCAACTGAAATGTTGCGTCTCCACAGTTTTTAGGTTTTTTCGAACCTTTGAAATTTGGGTTGTGGATATCAACTGAAATGTTGCGTTTCCACAGTTTTGGATTTTGCAAGTATCGACGAAATGTCGCTTCCCTGCGATTTTGGAAGTGTCGAACGTGGTTCGCTTGCTTCCGATTTGTGCAAGTATCGACTAAGCGTCGCTTCCTCACGGTTTTTGAAAAACCATTTTTTTTTTGTTTAAAGACACGACGGTCATGAGTTTTGACCTAAAACCATTTTGGCGGTAAAAGGCAGGGTGGACTAGGGTGGAAATCCCTGAATCCGGATTTTGTTTCAAACCATGAATTTTGGGTTCAAAGGTTGAAAATTTTGGTCAAGTTAGGGAAAGGTTCCTAAACTTGGATTTTTTTTTTTGAACAATGAAACGATGAAAGTAAGCATTGTTTTAGATTTCTAGAAATTTCAACATTTGATATGAAAATTCTAAAAAAGGTGGGTTTAGCGAGCGTGTACCTGGAAACCGGTTTTGGCCGTACAGGCATTGCTCTTACCCAGTTGGGTAAGTCTTCAAGGGTAGTACCGCTTTAAGAACTTGCCATTGATGGGCAGCATACATCTGTCACCTTCCATGTTTAGGAGTGCGTATGCGCCGTTGGAGAAAACTTTGTCGATGACGTAGGGTCCCTCCCATTTCGGCTCAAATTTGCCTTTGGACTTGTGAGCGAAGACCATTGGTCTTTTTACCGCAAGAACCAAGTCATTCTTTTTGTAGGCGCGTTGCCTGTCCTTTTTATCGAAAGATCCTGCCATACGTGCTTGGTAAAGTTCAATGCTTTGTTGAGCTTCGAGCCGTCTCTCATCGAGATTGTCCAGCTCATGGAGCCGCAATTTGACATTGCTTTCTTGAGTCATGTCATTTTGCAAGGATACCCTCAAGGAAGGAATTTGTATTTCCAAGGGCACGACAGCTTCGCATCCATAGACCAAGGAGAATGGTGTGCTATGGGTTGGTCCTCGAACGGTGGTTCGATAGGCCCACAAAGCTTCAGACATTTTGTCGCTCCAGTCTCTTTTGTGATTAGAGACCATTTTTTTGAGGATTTTGCAGAGTGTCTTGTTGAAAGCTTCTGCTAACCCGTTTGCTGCCGGATTGTATGGAGTCGAAGGACAGCTTTGGATTTTGTATTTGTCGCAGAACCCGTAGAATCGATGATCCCGGAACTGTGGTCCGTTATCATGGACGAATCTTTTGGGTATGCCGAAACGACAAATGATGTTGGTGCGTAGGAACTGAAGGACTGATGAGGTCTTCATTTCGTTAAACGCAAATGCTTCTGACCACTTGGAGAAGTAATCCGTAGCGGCGAAGATGAAGCGATGACCTTTGCTTGAAGGGGGAGAAATAGGACCTATGATGTCCATACCCCAGGCTTCGAAAGGCCATGAGATCGTTGTAGGATGCAGCCATTCTGGAGGCATGTGAATGTAATCTCCATGAACTTGGCATTGTTGGCAGCGCTTAGCAAATTGCATTGCGTCAGCTACCATGGTAGGCCAGTAATATCCTAACCTTTTTATCTGATCATAGAGCTTAGGTCCAGCCTGATGAGCTCCGCAAAGACCAGCATGAACTTCTTTGAGTGTTTCTTCAGCCTCTTGTTGTGACAAGCAGCGTAGAAGTACTCCGTTGAAGGATTTCCTGTAAAGGATTTTTGAAGGAATATCCAAATGGAAGCTTGGGGTTCGCCTTTGGATGCTTACCCGTTCTTTTGGATCTTCAGGTAGGATTCCGAACATAATGTAATCAATGAACGGATCCCTCCAGTCGCCAATTGAAGTTTGAAGGATTGAAATCCGACTTCCGACCACTTGGTGGCATTCAGCAACTGCTTGGTGTGTGTTAAGAGGAGGAAGGATTCTCCTTTCACACACTGTGATTTGCATGTTTTCCCCTTCCTGGATTGCCATGGATGCGGCAAGTCCGGCTAGGGCATCTGCACGTATGTTTTCACCTCTACGAATGTGGGTGATGTGACAGATCTCAAACTTTTGCAGAAGTGATTGTGCCTTGTTGTAGGAAGGCAGCAAATCTGGCTTCCTGACTTCAAATTTCTGATTCATCTGGTTGACGATCAGTTGAGAGTCTCCAAAGACTTCCAGCATGGTGATACCGGATTCGATGGCGAGTTCCAATCCTAAGATCAGAGCTTGATATTCAGCTGCATTGTTTGTGCATGGTTCCAGTAGCGAGAAAGCGTGTGGAATCATGTATTTGTCGGGGCTAACAAAGAGGATGCCAACTCCCGAGATCAGCTGTCTTTTTTCATTTGTCCTGGTTGCACCGTCAAAGTACATATCCCAGGAGGCACTTTGTGAGAAAGTCTCCACATTGTAGACTGGTTCGTCTGGGAGATCATCTCTGAGTGGAGAATCTTTAGGCAATGGATGCTCTGCGAGGAAGCCCGCTAGAGCTTGCCCTTTGATTGCTTTTTGTGGTACATACCTAATATCAAATTGTGACAGAAGGATGGACCATTTTGCCAGTCGAGCATTGAGAGAACCTGCCTTTGTGACAAGGACCTTCAAGAGGTTGACCCTCGAGACCAGGTAGACTGTGTTGGAAAGCAAGTAGTGACGCAGCTTTTGTACGGCGAACATCACTGCAAGACATTCTTTTTCGACTGGAGAGTAGCGATGCTCTGCACCTACTAGCATGCGGCTGAGGTAATATAGAGCAGCTTCTTTTCTTTGATCGTTTTCTTGCGCAAGCAGAGCTCCCAGAGAGTGATCAAGGGCTCTTGTGTACAAGATGAATGGTTTTCCAGTGGTAGGAGCAGCTAACACTAAAGGTTTTGTCAGGTATGACTTGATGTCTTGGAAAGCAGCTTCACAGTCAGCATCCCAAACAAAGTTTACACCTTTTTTCATCAATCGGGAGAATGGACGGCATTTCCCCGAAAGATTGGAGATGAACCGTCTGATGTAGGCTAATCTCCCTTGAAGCCCTTTGAGTTCTCTCAAGGTTCTTGGAGAGGGCATTTCTAGAATGGCTTTGACTTTTATGGGGTCAAGCTCTATTCCAGCTTTCCGAACTAAGAATCCGAGGAACTTACCCGACGAGACGCCGAAGAAGCATTTCAATGGATTCATTCGCAGTTTGTGTTTGCGAAGCCGGAGGAAGACTTCTCGAAGGTTTTCGAGATGATCTTCTTTTCTTTTGCTTTTGACGGCGAGGTCATCAACGTAACATTCAACCGTCTTGTGCTGCATATCTTGGAATATTTTCATCATAGCCCTCTGATATGTGGCACCAGCATTTTTCAGACCAAATGGCATGACAGTGTAACAATACACGCCAAATGGGGTTCGAAAGGATGTATGTTTTTCATCCTCAGGATGCATCTTTATCTGATTGTAGCCAGAGAAACCATCCATGAATGTCATTCGCTCGAATCCACAGGTATTATCAATCATTACCTCTGGTATGGGGAGCGGAAATTCATCTTTTGGGCATGCGCCATTCAGGTCTCTATAATCAATACAGACCCTGATCTGCCCATTTTTCTTTGTCACGGGGACAATGTTGGCCAACCATTCAGGATGTTGTTCCTCACGGATGAAGCCGACGCTTTTGAGTTTTTGAACTTCTTGTTCAATTTTATCCATCACGTCTGGACGGAATCTTCTTTGGCCTTGCTTGACAGGCTTGATGTCTTCTTGAAGATTGAGTTTGTGAACTGCTATTTTGGGGTCTAAGCCTGGCATTTCAGCGTAAGACCATGCAAAGCAATCAACGAACTCACGAAGAAAGGCGATATACTCGGGTAACTCATCATCCTTTATATTCTTGCTTATGAATACAGGACGTGGGTTATCTGGTGTTCCCAAGTCTATCTTTTGAACAGGATCTTCTGTTGGAAGGTTCGAAGGTGGGTCCTCCACAATATTTTCGGAGGCTTCCAGCTCAACGAAACCTTCTGGGGTTTCAAGGGCATTTCCAGACCAAGGTTTTGTTCCTTTCCACGTGTCTTCTTGATCGGTAATTTTCCCAAGGCTTGCTATGAGATGATCCCAATCGCCTGTTGAAACCGAGTCGAAGTAGGCTACTTCTTTTGGAGATGAGGGTTCTTCTGGGTCAGAAGTCCACACATCTGTGCCATCGGACAACTCCTCTTCATTTTCGGAGAAATCGTGCCAATTGGATGAGCTTCCTGGATCTTTGTCAGGTGACTCATCAAAGAGATATCCAGGGAGATCGATGTCTTCATGGACTTGAGATGTTGAGGCTTGGTCAGTATATTGACTTTTAAGCCTTTGTGTCAATTGTCTCAAGGGAGTGTCAGGATCATACCCTAACCCGTGTGAAGACTTTTCTACATAGCCGTAGAGTCTCCAATCTTCCAGCTGGCTTTTGGTCAAGACGGGCCCCAATGGCGTGAGAATACCGCGTCCTTCTCCCAAACCGACTGGGTTTTGAGCGTCATAGCCCATTTTCTTCATAATAGCTTGTGCCACAGAACTGTATAAGGATAGTTGAGGCGTACCTTTATTTTGGAAAGGTTCAAGCATGGAGTTTGATGAAGAAGCATCCGATCTATGGAAGAAGATCGGTTTTTCCTTTGCTGAAGTTGCTGGAACAACGAAGGAAGCTGACGTAGGATCTTCTATGTCAGAAGTTGTCTCCATTGGAGTAAGAGCAGGCTGAACTTGTTGAGTGTCAGCTTGGCTTGACGATGTGTTGTCTTCTGGCTCTGAATCCGAGTCCGTGTCTTGCATAATAGACACGAAAGAGACAACAAATTTGCCCCCAGGCTTTTGTTTTGCCTTCTTCACTTTAGTTGTGATGACCAAAGGCTTTGAAGATTTGAGGGAGATGATGAAGGGAGTTTGCATTCTCTCTTCAGATTTACCGGATGGTTTGTTTTCTTCCGGTGATTGTTGAGGAGCTTTGCCTTTATCTTTCTGGAGATTTTCGGCAAAGGATGCTGTATGCTTCCCCTCTTCTTCTTTTTCACCTTCATACATCTGTGAGTCTGCGAAGTGGATTTCTTTACCTTTGAAGGGTTTTCTGTCCGCAAAGACTCGATGTATCATGCCGTCGTCGCCAACAAACTTGATGCATTGATGTAGAGTTGAAGGGACAACACCATTCTCATGGATCCAAGGGCGTCCGAGAAGGATGTTGTAGCATGAAGGGGTCTTTATTGCATACACTGTGACCTCAGAGATAAGATCACCGATCTGCAATTTTAACCTGATTTTGCCGATAGGCCTTTGAGTACTCCCATCGTATCCAAAGATAGATACAGATGTGTGGCTCAGTTTGCTGGGTGGGATGCCCAACTCTTCAAGAGCCGATGTGGAGATGAGGTTGAGTGCAGAACCTGGGTCGATCTGAACTCTATGCATAGGCATTTCCTTGATATACCCTGTGAAGTACAGGGGTCGGTTATGCCTGGTTTTGCCAAGTAGGAGGTCATCCTTTGTGAAGGCGATGGTTGCACTGGCTGCTTTTTTAACCGAGAGGCATTCAATGCATGATCCCTCAGTTTTCTTCTTTTCTCCCTTTGAGGAGGCTTCTGAGTTTTTGACCCGGTAATCCATTTCAATTTGGAGGACTTGCGGGGCATGTTTGTCGACATCCTCATTCAGCTTTTGTAATTCCGAAATGAGATTATCACGAGTGTGCGGAGACATTCGCAACAAATCTAGGATGTGCAGACGTGCAGGTATGTGCTTGAAGTGTTCAATCAAGTCATACTTGAAAGCCTCCTTAGGGCCTGCATGTTCATCATTGTTGCCACTAGGGGCGCTTACAACATCTTTTCCCGAAGGATTTACATATGTAAAGGAAGATTGGTTGTAATTTTTGTGGTAGTCCCGGCCTGAACGGGTGCCTCTACCAACTTCGAGAGCTTCTTGAGAAGGGTCTTCGTTTGGAAGATTGTCTTCAGGATCAAGAGGCTGTCGTTTTTCATTTGCTGAGGATGCATCAGCAACAGAGTTACCATCCTCAGTGATTGTGTTGCATGGAGCATTTTTCGGGAACAAGTCCTGAACAGCATCCAGCAATCTTTCTTCTTCGTTGACTAATTCATCGTCCCAAGCATCAATGGCTGGGAATTCTTCAGTCAGGAAGGGTGGGAACTTTGAAGTCACAGTCTCAGGAGAAGAAACCTGAGAGGGTGTCATCTCAGTGAAAGTCACGTGAGACGAGGTGGCTTCAGAAGATATATTGCTAGGCGTCGCCGGAGTGTAAGTGCTCTCATCAGACGATGCTTCGGAAGAGCTATAATCCCGAATTATCACATTACAGGAAGCTCTGACGGGAGACGTTGCCTGATCGGAGTCAGACTCATCCTCGGATGTAAGAGGATCGTCTATCCAGCATTTTTCTCCATTTTCAGGAGTTAAGGGAGGATGTACCTGGTGGTCTTCAGGGACTTCAGGCTCTGGATTGCGAGGAGGCTCGTTGACGCGTTCTTGCTCTTGTTCTAGAGCGAGTCGCTGCAAGATCCTTGCATATTCTTCAAGATCAGGCATGGGAGCCGGATCTTCTTCTTCATCAACTCTTTGTGGCTCAACATGGTTGATTTCCACTGGAGTAATGAGAGGTGCTGGGTCAACAGCATTTTCTTGTACAGCTTCTTGGTCTTCTTCATCATCAGACCAGGATCCTTGTGGCTGTAGGGGGTTATACCAGATTACTGGCATAAGATGAGACTCAGGAACCCATTCTTCATCGGAGAGATATTCTCCTGTTTCAAGGGACTCCTCCCACTCATCTGTGTAGTTGGATTCGAATCCATCATCGGTGTCGCTGGACTCGTATCCATCAATGGAGAATCCAACTACCGAATTGCAAGAGTATGATGTCTCCTGCATGGCTTCTTTGAATTGAGGTGGCATGAAATCACTGAGAGTGAATTTCGTTACCCCCTTTGAAGTCTCTGGAAGGGATGTTTTTGTTACCTCCAGTGAAGCGGTAGAGGAAGCCTCTGCCTTTTCTTTGACCTCTAGTTTTGGCTGGGTCTTCTCTTGCCGTTTGAGCTTGAGGAGATGTTTCCTAGCCTGCCTTCGCTGTTGAGCTGTAGGCTTTGTTTTCACGACCTCCCAATTTTCATCTTCCAGGAGATCGGGATGTACCCATATCGGTTGTCCGTCTGGTGTCGGGTAAGGAACCAGTTCCTCGGACGCTTCGATTGAGTTTATCACCTTGAAGGAAGTAGTGATCTTCTTCTTCGGTGATCTTGATGTTTGTCCACATGTCACCATGTTGACGGAGGCAGACCCATAGTTTTTGTCAAAGGTGATGACTCCGTTTTTCCACATCTCATTTATTTTCTCTCTCACAACGAAGCATTGATTGAGAGGATGCGAGATCATCTGGTGGTATGGACAGTACCGAGGATCGTTGGTTTTGCCAACATCACCCGGTCTTTTTGGTTCAGGCAAGGTGAGCTTGCCGTTTGCTACAAGAGCCCCGAAGATTTCATCAACATCTTCATCAAACGGGTATTTCTTCTTTACTCATTCTTTGAAGGCATCAGAGAGTTCAGGTCTCTTACCAATAGCTTTGTTTTCAGCTTTCTTTGATGGCTGAGGAGCTGACTTGGTCTGCACATTGAGGACCTCTTTCTTCTTTGGTTTAGAGGTTGCAATGGCGGTTGGCTCTTTTCTTGATGATTTCTGACTGTTGAGGTCTTTAATCACCGTTTCAGCTTCGATGGAAGCTTCTAGGAGTTCTCCCAGGTTTTTTGATTTGTTGCCGATGATCATGGAGCGGATTCTGGCTCTCATGTTGTTTCGGCAGATGTCGACTAGCGACGCTTGTGGCAATACATCAGAGCATTTGTATGCCATTGCTTTCCACTTGTGAATGAAGTCATATGTTGATTCATTCTCCCCCTGTTTTAGGCTGCACAGCTGAGCCATAGTAGCGGGATGATCTTCACCTTTGAAGTGAGTCAGGAAGCGTGTCTCTAGCATGGCCCAGTTTTGGATTGAGTCCTCCGGCAGAGTGGAGTACCAATCGAAGGCCGTACCTTTTAGGGTACTTGCAAAGAGGCGGATCTTGAGTGCATCTTGATCCGCGATAGCTCCCGTCAGGATCTTGAAGTGGATGACGTGCTGTCTGGCTGATCCTTTCCCCGTATATGTTTGGAGAGTAGGATGCTTGAATTTGGTGGGGAACGGGACCGAGTCCATCCATAAGGGATATGGTGGCTTGATCCCATGCTCCTTGAGTATATCCTCTTCTTTTGCTTTGGCGAGGATACCGTCTACGTCCTTTTTGGTTAGGGCGCGTGACTCATTTTCTTCTCTATTTACCTCGTCGTCTTGATGATTCGGAGGAGGTTCATTGTTCGCCTGATTTTGGAAGGCGAGGAGAAGGTTTTCCATCAGAGTTTCAATCCTCTGCTGGCCCTGTTCCAACTGTTGGATGCGGGTGATCGCATCTTCTGGAGGTGGATTGTGGGGTGGTGGCTCAGAATTTGTAGCCAAGACATTCATCCTTCGTGATTCGAACGAAGAAACTGTCCTGGTGACTGAGCTGGGGCTCATTCTTTTTGAAGAAGAGCTTGAGGAAGGATCACTTTGTTGTCCTTTGCTTGAAGGAGCAGGGGATTCTTCTGAATGTCTTCTTGTCCTGGAGACGCTGCGGGTCATCGGACGTCGGACATGGATTTTTGTTGCTGATTTTTGGCACCTTCTGGTTTTTCCAACCATATGGACGGCAGCAACTTGGTTAGGTCTTTCTTTTTCGACCCATTTGGGAGAGACTTGAAGTGTGGGAGGCTGGGTCCTTTGCTTCTCTAGTCTCTTTTGTCTATACGACGCGCGGCGGCGTATACGACGAGCAATTTGAGCTTCGGTCAGCTCTGACTGGGCTTTGACGATGAAGGATGTGCTCCCTCGGGCGCAGCAGCCGAGCCTGTCTTCTCTGTAGGTGGGCAAGGACAGGATGCGAACCCTGTCCTTCGCCTGTTGCAGCGAAGCTTTGAATTTTTGAAGTTCGGCCCCTGTAGAGATGAAGGGTCGAACTGCAGGTTTGTAGGCCTTAGCAGGTGCTTGTAGAGGCCTTGTGATGCATGACTTGATTTTGGGCTTGTAGGAACAAGCCGGCTCATGCTGGGATGACTTGGAAGTCAAGTCGGAGATGGGTCTCTCCTCTTTCATGTAGGCAAGAGGATAGAACTGGTTCTCCTTGAGTGGGGCCAGGAATGCTGGCTTAGTGGATGTTTGGGACCTTCTCTGTTTTGGTGAAGGTCTTAGGGACCAAGTCTTGGAGTAGGCCTGGTTGTTTGCAGGTTGAGGCTTCGTGGGGCTGCCACGGGCTTCAGGCCTTCTGGTGCTCGCCTTTGGTGTCATGGTAGTGACACGTTGAGTGGCGAGTTTCTGCTTCTTGGAGGGAGCAGTTTGTTCTTCGGGAAGTGGGAATGGTCCCAGCGTCCCAAAGACGATAGTCCGGGGAGTCGAGGTCGACCCGGAGTTCAGAGAGTTGCCGAGGGAGTTGACACTTCGGCAGCTGATGGGGCGCTTGTAGGTGCGCGTGGTTTGCTTCTGTTGAAGCATGAGTTGGTGCTTGTTTTCGTCGAAAGTAATGGTTAGTGAAGCTGCCATTGTTAGTTTTCGAAAATTTCTGAAACAAGACCACATCCATTAGTAATCACAAGAATATAATGATCATAAATGGGAAGTTCTATGGTTTCGTCTTTTCAATTTGCTCGAGGTAGATGACCCAAGCAATATGAGGAAGGCAAAATGCCATAGAGGGTACAATTGTTCTGATCGCAGGTATGGTAAGCCCAGAATGGGCATCCCAGTGACTGCTAGAAGCAATTGTGAACTTAAATTCGACTTATCGAGAAGCAGAGCTTGCTCGAGGTAAGAAGAATATAAAGTTGGAGTTACAGATGTGCCGGTCGCAATACAGTAGACCCTGAAAGGGCGTACTAGTACCGCTAGACACAAATGTTTTGAGACCGCATCTATGAGATGAGATTCTCTGTTTTGAAAGGTCAAGATTGGATTCATCAAAGAGAGCAGATGGTATTCCAATCTGAACACGGGCTCAGCGATTTCCGCGAGCGCCAGTGCTCAGAAAGAAATGAACCATGATTTCTCGGATCTGAATCTAAAAATGACGAGTTTTTTTTTGAAAGGCCAATATCGGGTTCATCAAAGAGAGCAAAAGGCACTCCAATCTGAACACGGGCTCAGCGATTTCCGCGAGCGCCAGTGCTCAGAAAGGAGAAGACCAAGATTTCTCTAATCTAAACCCAAAATGACGGAAGTTTTTTTTTTTTTTAAAGATTTTTGAAGATTTTTTTTTATTTATTTTTTTTTATTTATTTTTTATTATTTTTTTTTTAAGATTTTTTTTTTTGAAAATTTTTTTTTATTTTTTATTTTTTATTTTAAATTTTTATTTTTAAAAATTTTATTTTTGAGAAAAAAAAATTTATTTAAAAGACGAGAGAGTACACATAGGCCTCCTAACCCGGTCTTATGAAATCTTGATTGATAGAATTGCCCCCAGGTAAGGGTAGGATTACTTAATGAACCCGTTTGGAGGACCCTTGCCTAGAACAGTCAAGCTGTCTCCACACTCTGGACAAGGCTTTTCTTTGAATCAACCATGATCAAAGAACACAGTTGGTTTTAACCTTAGTGGTCTATGTCTTTTTTTTTTATATTTTTTTTTTATTTTTATGTTTATGAATTCATCGAAGAGAAACAATGGCCCAAAACCTTAGTCGAACAGGCTCAACATTTCTGCAAGCGCGATGAACGATAGGAACGGATCAAGGTTTCTCAATTTTGAATCCAAATTGAGAAATCTAAAATTTTTTTATACTTTTATATATATATATATATTTTTTTAGATTTTTTAATGAACTCATCGAAGAGAAACAATGGCCCAACCCCCGATCCGAACACGGTCTCAGCGATTTCCGCGAGCGCCAGTGCCCAGAAGGGAAAGGATCAAAGTTTCTCAATTTTGAATCCAAAAATGAAAAATCTGATTTTTTTTTGTTTTTTTTTGTTTTGAAAAGAGAAAGAGTGGAAATAAATTCAAAGAATTAGAAATTTCCAAACAAAAAATCTCATCTCATTTTTTTTTATGCGGAATTCAACATAGGCCACCAATTATAAAGTAGCCAAGGAATCGAGAAAAGAAATATAAGCATAGAGCAAAATATATGATATGCAAATATTTCATTTCTAGCATCGTGTTCTCAAATAAACGAGTCCCACCGGGTGATGCCAGCTTGATGGACCGCGCTCCCGGATGCCCGGGTTCCTACCGAGGTCGGCGGACGTGGGAGTCCGTTTGGTTTCGACCCTTTCGTAACCGGGGGGCAAAAGGGGGCGTGCATCAATATTTCTTTTTTTTGTGGGTGTGCCAGATTTTCTATTTTTACTTGGAATTGCAAGTGGTGATCCGGAGATCAACCTTCGCAAGTAAAAAGGAAATCAACTTCTTTCAAGTTTTCCATTGCACATATATTTAAGAAAAGAGACATTTTTCTTGATTTGCCGTGAAAGGCGATTTTTTTGGCATTTATAGCCGATTTTGGCGTTTATAGCCGATTTTTGGCGTTTATAGCCGATTTTGGCATTTATAGCCGATTTACAATCCTTATCAACAATGAAAGACAAGAATTGTGATTTTTGTCTCTTTTGAAAAAATACAAACTACAATGAAAAGCAAGAAAAGGAGGATCTAACTTCTCAGGAGATTGTGGAGGACTCGTTTAGATTGACGGTCGCAAGCCATATGTGGGCTTCGCCATCATCCATGCAGATGAGAACAGAGGATGCTATTGATTCGCTTGGCTTGGCTATAACCTCGAGTTTTTAGAGGACAAAGACCAAAGGAAGGTCCTATGTCCAATAAAAAGCCGAGTAGACGGGCTGAAAAGCCATATCTAAGCCATTGAAGGCAGGAGGAGAAGGCAAGGACCTTGGGGGGGGGGTACCCCCCAAGGGACTTTTGTCACCTTGTTGCGGTGGCCGGTGTCCGATTGACTTGAAATTTGACAGGGAACCTATTGGAGTCATTTTAAGATGATCCATAGGCTCTGTCTTGGAAACCATGGTCCCGGAGAGCTTTGCCGCCGAGAGCTCCTTTTCAGCTGTCGGAGAAGCGAAGTTAGGCCAAATGATTTTGAAATGGCCCGAAACTTCTTGTGTACTCCTCTTTTGGCTGTCTGGAAGAATCTTGCAGTTTTTGTTTGATTCTGACAAGATTTGATTTTTGGAAGCAGCATTGCCTATTTATGGCAGGTTGCGACTTCATGTAGCTCTTTGGATCTTGAAGAGGCAAAGTGACATTTTTGGTGTCAACAATCACGGCTATTAAACACCCTACCCTTCTACATCTCGTGCGGCGAATCATCATGGAGTGGCGTATGGATGTGTAAATCATCCGCTCCCTGCATGGTGTCGATAATAACTGTTGGCTTGTTCAAATCTGGATCAAACTGTACAGTCCCGGGTACGATGACATCTATATCAACATAATCGGCTTCGGAGTCGTTCGATGGTTTGTCTTGGAATGAGGATGCGGCGCCTCGCGGATGTATTTTATCCATTCTAAATTCAATATGACTGGGAATTCCCTGGCCGTATCCTGCTGGTCCTTGTGCATCAAGATTGTCAATATCAATCACCAGGCCAACATCATTTTTTGCAGCTGGATTTTCCTCTCCATCACGGAGGCAGGGGTGGCATCCTTCTTTATGAGATTCTGTATTCACATGCAGATCATCTAGATTATCATGGTTGAAATCCATCCCAACATCCATCTCGACAAATCCATTTTCTTCTGAGCTGCACGTATAGCATCCAGATGGAAACAACATATCACTATCATTGCCAAGGTGTACAGAAGGACATGAATGATGCAACCATGATTCTCTGAAGACGTTGGCATTTATTGCTGCCAGGTCACATCCTTTCATCGTTTGGTTAAAACTGCATGATAAATAAACGTGATCATTACAAATATTGATATTGACAGAATGGAATGACACCTGATTATATCAAAAAATAATAAGAGCAAATCATTTACAATGAGGACATATCTTGCTAGACTAAATCATTAACAACAAGCTGCTTTTCAGAGTCAGTCCAACGCATTCCCACGGATGTGGAATTTCAAAATTACAACGAACAGATGAAAGCAAAAATATGGAAATGAAATGACCAAAAAAATAAAAATAAAAAAAGACAAAAATTCTTAATAAATAAATCAATAACAAACTTTGGAGATGGTAGTGTTATATTAAAATTTGCATCCTCGTTGATATTCACGTTGCATGTTCTGTCTTGTTGGTAAAGAACATGTCCGGATGCATCCCTACAAACGAAAAGAAATAAATGTTATTTATAAGAATACAATTAGTGACCCTTTAGGATAACATATAACTACAAACAAACCCAGTGCTGACCTTTTCCCAAGAAATGAAGTCGGACTACTAGGCCGAACAACTTTACTAGATCCCATTCTGCATATAAATAAAATTAGCTGCTTAGTATTATGAAGCATTGTTGCAGTTAACAAGTCTAATCATGGCATACCTATGTTCATTACTTTGGTGATCTATTGTATGAACCGCATTTGGTTGGATGTATAGATACACTGCACTTGCATCAACCACGGATGCTCTGAACATAATCTCTACATCCTCATCGCTTGTTATGCCAACCAAAGTGCAAACTTTCCCATTCTGATGAAGGTATTGTATATATGGGACATGTCCTAGCTCGTAACCATTAGAGAGATCACAGACTTTTTGGACCAATTGTGAGAACGTTATGGATCTCTGCAAGAACACCATCTTTGGACAACCTCCATTGTAAGTTGGACTTCCATTATCCCAAACAAATTGTCCACCGGAATGGAGGATGACTAGTAAATCACGATCGGACATTATGCTGCAGGCACATAGTCTTGATAAGCAAAACTACTAGCTATCTAACTAAATTGGCAGTAACTTGACCGGGTTATTATAAGTGCAGGCATATAGTCTTGATAAGCAAAACTACTATCTAACTAAATTGGCAGACGCATGCAAGATTAATCGTAAGTGCACTAATCCAACACAGTTTAGCATATTCATAAGTGGCACCACCATAATTCACTCCTAATAGTCCCATCACAGGCGACTCTATTAAAAGATGCGTATACGATTTGGAGAAACGAACAGTATTAAGTAACTTACGATGGAAGGACTAATAAACCAAAACCAATGCTATTGACTAAAACACATTTTGTGAGGAGTAAAAATTATTATTATTATTTTTTTATCAAACAGAATATTGTTGAATTTAAACTTAGATGCAAAAACAACGAGAAGGGAGTCACAAAGCCAGTCAAGTTCGACCAATGTGAATTATGAGAAATTTCATATGATAACGAACAACGAGAAGGGAGTCACAAAGCCAGTCAAGTTCGACCAATGTGAATTATGGGAAATATCATATGATAATGATATCGCTGCTATAATTTTTATTTTCTTCATCCATATTATGGTATCCAACAATGTAAAAAAATCCAGGCTTTATACCGAGATGCATAAACGGTGGTGGAATGCTTGTATGTTACTGCGAAGAATTTGAATCTGAAAACACCGCTTAGGGGAAAACGCCCATTAGTAATTAGCTTACCAAAACTCATACGAACGAAACACTGCTAACTTAATATTGAAATACATAACCAATGAGAGGCACTCACCATTTACATCAACTTAGCTTATTGACAAAAAAGAAATTGTTCTTTGATAATGATATCACTCTTTATTTTCCTCATCTAATCGTGGTGTTCAACAATACAGCAGGGGTCACTTTATATTGAGATGCATAAACGATGAGGACGATTCTTGATTTCACTCAATTTTGAGCTAAAGGAAATTGTTATTTGATAACGATATCGTTACCATATTTGTTATTTTCTTCTTCCAATTGTGGTATCCGTCAACAAAACATTGCTGATTTTATATTCGTATGGATGAACAATGAGAAGGACTATTTATTTCACTTTTTCTGATAACGATATCGTTTCAGTAATTTATAGATACACAACAAATTTTTTGCAGCCTAAAACAAAAGGATAATGGTTATATATTTGGGTGCTTAAAATATGAAGAAAGACTTACGGACTTCACACATATATTGATTCCAACCTCAATTATATGACAAAATACGAATGAATGTGCTAACAAATTCGTTTTCTCCAGGATTCTTAACGTCTTGCTATAACCTGATTGTTAGTCCATATTATTGGAGTCTAATATTATCAACTAGGGAAAAGGGCCATTAGTAATTCGCTGACCAAACCCGAAAAATTGGTTGAAAAATATTGGTTTTTGGAAATCTATGACCATATTCTACACATAATTATTTATTGGGAAAGAAATCACTACATTCTATGTAAATGACTGTCGAGAATATTTGTACATAAAAAAGTGAATATATTGAGGGGGACCAAAAAAGAACCTTGGCAACGATGGGTAAGAAGGTGGACAAAAGGAAATAACCGGATTGGATAAGGTCAATGTCTAGCCATTGGAAATAGGAGCACGCAATATGAGCAGTTGGATAAAAAAACTATTATAGTCAAATTCATTGTAAATTTCTTTCAAAAGATGAATGTGAAAGACAACTAAAGGCATATATGTAGTCTTGCACAAAATAAAAAAATCAAAACAATCATAAAGATTGTGTGCTGTTAAAATAAAGGCTTTGAAGTCCGGAACGGTACCCGTCCACTCAAAATCATCATGAGAACAGTGCATTTTAAGTAGATGAAATGCACATACACAATAAAAGTTGTAGGAACAAAATTAATGTAAGCTATATACAGATAAGCAATTCCCAAAGGAAAAAAAAAAAAAAAAAAAAAAACAATCCAAATTAACAGAATCAGTGACCATTCCTCACAGTGATTTAGAGCTTTGATCACTTCGAAGGTGGCTGAGAAGACATGAATTTCAAAACATAACACTTTTCCTTTTGCCTTCTTGACCCGAACAAAGACCTCTGTCGTTTCCTATTCTTTCAATGAAAAAGCAGATGCATATCATCATATATCAAAAGCAGAATTGCCATTGGACGAATTGAATGCAGCATCATTACTTAACTGGGACTTATGCTAAAATAGGTACAATGTATACAAGCTGCATCAACATTTGGCAGATTCTGTTTGATGTTTGAGGCATCAAGATTGCAATACTTAATATATAGTTTTTTTTTTTTCCCTGCAAAGTGCAAGGCTCGACACCATTACTGAAACTTCGGCAGGAGCAATAGGGGCTTGCACACTATAGTCTATCAAGCTTTTCATTTAGTTTCAAAAAATTAACCATTAAATGCGCATACAGTTCCAGTAAGAATGAACATAGTACAAGACAATTCTCACACATGGATATTTGCTGAAAACCCAACATGCAATATGAACGTGAAGTGAAAAGAAAAAAAATGACAGAACTCAACAGCAAATTTGTTGAAAGACATTCTCAGCAACAAGGACGAGAGAGAAAAAACTGACATAACACAGTCTAAATTTGTTGCAAAAAAACCAAAACGGTTATGTTAAGCAAGTTCTCACCTTTATTGGCTACAGAAACACTCTTTCATATGCAAGATCTTCTCCAACAACTCCGCCGATAAGAGACGGATGTAGAGTTGCCAGACACTGAAGAGGAACAAAGAGAATAAAACCACTTATCTCACAAAAGATTAGTTGTCTGTGCAAGAATGTACTTTTCAGACATTCCCTTTTTCATTACAGCCAATACTTATATTTTTCTCCACTATTAGACAATTGAATGGGAATAGATTGAGGTGGGGTGCTGGAATAAATAGCAGGAGATGACATAAAAAACATACATTAAGAAACCTGAGAGTAAAAGTTCATGAGCTTGAACGATCATCAGCATCTCAATCATCTGGGCCCTCAATTTATTCATATGATGGTGCTGCACTTTGATTCCTGGCCATTGATTGGATAGTTCTGACGGTGAAGGTCGAAGCCGGAGAGGAAGGGGTAAATAGAGAGCAGGGATCGGCAAAGCCGGAGAGGAAGAAGGGAAAGAGAGCTGGGAGCCGAAGGAAGGAGAGAGGAAGACGCGGGAGAAGGGCTGGAGAAGCTCTGGCGGGAACGAGGAAGAAAGAAGTAAGAAAAGGGAAAATAGATGACGATGTCGTTCGAAAGGAGGAGGGGTACAATAGTAAGAAATCACCGTACGAACACTATAATGGTCATATACGTGTATTTGACACTAAATCTGTATAAAATGACTGTACCGACACTTTTTTTTGGTAAAATTACCTTTTTTTTTTTTTTTTTTTTGTAAAAATCCCTTGTTTAATATCCCTGAAGCTTGCGGTACGCCGGTACCCAAGACGGGTACCCAAGACCGCTTCCTTTTGTCCTTTTCCCTTTCCTAAATACCACAATACAGGGTCAGCAATAAGTGCATGAACGAAGTGCAACGCTCCAAAGTCCAATCATCTCCACTGTAGCAAAAAAGGGCCAATAGGAAATCTACAGATCAAAATCAAGCCATTCATGACAGTTCAATCAAACAACTGTTTCCAAAGAGAGTGGACTTTTCTCGCTACGGTCAAAGTCTGAATGAGATTGAATTGCCTTCACCTTTGCTGGGCTCGCCCGATTGACATTAACGAACCTGCACAGAGTGGGCCCCCATAGCTGGTTAACGTTTTCAACGAGCAGTCGGTCAAACCATGGCACCGTGAATCTCTCACCACAGCCTCGTTTCCAACGTGGCAGATCCAACTCCAAAAAAAAAAAAAAAAAAAAAAAAAAAAAAAAAAAATCAAATCACTTCCAGTCAAAGAAATGCTCCTATTTATTGTCCGGGTGCGCTCATTTTCTACGCTCCATTTCTGGTTTCAGACCCCCAGATCTCTCTCTTCAAGGTATCTATCGATCTATCAATCTTTTTTTTTTTTTTGAACTTTCTCTACTCAATGCCTGTGTTCTCTGTCAATTCTTATTCAAGCTCTTGGAAGTCTTTTTCCCCCGAAATTTTCATTTCTCTGTGTGGTGTTGCTTGTTATTCTTACTCTTTGCATCCTGTTGAGTGCTGATCGGAGCTGATTTATTGCATTTTTCTGGTTTGGGTATTTTGGATTTCTGGGTTTTATCTTGTTTGGGTGTTAAGAGCTGAATAACCCAATTCCTCCACAATTTTGTATGGTTAGTGGAACCCCAACTCAAATTGAAATGGGATTTAGATCTAATAACACCTGATATTAATATATCATGTGTGTGTGTGTGTTTTTTCTTGGGTGTCGTCTATCATCAGAATGGGAACTAATGTGAAACAAGTCAATGGGCTACTGTCAGTTGAATTTGAGCTGTTGTACTATTCGTTAAATTTTGGTTTAGTTGTTCATTTGTTAGATTGCCAATCTGCTGTTAGGGGTGGATTCGCGGATGACAGTTGGAGGCAGTGGACATGGTCATCTGTACAGTGGAATTGGGGTGTGTTATTTTATTAAACAGATTGAAGCTATGTTTCAGCACAGTTTTTTCCCCCTGAATAGCTAAATTGTATTATGAAAGAAAACATGTATGAATCTTGGACCCATCAAGCAAGATGAGAGAACCTAGAAGAATACAAAAGATACCCCGTTGCATATTCTAATAGATTAAGCCATCTATAATCAACACGCCCTTCCCTATCTACTCCCACTTTGGCCGAACTGTTTGCTTCTTTTTTTTTTTTGCTTTTCCAGGCATATGTTGAAACATGGCCTTTTATTCTTTGCCAAACTTTTGATGTCATAACAGAACAACTTTCAACACATTTGATCACCATGAGCCTACCTTTTCAATTTATCCTTTTTGTTCTTGTTGAAAAAATTTGTTACATACTTACATTGTAATGTGATGCAGGATGCCTGTCAGGACATTGGGATCTACATTTCATCATTGCACAATCCAACCAATGACATGTTAAGTTGAAAAACAACTTAACTAGATGGAGTTCATTATTTTGAAAAACAACTTAACTAGATACAATCCAACCAAAGCTTTAATCATTAATTAATTATCAATTCCTTCTGTGCAAAATAGAAATTTTCAATTTGCACAATTTAATGGCTGACAGATATCCAAGATGGAGTTCCATGGTGTATATTATTTGCAGATGATGTGGTGCTAATTTGTCAAACAAGTCAAATAGGAAACTAGATGAATTTATACTTTGAAGAATGGCATTCAAATGAAATGGGTAAAAAATTAGTAGATCTAAGACATTATATGGAAGGCAAACTTGAAATCAACCTAGCGCCATGGACTGATAGTTTCTTAGAAGCAATCCTAGAACAAAATGGAGTGTTTGAGCTTAGATATGACTAATAAAATTAGTACAACATAAGCTAGATGGGGACAAGCTAGCAGATTGTTATGTGATCGTTTAAGTGTTGGTTATATCAAACTGTCATTTTTATAAAACATCAATTAGGCCTAGCATGTTTCAAGGAGTTTATTGTCCAACAACAGAGAAATGGAAAGAAGCTAAAGCTCACGTGTTTAGCTCACGTGGCCCAGAATTGCATTCCCAGAAGCTGAGTGGAGCTACTAGGAATGATATAAACTTAGAAGGGTACAATAGTAGAAATCTACATATAAATGCAGTAGAAGAAAAGAAAAAATGATAGAATGTTAGTTTGGATAGTTTGGGAACATTTACTGAAGGCTAGAAACTTGTCTTGTGAGATGAATCACAGGGCTATTAGTGGATTGTACTAGAAGAAGAGGAAGACCATTCAATACCTTGGCTGAAGCGATGAGGAAAGACTTATTTGGAGTTCTTGAGATCATGGTGTTGCATGAGGTCAAGTGAAGAAGAGATCTCACAAAGGTGACCTAAAGTAGTGACATTGAAAAGGGTTTTGCAACAATGAAGAGTGCATGCATATCCTCATCTAGTCCATGGGCTACATTATTTTTAGCATATTTTCGCATAGCAGGTAGAGAGAATATCCCATTTTAACTAACATGTACACAACAAATACAGAGATAACTTTCTTGTTTGTAATATTTCGGTTTACTTTCGAGTTCATAGTATATAGGTGGACTGTGTGGTCTTAACTTAGTTGGACTTTTCCGTTTGGTAGTTTTTGAGTTGAAGTCTTTTAGCTGATCCTAGATTGATGGGATAAGGGTTTGATGATAATGATGATTTTCCCATCTCATAGCTTGCTATCTAAGACATAAATACGAATGTATTTAATTAGTTTGGTATTAATAATAGGGGGAAGTTCCACTCAATCAATTTGCTATCTTGCTACACTGCATGGTTTTGGAGGGTGTTAGGATCCGACTATGGTTGAGAGATCCATGAGATCTATTGTCTGCATAAAATGACCATTTACTCCTTGATTCAAACCACGCCATGCCTCCATTAGACTCACTACTAACATCTCAACTCTCCCTTTCAGTGGAAACTGGGTCAGAAATGGACAACATGCCTAAATGTAAAATTATAGCTGTGCTGTAGCCTTCCCAAGTCTGGGTATCATATTTTGTGTATTACTTTCAGGACCAGGTTGACTCAATATCTAGTACTATCATTTTTTTAGAGATGTTAATATTTCTTTCTTTTACCTTTGGATCTCATTAATTGAGTTGGTGTTTTCAGGGTAATGTCTACTTTAAGGTATAAAGGCAGTCATACTCATATGGATAGAAACACTTCATTGATTGAACAGGAAGGAAGAAAACGTGCCACCCTTCGACTTTCCAATATTTCCAGGTGCACTCCTGCTTAATTTGTTCAGTGGATTAATGATTTTTGTTTGCAATATTCCCCCCCTCTCTCTCTCTCTCTCTCTCTCTCTCTCTGTTTATGTGTCTAATTTTATGCTTTGTGCAATGAAGATGATGGTTTGCTTAAGTTTCACGTTTGTGTTTATTTGTTTTTTTCAACTTTTTTGCAGCTTCAAAGCTGAATTACTTGAGATTCGTTCAGAAGATCCATCTCTGCTTATTTTTTTAGTACCGGGAAATCCAGGTTGTACACTGATTCAATTATCTTCAGAATGTACACTGATATTTCAGTGCTTTGTCTGGATGCGGCCAAATTGCTTTTGGTTTCATTATTCATGAAAGGACATATGATTCCACTGTTTATGGAAGCCTGGAAATTGAAAAACACATAGTTGGCATAGTACCCTTTTCCACAACTTATTTTCATCACTGTTGAACAATATTGCATTGAAACATAGAATTCTGGAAAAGGTTGTATCTACCAGATGTAAATTGTAAATTTGAATTACCATATAGTCCCAAATGCATGGCAGAACATATGCCATTTCACTCTGCCAAACTTCTAAAAATAGTTTCAGTAAGGATAGATGTGCACTTAGAGATCTATTTATTCTTCTCAAATTTAGTTTTGCTCGTTTATTCCTTATTTGTTGTTGACAGATGGGGATGACTCTCTTGATTATTTTTGCAGGCGTGGTTTCTTTCTACAAGGATTTTGTTGAAGAAGTCTTTGAGCTACTCGATGGAAATGCATCCATAACAGGCAAGAGCTAGGACACCTTCGCAGTGAAGTTGTTTTGGGGCCTGTATGATTTGCTAATTACATGCTTATTGGCATTTTCTTTTGATACTTGCAGCAATTGGGCACACTTCACATACGGGAAAGGTAGTTATCTCATTAATCTTTTGTCAAAAGACAATACTTTGATAATTCTTTAATATTATAAAGATCTAAAGCGGCTTTCTGCACCTCTTTCTAGATGCTGCACTTTGTTGCAGGGTCACCTAAGTTGTTTCTGATCCTGGATGATCTGTGTACTTTAAAATTATTTGTGCTTGTTTGGAGAGCCAATTATCAAGGAAAGTTTAAGAAAATGAGCTGCTGAGATTATTTATTTATTAAAATTTTAAACAGAAGAAAGTCCTTAAACAGAAGAAAGTCCTTTTCCTTTTTGCTGTGGCTCCTTCTTCAATAGATTCTCATATGCTCCTACTTCCTCACCCCCAACACACCACCACACTACTGCTAAAAAAAAAAAAAAACAGAAAAAAACAGCCCTAAGCAAATACACAGACAAAATTAAGTATGAAAAATTCAATGAAATCAAGGAAATGACAAAGTGATTAAAAAAAGAATGAAAGCATACCAAACTGTGGGATATAATAAAAGCATTGTAATCTATTGGCTTTCCACAGGAAAGTCTCTATGCAAATAAGCCTTAAGAATTTGCAATTTAAGTGATTATTTTTGTATTGAAAAATGGGAACAACCAATTTTTTATAGTCTTACCTTAAAAAAAGGTCTTGCACCCAACATCCTTGTTTACTTTCACAAAATGAAATTAAACTTCTAATCCAAGATGAAAGTCCCCTTCTTTGATCTAGTGGTCCCAATCTCATTAGAACTCATAAAGGTCCTAGTTTTGTTCAATGTTGACCATCCCATTGAGGTGTCTGGCATTTCCATGGGAGGAACTAGCACATTGAAGTTGAGCGTAACTTCAGAATTATTGTTGCCAAATAAATTTCCACTTTATTCATCATGTTGATTTTGGTTAGTCCACATCGTTACTGGCCATATATGGAAGTCTCAGCTTTCTACTTTATAGAGCAAGTTGGGAGTTTTACATGTATGGATTATCAAAATATCCAAGTGTTTTAAGGGTTGATTTATCTTTCTTTTTTCCTCTACCATTATAGATTAAATGGAATGTGCTATTTTGAACATGGGATGATGTCCAATTGTTTTGATATTGTTAGAACGACATGGGATGATGTCGAGTCGTTTTGATATTGTTAGAACGTTAGATGGATCTAAGAAGATTGATATCTATTTAGTAGGAAAAGAAACCCTAAGATGATGGGATATTTGCAGAAGTGGACCATTCACGACTTGATCGCCACCGACCATGGCTTTTATACCATTAAGAAATTTGAGAAACTACATTTTCCATAAATTCGCTACATAGATTTTCATTATTACTAATATAATTGTAGAGTAATGATAAATATAAAGTAGGGAGAACTTAATCTAATCAAACTTTGATTTAAACATATTCAAATTCTAATTCAAACTCAATTCAGTTTCTAATTGAAACCTAAATACTTTTTAACATGTCTAATACCCTATTGTCATTGAATTGTGCGAATGTTCACACTAAAGACAGCCCCTTGATTGAGTTTAATGTCTTTTCAAAACATCCATCTTGCTTTACTGATGATCCCTGGATATCCATACATTTGTCACTGCTGCATGCCACTGCTTTTATGTTTATCGGAGCCTCCGGTCCACTGGATTAGATCTTTTTCAATCCCTTCTAAGGGCATTTGAACTAGGTTCGTGCGACTTTATGGAAATAATGATATTGTGAGGCTTGGATTTGGATGAATGTGTAAATGAGAGGGATCATAGATAAGTATAAGAAGATTTGATATTTTTAGAGCAAAATTAAATGATGAATTTTTGCAGAAGGGGAAACATTGCCTTTTATGATCGTAGGACCTCTACCGGCCATGGCTCTAATAGCATGAAGAAATTTGAGAAACTATCATGGAACCTATGATTCCTAGGTACAATATGGATACGTCAAGGACACACCCAAACATGGCAGGGACATGGATTTTACAAAAAAAAAAAAAAAAATGTGAAGTATTAGATACGATACGACATGATACGTTGTCGATTTTGAAGTGTCTGTGCATCATAGCACGGAACAATATTTTCTCAGAGTTTATGTTGGGACTGTGATAAAAGTTTCTTAGAAATTTGAGAAACTAATTTTTTTTTAATAAATTCATGCATGTGTAAGTGTGAACTATTTAAAACACGAATCTGCAAATTGAAAATTGCTCATTATACCTGTGATCCTTGTCATCATTTGTGGTGGTGTGGGATTTTACACATAAAAGTGAAGTATCAGATATGATACAACATGATACGTTGTCCATTTCGAAGTGTCCGTGCATCATAACATGGAACAATATTTTCTCAGAGTTCATTTAGGGGCTGTGATTAAAGTTTCTTAGAAATTTGAGAAACTTTTTTTTTTCCATAAATTCATGCATGTGTAAGTATGAACTGTTAGCACCATCTGACCCAAGGCCCATGTACAATAGGCCCACAGGCCCATACTCATACATCATGTGGGATTAGTTGATTGACCAATCTGTTTATATTCTCTTTCTATGTATAAAGGATTGTAACTTATACTCTTTATATTCTTTCCTCATACATAGATTGTAATTGCCTTGATTAAGGCTAGTAGTCTTTATAAATAAAGCAAGGAGTGATCGACTGGATCATCCAATATTCCAAAGCCTTCTCTGATCCTAAAGTTCTGTAACTAACATGGTATCAGAGCTTCTTCTTTTTCTAGCTTTCCTCTTCAACCTTTTTGTCGAATCTTGGTGATATAACAGTCATAGGCACCCTGCTTGTGACTATTCGTGCATGTTAACATAGTGTTTCATCAACATCTTGAGGTTTGATCACTGGTGGCCCACCTCCGATCAGCCCAAGTTCATCAAGGACATCATTCTATCTTGATCGATAGTTAATCAGAGATTTGTGGACCTTGGTATTGACTCAGTAGAGAATTCTGAGCATTGTTTTGGGTTCTTGGAAGCACTCTGCTGTTTGGAGCAACTCATCAGGGGCCCACAACACAGCAACATCAGCAGATCATCCCGTCTTGGCCGACCACTCACCCTGGATTTCTTGGACATTTTTTTCAGAATTTTTGACTCATCAGAGGTAGGATTTCTGATCAATTTAGTGTTTTCTTGTTTTGGTGCATAAGTTTTCATCAAATGCACACAACATCATGGATCTGCAATTGTTTGAAGTGAAACTTGGCTTGCTTTGAAGGAAAAAAGGAGCACTAGACATCCAACAGATCTGATTGGTCATCAGATCATCTATTGGGCCCCACTTTCTCCCTTAGAACACAATAACAAGGTCGTCAGACCTGTTTTTTGGTGGAAACAGGTCGACAAACTTAGTTTCTGGGCTCTGATCATCCCATGACAACTAGAGATCCATTTTTTTTGCTGCTCCGGCGATACAGCCTGGAGATACTCTAAATCGATTCCTGATTTGAAGAAGAGATCACTTTAACAACAGATCTGGTTTGAGATCATTCTACTGTCCTTTGTTAATTGGCTTGAGCCAACTCCTAGAGTGAAAATGGACAAAAGTGAACATTCACTGGTTAAGTTTAATGGGACCAATTACACATCATGGGCCTTCCAGTTTCAGATATTCCTTTAAGGAAAAGAATTATGGGGTCATATAGATGGGACTGATCCAAAACCTTTAGAGGATGTAAAGGCAGTCTCCAAATGGGAAACCAAAGCTGTACAAATAATGACTTGGCTTCTGGGATCAGTGGATCCACAATACATCCTGAATCTCAGGCCTTACAAAAAAACAAAAGGTATGTGGGACTACCTAAAACAGGTATATCAACAGGATAACTCTGCACGGAGGTTCCACTTGGAGCTTTCTCAGTCTACTCAAGGGACATTGCCCATTTAAGAATATTACTCATTTTATTCGCTTATGGACGGACTATACTGAGATTATTTACTCCAACCTACCTGATGCCTCGATTACGGTGGCTCAAAACATTTATTCCACCAGTCAGAGGGATCAATTCTTGATGAAACTTAGACCTGAATTCGAACAAATATGTTCAAATTTGATGAGCAGAGTGCCCTCTCCATCTAGTAATTCTTTCTTTGGAGAACTTCTTCGTGAGGAACAACGTCTTACAACCCAGGCTGCTCTTCAAGAAGAAATTTCCACCGGTCCACTAACTGCTGCCCACGTTCCCACTTGCAGAACAGAGATATGACCAAAGTACAGTGTTGTTGTTAGAAATATGGACATGTTGCTACTCAATGCAATAAAAGATACTGCTCTTACTGCAAACGCAAGGGCCACGTTCTTCCTGAATGTCAGCGCTGTGCTCAGACTTCCTCTTAGAAGGCCAATCTGGCAAACGCCGGATGCATCTTCTTTTGCATTGAGTCATGCTACCAATACAATGATGCCTGCTCCGTCTGTTTCTTCATCATCTCTTTCCCCTGAAATGGTTAAACAGATGATCGTAAATGCCTTTTCTGCTCTTGGCTTCTCAGGTAAAACCAAACAGTCAAACTCTACCTGGTATATGGATTCGGGGGCTTCTAATCATATGACCCACTCTTCCGATAATTTATTTCAATTAAAGCCTTATGATGGAAATCTCCGAATCGCTACTCTACTTCACCTTGGATTTGCTCAACGTCCCTATGATCCGTCACTATTCATGAGTAAAACTGCTCAAGCTACCACCATACTTCTTGTACATGTGGATGATATCATCATTATGGGCACTCACAGTAATATGATCTATAGTCTTCAATCCTCACTTCAAGTTGCATTCCAAATGAAAGATCTGGGTCGTTAACATATTTCTTGGGACTTGAGGTTCAACAGTCTAGGAAGGGATTGTTTTTACATCAACATAAGTATGCCACTGACCTCGTTGACCTTGCTGGCCCCAATGATGCCACACTTGTGGATACTCCATTAGAAGTAAATGTGAAGCTCAGGAAAGATCATGGGGATCTCCTATCCGATCCCACATTCTACATACGCTTAGTCGGTAGTTTGGTCTACTTGATCATCACTAGACCAGACATCTCATTTGCTGTGAATGTTGTTAGTCAATTCATGACAGCACCGCGGTATCACCATATGGTTGCTGTCAAATGGAGCATTCGGTACATTTTTGGCTCTTCGACACGAGGATTATTTTTCCGGTTGGCACACCATTGACACTACTGCTTATTCTGATGCCGACTGGGCAGGATGCCCGGATACTCGCAGATCCACCACGGGCCGGTGTATGTATTTGGGTAAATCGCTCATTTCTTGGAAATGCAAAAAGTAAGAACGAGTCTCAAGATCTTCCACTGAATCTGAATATCATGCTATGTCCGCTGCCTGTGAAATCCTTTGGCTTCGTGGCTTCCTTACAGATCTTGGTTTTCCTCAGACCTCAGCTACCCCATTTCATGCGAACAATACTAGTTCCATCCGTATCACTGAGAATCCGGTTTTTCATGAACGTTCAAAACATGTTGAGGTTGATTGTCATTTTATTCAAGATGAATATTATCGCATGGTCATTAGTCTTCCACATGTTTCAAGTGAACTCCAACTTGCATACATCTTCACCAAAAGACTGCCTCGGCTACGTCATGCGTTCCTGATTCGCAAATTGCTACTAGTTGATCAGCATCAATTTGAGGGGGGATGTTAGCACCATTTGACCCAAGGCCCATGTACAATAGGCCCACAGGCCCATACTTATACATCATGTGGGATTAGTTGATTGACCAATCTGTTTATATTCTCTTTCTATGTATAAAAGATTGTAACTTATACTCTTTATATTCTTTCCTCATACATAGATTGTAATTGCCTTGATTAAGGCTAGTAGTCTTTATAAACAAAGCAAGGAGTGATCGACTGGATCATACAATATTCCAAAGCCTTCTTTCATCCTAAAGTTCTGTAACTGACACGAATCAATTTAGATAGTGAATTTGTGAATTGCTCATTATACCTGTGATCCTTGTCATCATTTGCGGTGGCATGCCCGACATCTCCTTTCCTATGGATGACCCCAAGATCAATGCCATTATATGGGTCGGTTATTGTCGCGACGTCGGACTGATTTTCGGGAACAATCCAGGACGGTAAGCGGCGCACATGCAGCACGAGGAACAAGTCATTGTCCACTTGTGTGATTTCCCACCAGTTTCCTCGGTGAGGATTCCCAAGACAAACTCACACGATCAAGGTGCGGAAGCGTCTAGCAAATCACACAAAACATAAGTATGTAAAATCAAGAGGCATAATTTCAATGGGAGAGATGTAGTCTAAGCATTCCCTAAAGCAGTTTAAAGTTCAGAATTAACAAAAGTAAGTTAAGTTTTACATCCCATAAGAGGCCAATAAAGGCCAAATACAACTCCCAAAATAACAAAAGATGAAACCCTCTACAACAGGTGATCCACGTCTCAAGTTCCCGCCCAACGTCTAGATGATGTCGTCGGGTTTCCACTCTCGAGCGGGCGGCGGCTCAACCGCCTCCTTCGGACGCTCCTTATAGGCATCGGCGCTAGCACCTGAGCACCAAAATAACAAGGATCAGACACGATGGTCTGCAGGTGATCGATTTAGGTATGAGCATACACATAATTTAAGTTTGAAAGAAAATAGGATAAAAAAACTAAATGTAGAATTTAAAGCAATGCATAGCCAAGATACTTATCAAGATAGCTGAAATCCATTTCAAGACGGAAGTTTAGCATGAATACATAATTAATATCATGAATAGCAAACCCACATTGAGCTCATCATTCTCTGTCATACAAGATGACAAGAGCAAGTAAGGCAAGGCAAAGCAGGACAAAGCAAAGCAAAATCCCATGCCATACGAGGTAGACGGGTCCGGCCGCGAACCGAAAATAGGTACAAAGTATATGAGTAATCTGCAGACAGTCCAAGTGTTTAAGGAACCCCAGACAGCGGATCAGGCTGACAGGGCAGTCCAAGCTCAGTGGTATCTACTCAAATTCATGGATGCACAAAAAGAAAATACACTTACAATGTAGATTGTAAAAAGGGGGAGTCACTTGTCAAGACAAGGCAAAGCAAGACAAGGCGGGATATCATGAGCTATAAGCATATCAAAACACAAGAAGTGATCCCCTCAAAATTCCTCAAATCAAGAGTTTTCCTGATACCCAAGTTCCCTTTTGTTCTTGAAATATTTCAAAACAAAGCTGGTATTTGTCGGTCAAAATAGGTATAAACCGATAACCTCCGATTCAAACCCCAAGTCTTCAAAACGAACTTCTGAAGCATATGCTAAGACCCATCACTTGACCCTTGTTGTCACGTCCCCCGAACCCGATTAAAGAATAAACCGGATCCGGAGAGTGAAATTTTGGACTAATTGAAAATTTTGTCCTTTAGTCCCAAAGATCGTAAGTCCGCTGTGAGGATATTACATTTCAAACCTCAAGATATTAAGGAATTGCGGAATTCATACAAATCTAGGCATATGGAATATCAAAACGATGAATAATAACTTCTCATTAATATTAAAGTTGCAAGAATGAATAAACAAAACTAACCAAAGAGTTAATTTATTTACAGTGGCCAACCCAATATCTAAGGCCATTAAAAGAAACTCAAGTCAATGAAATAAAGTTTAATGAGAGAAATAAATAAAGAATGTAATCTAATGTAGTCCCATATGAATCTCTCTCTAGTGCTCGGTATGATGACGCTACTCTACGCCATCGACACGCCACTCTCGTGCCTCCTCTGCTGGTTGGAGATCCTTTGTGATCTCCTCACCGGCCTGCTCCTCATAGTAGTACTCACCCGAGGTGTCTGCACACCAAGGAACAGAGTCAACGACATGTTGAACAATAGATAAACAAAGCATAATAAACATGACATGCATCAAATATAGATTAATGACAAGTACATGATCATATGAATACAAGGAATGCGAGACTAGGCATAAAGCGAGAGTAATATATGGAAACAATAACAAGAATCCTAGCAACCATGTAACAATAACCACTATCCATGCAATGCAAAACAAGAACAAGAGGGAGACTCCGAGGATGTCTAAAGCCACCTCCCGGGGTACCAGTAACAATTCAATCCGGACTACTGATACCAAAGTTAGGCTCCAGTAGGATCCTAGCTCCCGGTCCTGGGAATAGCAGCATGGTTCTAGCCCGCTCCCAGCTATTCAACGCCATGGACGCCGTCCTATGCCGACTCCCCACCTCGACAACCGAGTGACCGGTTCGTCATTAAAACCCCAAACTGCAAATGGCTATGATATGCAAACAATAATAGAGTGGTTCTGACACAAGGACAAACAAGACAAGCAAGTGTGGCTAGTTCCATGTATAAGACAAGATCATAGGGATTATCTCATTCAAGACAATACGAGACAAGCAAACCACGTGATAATCCCCTTTCATTGCTAGCCAGTTATGTTTATCAATACATGACACAGGTTCCTAAGTACATTCTAAGTCCGGTCCAAGTCCTAAATTCTATAAGAATTTATGTTTCATATATCATTAAGTATTTTATGCCAAGAGATTGTACAAGGAATATAAACGACGGATACAAGTCACAAGTCAAGGAGATGTTACAATCCAATCCTAGACAAGTGGTGCCATCCATGTATTCCACAAGTCCTAACAAAGTACGTGTGGAATTCGGATCGACGATGCTCTTAGGGAAATCCCTTGGTGTACAATCATGTTAAGATCTACTGGTTCAGTTCCATACGCATTCGGTTATAGCATATGTAATACACGAATACCTAGACAACCCATCGAATTCACACCAAGCCACGTGCTTCGATTTCAATCTTCATTAATGGTCAAGTGAGAGTAAGTTTATGGTTTCCAACATCTAAGGCCCAAACCTAAGTTAAACAATCTCTTTCCCAAATAAACAAGAGTTGGATCATAATTCGAGTAATAATATCACTTCTAATCTCCGATCGTAGTGAAAGTAAAACCATTGGATTCTACGTCTCGAGGGCTTTCCAACGGTATACTATACGTAGAAATCCAACGGGTGGATTAAAGTTACAAGTCTCCGAAGTTTCAGTGACCATGCACCCTTCGATCAATCGTACTGAAGGTGCGATCGATCGGCACTGAACACCTCTCAGTTAGTGCTTAGTGCAATCGATCGAACGTACTGTGCGATCGATCGGCACTGTACACCTCTCAGTTAACTCATAGTCTGAACAATCGGACTACAGGTCTGATCGATCGGCCTGCGTACCTGTAACCCAAAATGGGTTTTCTGCTCCTTTTTTTCCTCCGGCCAATCCATGGCTAACTTGCAGAAATTGAGCCTCCATGCTCCCCCATTCAATCCATACATTAATAACATCATTTCTAGCAATTTACAACAACCTAGAGTTACCAATTTAACAATTAATCCAATTATTCCTTAAACCTAACCTAACATGAAAAATCCCCAAATCATTATCAAAACATGCTTGGAATTAAAGGAAATCTAATAAGAAGCATACCCGATCAATTAGAAACAAACATTCATGTATTAAAACACAATGCAAATCAACTTGCCTCAACCAAGAAGAAGATAGAAATTGGGTCAAATCGAGGAGAAGCCTTTCTACCGCAAGATCCACAATCTAACCCAACCAAACACAACCTAAAACGCAAAGGAGAAGAAAAGAGAGGAAAAGATCGCGATCAAACCTAAATCTAACTAGAAGAGAAGATGATTGAAAGATGAGCGTGAGGGAAATCTTACCAAACTAGAACCGACGGAAAGAGAAGATCGCGAGAAAGAAGATGTGCGGTTCGGATCTTCGAGATGATCTCTCCCAAAAACTCTGGGCTTGAGAAGATGAAGTGGTTGAAGAAAAGGGCTGCTGCTCTCGTTCAGTTGCAGAGGTAATGAACGAAATTTGGGTTAGACTTGTTTAAGAAGAAAAGAGAGGAAAAGACTAATTTGTCTATTTAGTGGGTTCGGTGAAGAAAGGACCACTTGAAGGTCTTCTGATCGTCGGATCGTGACGAGTCAAGAGACAAAAATGATCAGCGCGGCGAGACCTTTCTAACGAACCCAAAAAACACGGCGTTTGGAATATTTTGGAAAAACACTCAATTTTTCCTAAATTGCAAACTACTCCCTACTAGGATCAAACGAACTCAGAATCGCAGGAAACTTTGAAGACACTATTCTAATGCTAAAAGAAACTCGCTCATGATCTAAACCCACTTAATTATCTAAAATACAATTAATTATAATAATAACAAATTAAACGGGTCAGGGCCTGATATTGGGCCCAACTGACCCAATAAGGTCATAGACCTTAAAACTCTCACAAATAAAAAGAACATTTGGTCCCCCAAATGCCTAAACATACCTCATCTGGAAAAAGATAGGGGTACGCTTTCTGAATCTGATCCTTGAGTTCCCACGTAGCTTCCTCTGGACTGTGGTTCTCCCATTGAACCTTGACCCATTGAATGGTCTTAGTATGCAACACTATCTTCTTAGTGTCTATGATCCGCGCTGGCCATTCCACGTAGGTGACATCTGCTTGTAGCTGAAGTGGCTCGTGCTGCAATACGTGTGGGATCTGGAATGTACTTCCGAAGCATTGAAACATGGGAAACGTCTGGTGGTAGCACCAAACGATAAGCCACGTCTCCAATCCTGCTTTTGATCTCGAACGGTCCCATAAACCTGTTGGCAAGCTTTCCTTTCTGCCCGAATCTGACAACATCTCTCATCGGAGACACTTTCAGGAAAACCATATCCCCCACTTGGAATTCTAAAGGTCTCCGCCTCTTGTCTGTATAGCTCTTCTGACGATCGCGTGACTCCTTCATTCTCATCTGAACAACCCTGACCTTCTCACTGGAATCAGCAATCTCCGAGGGGCCATGAAAACTTCGAACTCCAACTTCCTCCCAACATGGCGGAGTTATGCATTTCCTTCCGTACAATGCCTCAAAATGGTGCCATACCAATACTTGAATGACAACTGTTGTTATAGGCAAACTCACATAGAGGCAAACTTTCATCCCAACTCTCCTTGAAATCCAAAACACATGCTCTGAGAAGATCTTCCAGTGTCTGAATGGTACGTTCTGACTGTCCATCTGTCTGAGGGTGGTAAGCTGTATTGAATTTCAACTGAGTACCCATTGATGATTGAAAAGTAGACCAAAATCGAGATACAAACTTAGTGTCTTGATCGGACACTATGGACTTAGGCACTCCATGCAACTTGACTATATTGTCCATGTACATCTTAGTCATCTTATCCATAAACTGACCAGTCTTGAAGGGTAAGAAATGTGCTGACTTAGTCAATCTATCAACAATCACCCAAATAGCATCATTGCCTTTCTTGATGTTCTGCAACCCTGACACGAAATCCATGGTGATATTCTCCCATTTCCACTGTGGAATCTCTACCAGGTGAAGTAAACCAGGAGGCTTCTTGTGCTCTGCCTTAATCTGCTGACAAGTCATACATCTGAAAACGAATTCTGCAATCTCTTTCTTCATTTTCACCCACCAATAGTGATTCTTCAAATTCTGATACATCTTGGTACTCCCTGGGTGAATAGAATATCTGGTGTGATGTGCATCTTTCATCAGTTCTAACTTGATGTCTTGAACATCTGGCACACACAACCTATCCTTGCAATACAGAACTCCATCAATCAATCTGACCTCTGGTTTATCATCCACATGATCAATGATTCTCTGCAACTCTGGATCATCCTTCTGAACTTCCTTGATCCTGTTCACTATCTCTGGCTCCCAAACTCCCATAGTAGCAACTAGGACCTTCTCATTAACTGGCTAGACTTCCACATCCATTTCTCTGAACTGCTCCATCCATCTCCATTCAGGTATTATACATCCACTGAATGCTGCCTTCCTACTAAGAGCATCTGCGACCACATTCACCTTCCCAGGATGGTACTTGATTGGAAAATCATAATCCTTTATATACTCCATCCATCTCCTCTGCCTGTTATTTAGATCACCCTGTGAAAACAGGTATTGCAGGCTCTTGTGATCTGTATGCACCTCAAATCTCTCTCCATACAAATAATGCCTCCACAACTTTAATGCAAACACCACAGCTGCTAGCTCCAAGTTATGTGTGGCATACTTTTTCTCATGATCTTTCAATTGCCTCGACCCATATGCTATCACCTTCTCATGCTGCATGAGAACACAACTTAAACTAATCCCTGATGCATCTGTGAAAATCACAAATCCTCCACTTCCAGTAGGTATGGCAAGTATGGGTGCTGTAGTCAACCGGGTCTTCAGCTCTTGGAAACTCTTTTCACACCCTTCCGTCCATATAAACGGAATATCCTTCCTCGTCAACTTAGTTAACGGAGATGCTATGGTAGAGAATCCTTTCACAAACCTCCTGTAGTAACCTATGAGTCCAAGGAAACTACGAATCTCCGTTACATTCCGCGGGCTACTCCAATTAACAACTGCTGCAGTCTTCTTGGGATCCACTGTCAGTCCTTCCTTAGAAATTATATGGCCCGAAAATGCCACTTGCTCAAACCAAAACTCACATTTGATTAACTTAGCATACAGTTGGTTATCCCTCAAAAGTTGCAAAGATGTTCTCAACTGATGCTCATGCTCCTCCTTAGTCTTCGAATATACCAATACATCATCTATGAAGACTGCCACAAACTGATCTAGAAAAGGAGTAAATGCCTTATTCATCAATGCCATAAAAACTGCTGGAGCGTTCGTCAACCCGAAAGGTATCACAAGAAACTTGAAATGACCATATCTCGTTCGGAATGCAGTCTTAGGAACATCCTCCTTTCTGACTCGCAACTGATGGTAAACGGAATGCAGATCTATCTTTGAAAAGAATTGGGCTCCCTGCAACTGATCGAATAGCTCATCGATCATCGATAACGGGTACTTGTTCTTAACAGTCATCTGATTCAACTGTCTGTAGTCTATACACATCCTCATAGTCCCATCCTTTTTCTTCACAAATATCACCGGAGCTCCCCACGGTGAAACATTGGGCCTGATGAAACCTTTATCCAACAGATCTCTTATCTGAGTCTTCAACTCCTTCAATTCTGCTGGTGCCATCCTATACGGGGCCTTCGAAATAGGTGCTGTACCTGGCTGTAATTCTATCGTAAAATCCAACTTACGGACAGGTGGCAAACCAGGGATCTCATCCGAAAACACATCCGGGAATTCTCGCACCACTGGAATCTCATCAACAGTCTTGGACTCCTTGTCTTCCGCAATAAATGCGATAAAGCCTTCGCAACCACTCCTCATCAACCGCTCTGCCTTCAATGCAGAAATCATCTGAGTGGAGATGGGCTTTTCAGCTCCAATAAACTCAACACTATGGTCTGCGCTCTGCAACTTAAGGGTCTTGTTTAAACAATCTAACACCGCTCGGTTCGCTGCTAACCAGTCCATACCAAGTATCACATCAAACTTCGCCATTGATAAGATGATCAAACTAACGGTCAGCTGAACTTCCCCAATCCGAATACTACATCTAGGGTAGATAACATTACAAGATACATGTCTACCTACAGGAGTGGCTACTATCAAATCATATGGTAGTATCTCCTTATCCTCCCCCAAGTGAAGTGTAAAAGCTGGTGCAACAAACGAGTGTGTGGATCCAGGATCAAATAGAACTTTAGCATCAAATCCACAAACTAAAAGTGTACATTCGATGACATTCCCTGCAGCCTCTGCTTCCTCATGCGTCAGAGCATAAGCTCTCCCTGCCTATTGGGGACGCTGCTGATGATACTGCTGCGGTGGTCTCTGACCACGGCCGTGGAATCTGGGTGCTGGGGGTCTCTGCTGATATCGCTGCTGAGGTACTGGAGGGCGCTGCTGCGGTGGCTGAGGTGGTCGGACAATTATCTGCTGCTGCTGTGGCCTAGCCTGTGCAGGAGGCATCTATCTCAACAGCTGCGTAGGATGTGGTGGCCTGGGCGCCGGAGCTGGAAATACTGGTGGTGCCACTCCTGTCTTCTCTGGGCAGAAACGAACCTTATGCCCGGGGTCTCCACAATGGAAATATGCCCCTGACTGTTTCCTGCAATCACGACCATAATGATTTCCGCCACAATGGATGCAAGAGACTCGCTGTGGCTGCTGTCGGGGTACAGGCTCAAACCGCAGCCTCTTAGGCGCGGGTTGCTGATACAACAGGGACGAAGAACCTTGTGACTTGGGCTGAGGTATTAGTGCTAAGATCCTCTGCTGCTCCAATGCTATCACATCTTTCAGGGACTCCTCTGCCCAATATGCTTCCTTGACCACATCATCATAGTTGGTCAGTCTGCTGCGCTGAACTTGCAACTTAATGTCTGCTCGCAGTCCCTTGATGAACCTCCGAACTCTCTCTGACTCTGGCTGAATAAGACTCTCAACAAATCTGGAAAGATGGGTGAAGGAAATCTCATAATCCTGCACTGGTAAGTCACCCTGTACCAGCCGCTAAAACTCCTCCATTTTCTGATCCCTATAGTGCTCTGGGATGAATTTCTTCTGAAATTGCTCTGTGAAGGTCTTCCAGGCTACATCTTTAGCGATTGCCTCATATGGGTGCTTGACGGTCTTCCACCATCTCTTTGCTGCCCCACGAAACATGTGGGCTGAAAGCTGCACCTGCTGGATACCCGTGCACCGAAACACCTCGTAGATCTTCTCCATCTGGACTACCCACTCATCTGCAACAGCGGGGTCCTCAATGCCATGGAACTCAGGTGGGAATCTCTTCCTGAATTTGTCAACCAATTCGTTCAGATCATACTCTCTTGCCTGTGGCTGACCCACCTTTTGTACGACCTCAAGCATCTGTGCTTGGAATGCAGCTTGGTCCTCATTCTGCTTTTGGCTCTGCTCAGCCATATCTTTCTAGGACTGGATGAAGGCTGCCATGAATTGATGGGATTGGTTCTCAGCGCCATTTTGAGAAGAACTACCCTCACCTCGGGTATTATGTCTACCAGCCATGATCCTGTAAAATATTAAAGGTTAGTTCCTATATGCCCCAAGCTAACATCACAATGCTAGAAACAAGACTAAGAGATCAACCTACTGACTAACGAAGTCCTCACACGCGTCTTATGGTTTCTACAATTTTTACCCAGAGAAACCATCCACTGCTCTGTAACCGTTCATGTCACGTCCCCCGAACGCGATTAAAGAATAAACCCGATCCGGAGAGTGAAATTTAGGACTAATTGAAATTTTTGTCCTTTAGTCCCAAAGATCGTAAGTCCGCTGTGAGGATATTACATTTCAAACCTCAAAACATTAATGAATTGCGGAATTCATACAAATCTAGGCATATGGAATATCAAAACGACGAATAATAACTTCTCATTAATATTAAAGTTGCAAGAATGAATAAACAAAACTAACCAAAGAGTTAATTTATTTACAGTGGCTAATCCAATATCTAAGGCCATTAAAAGAAACTCAAGTCAATGAAATAAAGTTCAACGAGAGAAATAAATAAAGAATGTAGTCTAATGTAGTCCCATATGAATCTCTCTCTAGTGCTCGGTATGATGACGCTACTCTACGCCATCGGCACGCCACTCTCGTGCCTCCTCTGCTGGTTGGAGATCCTCTGTGATCTCCTCACCGGCCTGCTCCTCGTAGTAGTACTCACCCGAGGTGTCTGCACACCAAGGAATAGAGTCAACGACATGTTGAACAATAGATAAACAAAGCATAATAAACATGACATGCATCAAATATAGATTAATGACAAGTACATGATCATATGAATACAAGGAATGCGAGACTAGGCATAAAGCGAGAGTAAAATATGGAAACAATAACAAGAATCCTAGCAACCATGTAACAATAACCACTATCCATGCAATGCAAAACAAGAACAAGAGGGAGACTCTGAGGATGTCCAAAGCCACCTCCTGGGGTACCGTAATAATCCAATCCGGACTACTGATACCAAAGTCCGGCTCCGGTAGGATCCTAGCTCCCGGTCCTGGGAATAGTGGCATGGTCCTTGCCCGCTCCCCAGCTATTCAACGCCATGGACGCCGTCTTATGCCGACTGCCCACCCCGACAACTGAGTAATCGATTCGTTATTAAAACCCCAAACTGCAGATGGCCATGATATGCAAACAATAATAGAATGGTTCTGACACAAGGACAAATAAGACAAGCAAGTTTGGCTAGTTCCATGTATAAGACAAGATCATAGGAATTATCTCATTCAAGACAATACGAGACAAGCAAACCACATGATAATCCCCTTTCATTGCTAGCCAGTTATGTTTATTAATGCATGACACAGGTTCCTAAGTACATTCTAAGTCCGGTCCAATTCCTAAATTTTATAAGAATTTATGTTTCATATATAATTAAGTATTTTATGCCAAGAGAGTGTACAAGGAATATAAACGACGGATACAAGTCACAAGTCAAGGAGATGTTATAATCCAATCCTAGACAAGTGGTGTCATCCATGTATTCCGCAAGTCCCAACAGAATACGTGTGGAATTCGGATCGACGATGCTCTTAGGGAAATCCCTTGGTGTACAATCATGTTAAGCATCTACTGGTTCAGTTCCATACGCATTCGGTAATAGCATATGTAATACACGAATACCTAGACAACCCATCGAATTCACACCAAGCCACGTGTTTCGATTTCAATCTCCATTAATGGTCAAGTGAGAGTAAGTTTATGGTTTCCAACATCTAAGGCCCAAACCTAAGTTAAACAATCTCTTTCCCAAATAAACAAGAGTTGGATCATAATTCGAGTAATAATATCACTTCCGATCTCCGATCGTAGGGAAAGTAAAACCATTGGATTCTATGTCTCGAGGGCTTTCCAACGGTATACTATACGTAGAAATCCAACGGGCGGATTAAAAGTTACAAGTCTCCGAAGTTTCAGTGACCATGCACCTTCGGTGCGATCGATCGGCACTGAACACCTCTCAGTTAGTGCTTAGTACGATCGATCGGACGTACTGTGCGATCGATCGGCACTGTACACCTCTCAGTTAACACACAGTCTGATCGATCAGACTGCAGGTCCGATCGATCGGCCTGCGTACCTGTAACCCGAAATGGGTTTTCTGCTCTTTTTTTTCCTCTGGCCAATCCATGGCTAACCTGCAGAAACTGAGCCTCCATGCTCCCCCATTCAATCCATACATTAATAACATCATTTCTAGTAATTTACAACAACCTAGAGTTACCAATTTAACAATTAATCCAATTATTCCTTAAACCTAACCTAACATGAAAAATCCCCAAATCATTATCAAAACATGCTTGGAATTAAGGGAAATCTAACAAGAAGCATACCCGATCAATTAGAAACAAACATTCATGTATTAAAACACAATGCAAATCAACTTGCCTCAACCAAGAAGAAGATAGAAATTGGGTCAAATCGAGGAGAAGCCTTTCTACCGCAAGATCCACAATCTAACCCAACCAAACCCAACCTAAAACGCAAAGGAGAAGAAAAGAGAGGAAAAGATCGAGATCAAACCTAAATCTAACTAGAAGAGAAGATGATTGAAAGATGAGCGTGAGGGAAATCTTACCAAACTAGAACCGACTGAAAGAGAAGATCTCAAGAAAGAAGATGTGCGGTTCGGATCTTCGAGATGATCTCTCCCAAAAACTCTGGGCTTAAGAAGATGACGAGGAAGAAGAAAAGGGCTGCTGTTCTCGTTCAGTTGTAGAGGTAATGAACGAAATTAGGGTTAGACTTGTTTAAGAAAAGAGAGGAAAAGACTAATTTGTCCATTTAGTGGGTCCGGTGAAGAAAGGACCATTTGAAGGTTTTCTGATTGTCGGATCGCGACAAGTCGAGTGACAAAAATGATCAGTGCAACGAGACCTTTCCAACGAATCCAAAAATCACGGCGTTTGGAATATTTTGGAAAAACACTCAATTTTTCCTAAATTGCAAACTACCCCCTACTAGGATCAAACGAACTCAGAATCGCACGAAACTTCGAAGACACTATTCTAATGCTAAAAGAAACTCGCTTATGATATAAACCCACTTAATTATCTAAAATACAATTAATTATAATAATAACAAATTAAACGGGTTAGGGCCTGATATTCGGCCCAACTGACCCAATAAGGTCACAGACCTTACACTTGTGTACTTGAAAAACAAATGTCGGAATTTAGAAGTGAGTTGGTGCCCCCGAAGCTAAAGGACATTCCATATTTCAGGTGCACAATATCAAGTTAAAAGCCCTTAGCATATTATGAGTTTTCATTTCCATAAACCACCAAACTAGTCCAAACTGTTATCCTTGGTCAACACTCCTCGGCTAGCCGCCAGTTGACCGACAGCTGACCGCCTGTCCCCAGACAACAATTCTCTATATTCTGGAATTGTGACCGAAGTAGGGTCGGTGACCTGTCAGGCACCTAGCGGTTAGCCGACAGTTGACCGCCAACTGACCGCCGACCCTCCTGAAGAATGTTGGCTTCTGGAATTGTAACCGACAGGTCACCGGGCAGTTAGCCGACAGCTTACCTCCAGCTGACCGTCACCCTGCGAAAATTGCATTTTTAAGTTTTGTTTCAGCCATTCTTCTTCTCATTTCACACCCCTTTATTCTTAGACATTTCCTTGTGCTTCCGGAGCCCACGTGCTCTCGAAAAGGAATCAACTCCCAATATTTCCATAAAAAACTCCTCCATTCACCACAACACCACCATATTACACCAAAACAAATCAAGTTTCAAGACAAGTAGAGGAATTCCAATTCAAAACAGTAGGCAAAAACTTTGGAGAGTTTTAGAAATGGCATGTGCGTAAACATGGAAGCCAAATACCACGCTTAATTGACAAATAACATAGATTGAAAACTTATAAGCATAAACAACTCACTTTGAAAGCAAAATTGCACTAAATATCTCACATGCACAAGAAACCTAGATTAATCACTTGCCTTGGCCCAATGTGAAATCAAATTCCTTCCCAAGAGTCCCTCTCAACAGCTGAACCAAAGATCCACAAAAGCCCCATAAGAAAATAGCTCAAAGACTCACAAATTTTGAAAACTAAGACCCATTTTGAAACGGGTTTTGCATGTATGAAATTGGGACTCCTTAGGAGCCGTAAGGATTCATTCTAAGAGATGGAGAGAAGCTCTCACCTGGAAGTGTCCATACTAAGGAGAAACAGTTGGAGGAGAGGTGAAATTCTGCATGATTACTGCACAAATGATATCCAGCTGAAGTTTGGAGGAAGAGGAAGGCAATGGTGAAGTCAGATCTGTATTTTGAGGCCAAAAGGTAAGGCATGCAAGGTGAAGAAAATGGAGGAAAAAGGAACTCTCCTCTGGTTCTGAGTTTTCTGAAGCTGGAATGGAGTTTGAATGAGAGTGGGGGAGAGAAACGTTGTGTTTAAGTGAGGAGTGGGCCCCACCGGGCCTAAGACTCCAAGTGACTGGAAACCCCTCCTGCGGGCCCCGGATGAGATCGACGAAGAAGGAAGAAATGTTCCTCGAAAAATCTAGTTTCCAAAAAGTATAAATTTCGCATGGTTTGGAGATTTCGAAAATCGTGCACAGATTTTAGTGTGAAAAGACTGTTTTATCCTTTTTTGGCTAAAAACTGGGTTTCTGGGGCTTCGGACACGGATGGAATGAATATGAAAGTTGTGGATAACGACAAAATCTTTCAAACGGAATAAAAATCTTAATTTATCAAAATCAAGAATCATCCTCCTTGCTTACATGCGTAACCCAGGGCATCCCTGAGCGTGTCAAACTGAATCCAAACACTCTCAAAATTTCCCAAAGCTATAACTAAGACTAAGTCAAACCACACTCTAAGTCAAACGGCCTCTAATCCACCCGCGTAATTAACACTAATCATGATAAACTGGGTCGGGGTCTCACAGCTTTCATGTGAACAAGGTGGCACATGGATATCAAGCCTTATTTTCGGGCATCACAAGACTCACAACCCTAGAGGGACGCTACCCTTGACTTGGTACAAAGCTGACTACGCAAACAAGCTTCCAATAATATTCATGCAAATAAGGCTTGGATACTTTGATGGTAGTTCTGCCAATGCATCCCTTGGAAAAGATGATGTGCGCTCTAAAGAGAACATCGGGCTTGTAGCTTATGCGGATCGATAGGGAATTGTTCAATTCGAGAATGACGTAGTCTTTCCCTTGGGCCTAACAAGGACAAGAAGCTTGCCATGATCAACCCTCGCTCCAATGCTTAGTATTGGATGATCGAACATCATGCAGGGATCCATGTACAATGGCCACCCCATGGGCTGCCTTGGGAAAGGATGTTGAAGTTCTTTATGTGATGGGGTGCCTTGACATGCATTTGTGCCAACGATACCTTCATCTTTCGAGTGGTGGAAGCTGCAAAGAATACGGATCCAAAAATTGTCTTCATTAGATTAGATATATCCATTAAAATTGAGGGCTTGGATCGAACGAATCTCGTTTGGGGTTATCAAACTAATGCATGATCTTCAGGCGAACCCAGCTAAATCCGCAACCCAAATTTCAGGACCAAAATAAGAGATTTTGTGACAATCCATCCAAAGTAAAAGGGATTTTTTCCACAAGTCTTTTTAGCAATTATTATAGCTTCCTGTTTGACTAAGTTAGGATACAAGTTTCTTGTTTTGAGAAACATTCAATTTTAGGGATTTTGTTTTCCCATATATGTGGAAAGAGTAGTAGGAAAATCAGATTTGGAAGTTTAAGAAATTTTGTTCCCTATATAGGTTGTCTTCTTTTTTGAAAGTCTTTAGGAGATCCCTTTTACGTGCTTTAGCACCTTTTATCATGATTGATCAAGCCTCTTCCATAAGGCTTACATCAAATTGGTATCAGAGTAGGATTGTGTGTTAAGAGGTGCTTGATCCGTTGTTGGCCGATGTCATGCCCCGGGATGGATTATTTATCATAATAATTGCTTCTTGGGGCACGTGATGGCCAGGGAAAATGCGAAAAATTAAATTTTTTTCCGGCAACCTTGTTTCCGACAGGATTATGCGATGTGAGATTTTGTTGGGTTCCCAAGAACTGCCAAAACCAATACTGGAAGCTTATGTAGACAAATCAGCAGACATAAGTATAAAGATGAGACAAATATCCGAGTAAAGCACAACATTTCCAAAAGCATTAACGTTAAAGTGAAATATGTACAACAAAAGGAAACATTTAGAGTTAATTATATTCCCATTTCCAAAAAGGCCGACAAAATATAGGCCAGAAAAAAACCCAAAATACAGAAGATGCTATAAAGCATAATGTAACATCCACTCCGAGCCAGTGCAATGCCTAGATCACATCGTCTACGCTCCATTCGACATAGCCCTGCGGTTCCTCTTGGACTGCCTCAATTTCTGTTTCGGTGGCAATGGTGTCGTTACCTACAACACCAATGTGTAGCATTAGACTGCGTGTAGCCTAGCAAGAGATCAATGGAAATGACATCATCATGTTGCTTAACAATAGAGTATGAAGATAGAATATTAAAGGAAAGAAATTAAAGACTAATCTAGGCATGATTATGCATAAATTGCGGTAAACATATTGAATCATCTTAATTGAAAAAATCTTATAATTACTTCTAAGAAAATTTCCAAACCACACTGCAAAATTCTCCAAGCTGTTCGGTTGCCCCGACATGACTGTAGCAAGGAGCCAATCAAACATAGGGGGCGTACCAAGGTACTGAGGTGAGCTCGGGACACCTCAAATAGGATACAACATTGCAATGGATCTTATACAGGACACACTGCAATGGATACATGATACAACGTTGCAACGGATGATATATATAAATGCATAATATACTAGCTTAAGTGGTGTCAACTCAAATAATAGGATTGCATGGTCCAACAGAAGGGAAACTGCCCAAATGCCAAACAAAACTTCAAACAAAGCCTTTGGACTCACTTTCAAAGTGGAAGCTTTTTTAATGTCTCAGAACTGACGGAATAGGCAAAACAGACTAACCAAAGCTTACGGAAGGTCAAAAACGTATAACCAAGTACTAACCGTACGAAAATGGCAAATGCTGCACAAGACTTAGCAATTATCGAATCAGACTGAACTTAAATTCTTTAAATTAAAAATGCCGAAGTCTAACCCAATTTTGGTATAAAAAGGGTGGTTCGAAATGGGTGAAAATGGTAGTTGGATCCAGGTCACTTGGAAGGTAGCAGGCATCAAGGCCTTACTCCCCGACTAAGTCGACCACAACCATGGACCTTGTCATCCAAAGGAAAGTATGGGTATCAAAGGCTCGCAATATCTAAGGCATGACTCGCGTTTTAATAAATTAAACTAAGGTCGAGCATGTTATAGGGTAAAAGGGATAACGGCAACTTAACATAAAAAGGAATGCATGCTCCTTGCATGCGAATAGAAAAATACGGTGTGAAACAGGTAGCGGACTAAGCATTCAAAGAACCTATACAAATAGCCATCCTAAGTGTTAGATTGCCATTAATATGCTAAGGTCATATTATTTAACACTATGTACACTTAGAGTCTGGATGTTGGAGATTGCAAGTTCTTTGGTGCTCCAATGTTACTTGTGTTGGAAATAGGTGGGCCTTTAGGATAGGCTTCAAAAACTTTTGACGCACTTGATGCAGGGATCAACTATCTAGAAGGCTATAAAACCCAATCCAGGATGCATACCCTCAATTTCAGCCATCATGATCAGTAAAACAATCTATCTAGAAGATAGAAAAAACTAGCAACAAACATGCAACAAAGATCTATAACATACAAGGAAATAGATTATACCTTTGGAGCTCAGTTGTGCTCTAATGGAGAATTTGCTACTTTCTTTGATGACGAACTCTTTCGCGATTCAAATAGGTTTCTCCAATACCCAATGACCTTCCACGCTATGACCCTTTATCAGATCTCTTTTCTCAAGAAGATGGGTGGGATCTTCAAGAGAAACTATCTAGAAACTAGAAGAGAACAAATTGTGCAACACTTGCACAATGAAGAGTGCTTGGGCGTGAATACCAAGAGAGAGCAAGAGAGTGGGACGTCCAACCCATATGCATCTCCTTTTATAGCCTTTGCAAACTTCCACTTGCTAATTTCCATTAAAATCCTACTTCCAAATTAATTAGCAACTTTCTCTTCTTTCTTAATTATAATAGAAGTCTCACTTCCATTAATAATTAGTAACATACTATTACCACTATTAGAAGTCTCATTTCAAATAGAAATAGTAATTTTCCTTCTAGAGTTCAACTAGAATTAGTATCTTTCCAATTTGGGCGAGCGTGGGGACCACTAGGGATTCCTTACAAAGCTGGCTTCAACTGGGACTCGTGACCCCACATCTTATGTGCAATCCGGGCCCACAGTTAATTGCAAATAACTCCACTATATAAATACAATTGAACTCCAGTCTTAGGAAATTACATAGAAGACCCTAAACTTCCCTATTACCACAAGTAGGCCCCTATAAATATCCATGGATCAATTAGACCTGTCTTCCAAACTAGATCCATGTCTTATTATCCTTGAGCGCCAATTAATTATAATGATCATTGGTACCTTTCCAATTAACTCTTAATTGGATTGGGTGTACACTTACCAATGATTAAATCCATTAATTGGCACAAGGGGATATTAAAGATAGATTCCATCTTGACCATTGAATGTTCCCACAGCTCTACGACCATGTACCCAAATCACAGAGGTGTTGACCTACAGTTGGCCTCACTCATTGGTGACTCAAAGCAAATGAATAGATAGAAACTTCAGTTCATTAATGTCTCAGGATTGAGAGCTTACCGCTAGGGAATTATGAGAGCAGACCTTAAGGTAAAGACAGTGTTAATAAGGTGCTTCTCATGGTCCTTTAATACATCCAATGTACCAGCACTATGATCTAGAATCTTCCATTCTGATGATCGAGACAAATCACACTATCTCTTAGTGATCAAAGTGCTGCAACCTTGTTAGTATGAGATGTCTAGTCTCATCACTGGTTGTGAAGATATTTCAGTATAAGATTTGTTTATACATGTCTCCTGTATGTGGATCTCATCCATATACATGTATTACATCTAGTATACTTATGGACTCCGGCTTATCTCATGAACCATTATGTCATTCGTATTGGTTACGTGCAAGTATATAATTAAACACCATTCATCTCATGAAATGGAAAGCATGAATATATTGATTAATAAAGAAATGAATCAATTTATTACATCATATGTTGGTATTGAGACCATAAAACTAACAACTTGACATCCAAATACCCTAAGCTACATACTCTTAACTTAATATGACACTACACAAGTCTCTGGACAATCTCAGAGGTGAATGTCAGCCCAAACATCACCCTTCCATAGTCCAAGTCTAAGGTGAAACCAGGTTGCATATCCAATTTCTAAATCCTAAGGTCCAAGGTTTTAGCCCAAATAACCAAGACTTATCGTCCTTTAATTGGTCAATTGGAGCGGGTGAACTTTGGCCCAAATAACGGCGTACGAATGCCTAGAATATTTAAAAAAGGAGCAGAAGAATAGGGGTTCAAACAGCCACCAAATAAGGCCCCAAATAGGGCCAGCTTTGTGCTATCGGACATGGCCTTAAGCTGGTCGGACATGGGCTTTTCTGGGATTTTGGCTGGTCGGACATGGGCTTGGCTTGACAGGTTCATGTCCGATTGGGACTGCACATAGCCACGAACTGACAGCTTTTTGGGTGCTGTTTTCTCCCATCTTTTGGCGACTTTTTGGACATCTTTTGGGGGTCTAATTAACATCAATTTAAGCTCTTAACATCCCCATTATACCCTTAATAAAAATAACAAAAGAAGCATGAGCTTTTATGGGTTTTTTCTAAGCCAAATTATACATAGAGTAAAATACTATAATTATCAAACCTTGCATGCATGATCACGAAATTCAAATTGGTCACTTGCCTTGGGTCTCCTAGGCTCCCAATTAAATTATGAACTCACGCTAATCAAAGTGGGACACGTCCACGCAACCCAATGTCTGAAAATCTTATATAACACTCAAAAATTCATGATCGGACAATGGATTGGAATTAGGCTTTGAAATTTGGGTTCCCAACTAGAATTTCTCTACGACGTACTAAAAATTTAAAGCAATCCACTACCTCTAAGAGCTCTAAAAATGCTGACTTCGATGAGGGAAGGAGCGGCCCACCACTGAAATCAATGAAAATACACGTAGACATACGCGGCGACGATACACAGCTTTCTACGGGATCGGAATCTTGATTCGCCAAAGGGAGATGAAATGGAAGTTGTAAATCATTGTTGGAATAGTAGCTTGAGAGAGAAGATGAAAAAAAGAAATGACTGGGATTCTCCTTGCTGATTTATACTAACTCTTGGGAACTTACGGATGACCTAGTGGTAAAGGCTCCCACTCCCATCCCACCCACCCACCCACCAGGGATTGATCCTAGCAGGTGGCATTACTCCATAGTGGGAAAGGCTCCCACTCCCATCCCACCCACCAAGGATCGATCCCTAGCAGGTGGCTTTACTACTACTCTCCAATTTGGACATACACACAACACACACACACACACACACTATGGGGAATTACAAGTTTGCCATCGGATCTTGTGGACAGTTATGTCGGCCTTTGAACTGATTTTCTAGCCATCAAGATGACTTACTCTATGGGGAATTACAAGTTTGCCATCGGATCTTGTGGACAGTTAAATTGGGCCAACACACACACACTCTTACTCTATGGGGAATTACAAGTTTGCCATCAGATCTTGTGGACAGTTAATTTGGCCTTTGAACTGATTTTCTAGCCATCAAGACGAGTCGAGGTCTGTATGAAAGTTTCACGAAATAATTTCTTCTTTCCAATGAGCCCAAGTGTGGACAGTTAATTCGTCTTTTGAACCGATTTTCTAGCCATCAAGATGAGTTGAGGTCTGCATGAAAGTTTCACGAAATAATTTCTTCTTTCCAATGAGCCCAACTGTGACAATTTTTGAGGTCTCAGTCAAAAAGTAAACTTTTCCAAACGTGATACTTTGACTTAGGGCCTGTTTGGTAACTCTAAAAATAAGTCCATTTTTAATGGTTTAGAGCTTATTGATATTTTAGAGTGTGACAAAACTCTAATTACATTCTAAATTTAGAGCTTAATATTAAGAATTATCGATTTTAAGGTCTTAAATATAAGCTGATGAGAGCAGCTTATATCGGAACTTATTTCCTAAAGGCGGAGAATGACAGAAATTTCGGGTCCATTGGACGAAAATGCCCTCATAACATTTCATATTGACACAAATACCCTCGGAAATATTTCCTACGCTCATGTCTGCAAAGCATCGAGAAACGAGATAAATGATCGCACATTCATCTGCTGACACAAGAACTCCATCTTGCAACACATGGCGCACATAAATAAATTTGACTGTCCACCTTCAAGTCTTTATCTGTAATCTGTCTTTTTTGGTTATGAATTATCTGAAATGGGTTGTTCCCAACAATTGCCACGTGGATCAAAACAAAACAACAATTGACACGTTTTAGGTAATATGTGGCCACTAGTTAGAACATATATGTTCTACAAGTAGATAAATGAAGTTGAAAGACACAGAAAAAAAGAAGCCATGGTCAACATAATTCTTGCAAAGCCCTTCCTAAAAAAAAATAAAAAATTGTAGCTGTCATCATCCAAACATGATACCATAGTATATGATTGATGATGGGCCTAGATTTCATCCCATATATAGCATCTGAATATAGATGAGGATTGAATCAAGAAGAGAATTGAGAGATTCATATGAGCAAAATTACTTCAACCAATCACAAATTTCCCTACTATCTCAGAAACTGTTTGCTGATACAATGTTTGGAACCCAATTGGATGGTTATTTAGGCCATCAACCTGTTGGAATATGATGATTCTTTTATACCCACCTCTCCAACAAAAAAAATGTTAGACTGATCAAACATATGAGCCTTTTCTCACAAACAAATGCATAGAATCATTGGACCTCATGTCTTCGGACCGTGGCCCAGTTAAAGAGTATGCATGTGATATGCTATGCCAATGCATAGGCTTCTTATTTGGATGTTTATCAAACACTCTATTATAAAATAAGGACTTTTTTCAATAATTTTACCAAACAATCTAATTGTAAATTAGAACTTAAAAATTAGAGCTTTTATTTTAGACCTTAATCTAATTAGCCATTATTAATTAGATTAGAGTTACCAAATGGGCCCTTAGATTGTAAAGGAAATGACCCGAACGAAGGTCTTCCGGAGCTTGGATGGGCATGGAATCTTAACAAAAGTTTCTGCAAATTAAATTAGTTTTCGAACCAGCCTGGAATCGCTTGGGGATAGCAACTCCCGCTCCGATAGCCCTTGCCAAGGATCGATTCCTGGCAGGGTGGTTTACACTTTCCTCTCTTGGCCATTGGGCAAACTTGGCAGAAAAAAAAAAAAGGGCCTGGAATCACAATTTTTGGAGACTTCTATGGAAAACTCAACTTTTACTGACCATATCCATAGTCTAATGAAAAGTCACAAAATGAAGGGTTTCTGGACGTCGAATGGCCATGAGTTGAACACAAAGGTTGTTCGGCATAACTCGGACTATCTAACAAACTTAATCTGGTATTTCTTGAAATACTCAAAATACCCTTGACACTCGCCGAATGTACCAAACTACCCTTTCTAAGTTGAAACTTGGTCGAAATGCAATCAAATGAACTTGAAATTTACTCATACACTAAAATTTAATTAACACTAATCATACTTAGTTAGCATTTAATTAGGATAATTAGGGTCGGGGTCTTACAGTCCATCTTCATCAGGGGTCCTTATTTTGGTATGTAGTTGTATTTAGAGTAATGCTACCTGGACATACTTTTTGGCATGAATCTTGGACAAACCCCTATGTTACCCCTTGAATATCAGATATTCAAGGGGTAACATAGGGGTTTGTCCAAGATTCATGCCAAAAAGTATGTCCAAGTAGACTTTTTGTTGTATTTATATAAAAAAAAAGAGTTGGTGCACAACCCGATCGATCTTTGACCAAGCTCCTCCACCACCTTCCTCTATTCTGTTCTTTTTTGACAACTTCTCTAACTGCCGCCTCATCGAATAACATCCCTTGGCTATCTTACTGTCAGCTGTACAATTCTGCTAGATCAATTGCATTGTAAGAGCTTTAGTCGAAAGAGGATGATAGAACAAAGGACAATGCTTCGAGGGCGTGTTTGGCAAATTACTAGTACAGTTAAAGTGAAGTAAAGCCTCCATTATCTAGACAAGAAAAGACGAGGGGTCATATCGAAAGTAAAAAAGCAACCTCCCTTTTCCACTAAATGACAAAAGAATAGACTCTTTTTACACAAAAAGTAGAAAAGATTCCCTATCAAACAACTAAAAACAAAAGACCATCATAAGCCCCTATATTTTATTCTCTCTTGATTTGATGCTTCACCTCACTTTACTTCATTTCACCATACATCCAAACATGCTAGGCGTTTTGTTTCTTAGAAAGAGAAAAAGGAAAGAGGAGGAACACCTGAGGAGTGCTTACCCCTTCCCCAATTGTGGAGAACTAGAGGAGAAAAAAACAGATGTTATGCTTTTGTAGAGAGGGAGTAGAAAGAATGGAAGCACACTGAATTCCCAAAAAACTATAGGATCTCCTTCCAAGTGTCCAAACAACATTATTGTCATTTAAATTTTAGTTAATTAATCTTTCATATGACTTTGGAGAAATTTGTGGGCTCTACAAAGTGGCCCATCCATTATAAATATAAAACTTTTAATATACATATACTAATCATGTATGGGCCCTAGCCAAATTTCACTCTAAATAGGAAATAGGACCTTTCCAATTTTAACTCTAAAAGAAAATAGGGTCCTAGCCAAATTTTCACTTTTAATAGGAAATAGGGCTATAGAACCCTATGCAAATTTCACTTTAAATAGGAAATAGGGTCCTAGCAAAACTCACTCTTGTTTTATAAATTTTAATATTTGTTTTGTACTTATACACATATATTTTATATAACTTATTCCAAAATGTAACTCAGAGACGTTTTGGTGAAATTCTGAATCGACGGAAACATCTCAATTTGGAGGCCAAACCGAAGCGGGGTCTGAAACGAAATTCTGAACTAGGCCTGATTTACTTAATAATGTTGGTTTTCATTGTGTTGAATAAGGGCCCGTTTGGATACTTACAGATTTTGAATAAAATATTTACAATAATAAGATAGTATAGAATATAATAATGTAATATTACAATATTGTAATGTTTTTGGTGTTTGGCAAATTTTGAAGAATATTACAGATTTTCAATTGAGTTGTTTGGAAGGTGCTACGATTAAAGTAAATTTTATTATTAGAATAATTTTTAATTAAATACTTTTAATTTATCACGTCTATTTAAAAAGTAGTGTGATAAAGTAAACTTCAATTGCCATGTTTTTTTACCATAAGTTACTTTTCTTTTATCATATAAAACTATAGTAAACTAAAGTCAATACAATAAACAACTACTTTACAACTCTCTCTCCCACTTTATTTCACCACATACTTCATCTCAACGTACTTTACCTCACCTTTTACCATAATGTGATATCAATCTTTATTTTACTTTACCACACCTGTGAACAGGTCACTTTTTATTTACCATATAAAACTACGATAAAATGTGATAAAGTAAAGTCACACAAAGAGAAACTACTTTTCCATTCCCTCCCACTTTACTTCACCATAAACTTTACCCCACCTTTACTGTGTTGTGACATTTACCTTTACTTTACTTTACTATATATGTAAACAAATACATCATGATGGATTTGGTGAACTAAAGTATTTACTTTACTCTACCACTTTGTAATCGTCATTTTGAAAGATTTTTATATTGTAGAAAGTTTTCTAAGGGGGGAGCTGTAGGAAGAAATATTGAGTTTTTTCGAAAGAAAAGTATCTTTTATTCAATTTTTTCTTGGGTTACCAAACGCACAAGAATCTTTTCTTTAGAAAATGAAAGATTATGTTCTATAAAATGTTAATTTCTTGTGTTTTCTTATGCATCCAAATAGGCCCAAGTGCCATTGCTATCATTGTATACCATCATTTCAATTTCTTTTTACTGAAGTCCTGGACGATACATAGATATACATATTGATGTTAGTTTTCATCGTGTCAAATAAATTCAATTAATTTCATTTCAAATCATCTTCGCTACTTATTTTTTCAAGTCTTTGATGATGCATAGATACACATTGATGGACATTAGTTTTCATTGTTTCGAATTAATGCCATTCATGTCAGTTTAATTCTTCTTGTCAACTTCTTTTTATTGAAGTATTTGAAGATATACTAACACATATTGATGTTGGTTTTTTACTGGTGCCGAATAAATGCCACTGGTGGTGTTATTGTTTTGGTGAATCGTCTTTCTATTGGTTATATAACCAGCCCATGTATCAATTACTTTTTGTTGTATTAAAAAGAAACAACTCAAACTTTTGCTATTGACTCAAACTTTTGTTATTGTTCCATGACATTCTGTCTATAATTGTTGGTTTATCTTTGTATTCCTGCTAGTATTTGGACTTTGGAAGATTGTTCTCATTACAAGACCAAATTAATCATAAGGTATTATTCTTTTCTCTGTGAAGTCCTTTCCTTTTGTGAAAGTTTGTCATTTCTTTTTATTCATATTATTACGTGGACTTAAATGTAAATAATAGAAATTATCATTATTATTTGTTATTAGTGGAAGGTGTTAGGATTAGGAAAAAGAATTTGTTTGACCCCAAAAGAATTTAAAAAATATCAAAAATGCTAGAAAACAATATATTTTTTTCCTGTAGTAGTCACTATAAAGAAAAATATCAATCCCTCTAAAGTCATAACATCCTATATTTTACCATTTTAAAAAAAATAACAACCTATATTTCTGTCTTATCTGAAACTGTCTAAACTTTTTTCACTATTAAATATATTTACGTGTATATGCTAAAACAAGTTGAATATCTACACATTCCACTACTAGATCTACTACAATGCATACATAAAATCAATTACTTACTAGAAAGATATAAAAAACCCCAAATTTTAAAATGAAAAAAATTCGTAGATCTAGATTTCTAATCACTAGATCTATACAAACTAAGAAACCACAAGCATTTTTAAAGACATTCTAAGAATCTGAACACAGTTGTGTTATTAATTTGAAAAGATCTATAAGATTCCAATTTTCAACAAAAAGCCTCAAATTATCAAAACCCAAAATATTATATCTAGGCTAAAATCACTAGATCTAAGAGAAAGAAGGTTTCCATGACGAAAATGATCTTGCATTCATTACTCCTATAATCTATTTGTAAACAAAGCTTTGAAAAAATTTGAAAAATAAACTCAAAATACTAACCTCAATGCTCTTGGTTGAGTTCTTCAACTTTTGCCGGATGAAATCGCCCAAAACTGGAGATTTTGTTGCTTGGAAGTGAAAAAGGGTTAGGGAAGAAGAGTCGGCTAAGCTGTGTTTGGAAAGAATAACAAGAGAGTAGAAGTGGGAAAAATGGGGAAAAAAGGGTTTTAAAGGAGTCAACCGATAATTTGAAATTATTTGCCGATGTGGACCGATAAATTGGGATATTTTACCTGCCTGAGACCAAGACTGATACTCGTTAAAATATCTGTATGGTTATGTGCCATTTATGTACTGGCCGATACGTACTTGTATCAGACTATATTTTCTTCCATGCGCTCAACGCATATTCCATTTTATTCACATGAATCAGATGCATCTAGGTGGGCTGCACATGAAGGGTACACTTTTTCTTAAGAGTGCCCATACGGACAGGAGAATGAGCCATAAACACGCACTTTAGACATAAAGATAATCCGCTACACTTTTATCTTGTCACTCATAATTACGATCCATGCCACTGTACCTTCATCAATCTGAACAGCTGATTATCTTTCTACCTTAATTTACCACAACTGAAAATGTTACTCTATCATAGTAGTTAGTATTCACTGTTAGATTGGACCAATGAATAATATGATTAAATTGTGAGTTTATATTTTCTTATTTGTAAATTTCAATGATGAATATATATATGTAGAGAGTTTATTTTTCATTTTATCTATTTTGTTAATTTAGTTTTATGTTTTTTCTTCTCACTATTTGCAGGTGGATTTAATAAAGCAGGAGGTGGCAAATAAAGAAATTCCTATTATATTGGTAGGAACCATTTTATTATGTTAAGATAAATTCCTGTTTGGCACACTGTATGAAGATTTTAGGGAATGGATAATTATTGTTAAGGGCCCTATAACAATGAAGTACCAAGCTGAAAATAAACCATAAGAATTTATCGTCTAAAATAAAAAAATGGATCATGTCTCCTGGAAAGTTCGTGGTTTTTCTTAATCAACTTGGTAAATCAATTTCAGGATGTAGGACATCCATAATAGGTTTTTCAAAATGCTCTCATGTTTTTTTTCTTTCAATATTATGCTTTTTCCTGTATGCTTAGGTTCATTAATCATGGAGTTCTCTTTGAATTACCTGAAAATAATTCAGAAAACACTCTTTACATGGATGTAGAATCCTGTGAAGTGTCATTAATGATTTTGAAAATTTTCTTACTTAATGGTGGCAGTATTGATCCGCTGTCTGAAAATCATTAAGGATTGTCTCTGCTGAAATCTCAAATGGGCTTTCTGATTCTCCCTTAACTTCTCCTTTGTCATGTAACTTTGGATTGGGAGAGGAAGAGAATGGAAAAAGACATTGGATCTTCTTGTTTTGAATAATTATGCTAAGAAATGATGCCAAAGATCTAAAATTAGATGGTTTGAAGAAGAAGATCATGGTACAAAGTTCGTTCATGGTTTGGCTTTAGCGAGACCAAATTAGATAGCTACTCTTATGGAAAGATATCAGAGATAGGATGCCCATCTTAAGAAATCAATATAGTAATTGCAAACTACTATAGAGACTCATACACAACAGATATCCCACCTGCATGTCCTCCACAATTTGGAAGTCTCCTTGCTAAGGAAAAATTAGGCACAAGGATTAAAAACCCGGATTTGGCACCTGACTTGATTCCCCCTGAGTCAGGTCGTGTTGGCCTGAGTCAGCTGAGTCGCACCAAATCCGTTCCAGAGTCTCAAAACACCCTAAAAAATTCTTTAAAAAACCTTTAAAAATATAGAAAAAATTAGAAAGAATGTTCCACCATGGTTTTGCTGAATCTTATTATTCTAATACATTTTCATGATTTGATTGCATTTTTGACTCAATTGATTATTTAACTATTTATTTATTTTTTTGTTATTTGGGTGTTTGAACAATTAACACTAATCAAAGCTATAGTTAATTAGATCTAAAAACCAAAGAAAAGAAATCTACTAGGCTAAATCATAATACACATCGCATAAAAGTTAATACTTAAGCATTCTATCAGACACTCATTCAAGTATCAAGGACAATTGTATAGTATGAAATAAACTGAAATTCCTTAACAACTATCACGTTGAACATGCCTAATACTATGTTGAGTGTTTGCCTGGCTGAATAATGTTGCCTTCATTGTCATTCTGACTTTGGCCATATCCATATCTGTATTATTGATAGTCAAACTCAAAGAAGCCTCCATGCCCTCCTTGTCCATGGTCGGATGGATGAGCATAAGAACCCTCAAGATATTCTTGTCCATACACAGGATAAACTGGTGGTGGTTGTTGCATCGGTTCCCAATGGCCATATGAATGCTAACTGTACAGTCTGTACTCACAGTATGGCCCATACCCATATTCTGAACTTACTGTGTAACACCACGGGCCTTACCCAAAAGCTAGCTACTGAAGTGGAGGTAACTATGGTACGTAAGCCCAGGCTTTGGACTTGTCCGCTTCCGATGTGGGACTTGCTCAGTCCAAGATATCACCGCTGTTCTTTTGTGGGTGGCGGGCTCAAAGATTAACCTGTTTACCACCTGGTCTCGGGCCCACCGGATCTCACACTCTCCCCCACTGTAAGACAAAGCCATCATCGGCTTTGATACCAATTGTAACACCACGAGCCTTACCCGCCGCAAAGGCTAGCTATTGAAGTGGAGGTATAACCATCGGTACCTTAGCCTATGCTCTGGACTTGTCCTCTTCCGATGTGAGACTCGTGCAGTCCAAAGATATTCCACTGTTCTTTTGTAGGTGCCAGGCTCACAGATTAACCTATCTACTCGCCCGGACATGTGCCCACTGGATCTCACATATAGGAAACCACCATATGAGCCGATCGAATGTGGCCTCGAACCAGATGCCTCAAGCTGTGGGTCAGATGGAGGATATCCTTCTGATTGCCCACCCCCTTCAGTTTTGCCCCAACCACCAGTAGGCCCTTGTCGGCAACTATGAAAGGGGTCATAGACTTGAACATGATCATGAAATTCGTCACCACCTTCTGAATGTTGCTCACTTCTGCCATGATTCGATCTTCCTGGTAGTAGATTAAGTTTTCCGTTCTTCTTTGATAGGCCTAATCTCCGACTCTAAGTCTGAGTACTCTTAGCACCTTTATTCTATCGCTTGTATTGGATGCTACTATGCTAGGATCCTTAAGTTCAACTCTTTGCTTTGGAAAGGTTGAACGCGATGCTGTTTCATCTTCATGTTGGCAGTGATGTTGAGATGACTGTTGGCTTGTACACGATAGGAGTCATCACCCCTTACATGCTCAGATTTAGACCATATCATCTAACTGGCAATTGCCCCGATGTTCATGCTGTGACGATGAAGCCTGAAGGGCCAGCGCGTGGATGTTTCACTTCTAGTTTTAATGCTCTTATCCTCTCTCTTGTAGTAGTTGGATGGCGAAGTGGAGGTGATGACAGTCGCTGTGGGATCAGTGATGGTATTACTTATCATCATCATCATCATCATCACCACTACCATCTTGCTCAAGAAAATCAGCATTTGAGATGAGCAGCTCCTCCATCTCAACGAGCCATGAATTTAAAGGGTCGTCCTCTTCAAATATGTATTCCAGATTTTTTAGATCGTATCACCAATCCTCTTATCTCTTTTCCCAGGGTTTCTTGGCCTTAACCTCATGCTCTAATGAAGAAAGACCAACCTATCCAACTTCTCCATCGACTCAATTCTGGTTCTTTGTATGAATCTGCTTGAAGGTGCTCAAATTCCCATTCCAATGAGAGGATGCTGTCAGATTAAAACATTATTTTTGCCAGATTTCTTAGGTCTGGAGAATCTTCACCAAATTTAGACCACCATTTAGCTGTATGCAACAAACAAAAAAAGTATAAATTTTTTCAAGAATGTCACCCAGTTGTAGGATGCATGTTGTGTAGCATTGAAGAAGCTATATTTTTTTTTCTAGTTCTATTTATTTGTTGTTGTGCATGGATACCATCTGCCCAATCGTACAACTAATCTGATTGGTTTATGGCGGCCACCTTTTTTTTTGGAAAGACATAAGAAGATGGAAAAGGTCTATGGGGGCTTCCCATTGAAGTTGTCAGTCACTAATCGACCCTATATATTATATAACTGTTTCAATATTTCAATTTTTAAAGGTTAACTCTTTATATAATGCCTTAAACAGTGAGGTAAATCACTGGAATCCTTCATATACTTGTTGTTTAGAACTATAAATAAGCTGATGTTTGGATTTTCCATGTGAAGTTCATTGTTGACTCAATTTTTTGTTGAAGGTTGGGCACTCTATTGGTTCATATATTTCTCTCGAGATTTTTAAGAGACTTACACAACAGGTGATGATGTTCATTTCTTTTTGATGTATATTTTTCGTGGTGTTCAAAATTTTTTTTCTGCCGACTTGATGTTAGAGTTTTCATAGAACATCTCGAGTAAGTCTTGTTCATGGATTTGTAGGTGAAATATTATATAGGGCTCTACCCGTTTATGAGTATGAATGAGAAATCTTCAGTGCAGTCCCGGCTTGTGAAGATTACTGCGTAAACTTCTTTACTGTTTCTGAGTAACGTCACTTTCTTGTGGCATTTCTTTTGCTTGTGTGGATGTCCAATTAGACATGAGCTCTTCGACATCATGCTTTCTTACTTGGAATCATGCACATAATGGTGATATTCATTTGTTTTCACATGAAAGATTAATTATTTACACCCATTTAAAAAAAATATTAATTATTTACACTAATGATTTTATTTAAATTATTTACACTAATGATTTTGAGTTTTGACAGGGTGGGTTCCCTGCTGCTCTTTTTCCTTCCCTCCCTCCCTCCCTCCCTCCCTCCCTCCCTCTCTCTCTCTCTCTCTCTCTCTCTCTCTCTCTCTCTCTCTCTCTCCGCCTCCCGCCTCCCCTCCTCTTTGACTTTAGTTAAGGATGTGGAGGGGACATATGATTTTTTAAGGGAAAAACTATCCTATGCTGCTGTATGGTGCTTGAAGGCAGCATTAATCTATGTGGGTCCCCCCTTTGTTGTGAATCGTGATCCAACTCACTCATATGAGATCATGATTTAAAATAGCGCGTAGCGGCCGCATTATCGGTTGTAGAGGTTGAGGCCGCTACTTTATTTTGAAAATAGCGGCGCTACAGTGTAAAAACGTAGTAGAGCCAATCAGTTGTGATTTAAAACATTATTTTTCTTATTTTTTCTCCTAGTAGTCTTTTCTAAAGTTGTCTCTACCCTTATATGGTTCCAATTCACTAAAGAAATACAAGATTGGTTGCTACATAATATTTGAATTCTTTTGACCACTTTAAAAATTCACATCGCTGCGCTACTACATATCGCCTGTTACGCAGCATTTTGACTACTGGCCACTACGCTTGCCCTGTGAGATGATATCAAACTAAACTGGATGCATACAAGAGAAGACAACCGAAACAGTAGATGTTTGGAAGATTTTCAGTATCTTTTGTATTGACGATGATAACATTTATAATACACTGTTGTCTAGATTAGGAAAACTAATTACATAATCAAAGGAAAAGAATAAGAAACTAAATCTAATTACAGTCAATCTAATCATAAGATTACAACAGATTAGTGTCTATCTAATCTAATACATGGGCTGACCCAGAACATGGGTCGAGCTGACCCATCAGGTCGAATGGACCTGATCTGTTTCTTTACACCCCCTCTCAAGCTTTGGATGGGAGAAGGTGACCATCGAGAGCTTGGAAATTAGTTTTGAAAAACGAGAAGTGGAGTGGCTTTTGGTGAAAAAATCGGCTATCTGAACAGCGGATGATATTTGAAAAAGCTTTATAGTACCACTCCGAACATGTTGACGGATGAAATGACAATCAACTTCAAGATGTTTGGATCGTTCATGAAAGACATCATTTGTGGCCAATTTCTTTGCACTTTCACTGTCAGTGAAGATAGGGGTAGATTTAGGAACTTGAACTCCTAAATCCTGAAGTAACCAGCGAAGCCAAATAAGTTCAGTAGTTGTATGAGAGACAGCACGATATTCAGCTTCAGTGGAAGAACGGGAGACAACTTCCTGTTTCTTGCTCTTCCAAGAGATAAGAGAGGAGCCAAGAAAAATAGAGAAACCTGTTATAGAGCGCCAATCATTGACATCTCCTGCCCAGTCGGAATCAGAATAACCATGCAGGGTAAGATTTTGACTGGAGGAAAGGAGGAGGGCACGATTTGAACTTCCTTGTAGGTATCTGAGTATGCGCAGTACAGCAGCCCAATGAAGATGAGTTGGTCGTGCGACAAATTGACTCACCACATGTACCGCGAAGGCAATGTCAGGTCTGGTAATGGTCAGATAAACCAAACTACCTACCACTTCCCGATAACGAGTAGGATCAGAAAGAAGATCTCCATCAGTAGTTCGAAGCTTCAAATTATGCTCAATCGGAGTAGAGACAGGCTTAAGATCGGTGAGACCAGCACGTTGGAGAACTTCATTGCAGTATTTTGTTTGTGACAAAAGATATCCTGTGTGGGAGTAGGCAACCTCAATGCCCAGAAAGTAGCGTAGATGACCCAAATCTTTCATCTCAAATTGTTGATGAAGAAAATGCTTCAAGGATAGAATTCCAGATGTATCACTGCCAGTGATAATCATATCATCGACATATAGTAACAGAAAAACACAGCCAGATCGCGAATAGCGAGTGAAGAGAGCGGAGTCATGAGCACTCTGAGAAAAACCAATGCTGATGATGCTTGTGCTAAATCGTTCAAACCAAGCTCGTGGGGCTTGTTTGAGACCATATAAAGCACGTTTGAGACGATATACATAATGAGGAGGTCTCACAACGCCTGGAGGAGGGTTCATATAGATTTCCTCCTGAAGAAAACCATTTAAGAAGGCATTCTTGACATCGAGCTGATAGAGAGGCCATTGTCTAACAGCAGCAACAGAGATAAAGGTACGAACAGTTGTCATCTTAGCAACCGGAGCAAAGGTCTCCTCATAATCGATCCCATATTCTTGATTATAGCCTTTGGCAACTAAGCGAGCTTTGTAACGATCAACAGATCCATCAGATTTGGTCTTGATCTTAAATATCCATTTGCAACCGATAGCCCGTTTTCCTGAGGGAAGTGGAACAAGATCCCATGTTTGAGTTTTCTGCAGAGCAGTAAGTTCTTCTGCAATGGCAGATCTCCAGTTTGGATGAGCAATGGCCTCCTTATAGGAATGTGGTTCTGCCAAGTTATGAATTGCTGCAAGGAAGGAGTTATATGATGGAGAAAGATGATCAGTGCAAACAAAGCCAAAACGGGAGGGAGGGATTCTGGTGCGAACAGGATACCTTGGAGCTTGAGGAGGATCCGGCACATCTGGAGCAGAGGAGATAGGCCCATGATCAGGAGTAAGTGAGATTGCAGATTCTGAAGGAGCAGACGGAGGTTTGGGTTGACGATGATATACCTGTAGGGTTGGAGGAGAAGGAGTATCGGAGGGAAACAGGTCTGGAAATGGATCAAGAGGATAGACTGTAGGGTGCTCAGGTGAAGGAGATTGAGAAGGTAATGTATAGAAAGGTATATGTTCCAAGAAGGTGACATTACGAGAGACCCGTAACCTATTGGTCTTAGGATCATAGCAGCGATAGCCTTTCTGTTCGATGCCATACCCTAAGAAAACACAGACAGTGGATTTAGGAGAAAGTTTGGTTCGCTCATGATCATGCAACAGGACAAAATAGGTGCAGCCAAAAACTTTGAGATAGGACAAATCAGGTTTACAAGAGAACAATTTTTCATAGGGAGATGTGCCAGATAATACAGAGGAAGGTGTTCTGTTAATCAGATATATGGCAGTCAGGACTGCTTCCCCCCAAAATTGCAAAGGAACATGTGAGGAATAAATCATGGATCTAGCAGTTTCAAGAATATGTCTGTGTTTCCGTTCTGCTACACCATTTTGCCGTGGTGTGGCAGGACAGGATAATTGAGCTAAAGTCCCTTGACTGGTTAGGTACGAACGGAATTTGTGAGATATGTATTCTCCCCCGGAATCGGACCAGAAGATTTTAATCTTTTTGTTAAACTGAGTAGAAACCATGTTGGAGAAAGCAGTGTAGATGGAGTATAACTCAGAACGATTTTTCATTAAATATAACCAAGTATATCTAGTGAAATCATCAATAAACAGCACATAATAAATAGAACCACCTTTCGTTGGCTGAGAGGCAGGACCCCAGACATCAGAATGCACCAAATCAAAAGGGGCAGTAGTAAAAGAAGTGCTTTTATTATAAGGGAAAGCATGTTGTTTACCCAACTGACAGCCAAAACATGAAGAAATGTCTGATATAGAAATGTTTCCAAAAACACCACTAGTAAATAAAAATTTCATTTTATTTAAAGACAAATGGCCTAAACGAGAGTGCCAAAGGGCAAATGGTGATGTAGAGGAAACGAGTGCTGCAGGGGAGATGGTGGAGGATGGAAGGTGCAGTGAGTGGAGATAGTAAAGTCCTCCTGACCTAAGGCCGGTCCCAATCTGTCTCTCGGTGCGCGGATCGTGTACAGAACAGCCAGTGGAAGAAAATGAGACAAGAAAGCCAGATGAAGTCAATTGACTAACAGATATTAAGTTGATAGATAGGTGAGGAACACATAAAACATTAGTGAGAGAGATCAACTTATTTGAAATGGAGCCAATAAGGGAGACTGGGAGAGGAGTGGCATCAGCTGTATGAATTATTAGAGAGCTAGTAGGAGTATAACAATTGTGAAGTTTGGAAACATCATTTGTCATATGGTAGGATGCACCAGAATAAAAAATCCATGAAGAATCAAGAGTACCTGATGGACCAGAAATGGACATGGCAGAACCAGAAGCTGAGGGTGTGGTGGTTATCTGAGAAGCAGAACCAGGAGAGGAAGCCAGAAACAATTGTTGCATACGCTCATCAACCATAGCTTGAATCTGAGATGTAAGATCCATTTGCGGAGGCACAAATCTATCATCGTCAGTAACATTGGCTGCATAGGTTCTCTGTGGATAAGAGTGCATTGGACCTCGATTGGATTGGTGACCAGTTGGTTTGTTCTTAGTATTAAGCCTTGGAGGTCTGATGGGGCAGTCCCGTTTCCAGTGTCCTTCCTTCTTACAGTAGTTGCAAAAGTCATTGGTACCAGGAGGAAAAGATCGATCACTCTGAGGGGGACCAACATTTGCGGACAAGACATGTGTGGATTCTACATGTTTCTTCCTTGTAAGAGAAAGTTGAGTTTGCTCTTCTGCCAGAAGTTCCGAGAGCGCCATATCAACAAAGGGCAGTGGTGACCGATGTAATAACTGACCGCGAACTTGTTCAAAATCAGGGCGGAGGGCCATAAAAAACTGAACCAGACGAGTCTGCTGCCTATAGACTTCAAAGGTGTGAGCATCATCGGTTGTTTTAAAAGTGGGCTCCATTAGAGCCAGTTGATCCCATAATGCAGTCATTTTGATGAAGAAATCATGAATGGAGTCAGTGCCTTGATCTGCATTTTTGATTTCCCATTCTAATTGATATCGACGAGCAGCATTAGACTGAGTGTATAGTTGCGCTAAATAATCCCAAGCAGCCTTAGGATAATTGAATTTAGCCAACTGATTCCCAATGGATGGAGTTACTGAATTGGCAATCCAAGAGTTAATTTTTCCGACAGAAGCTTCCCATTCTTCAAACGTATCCGCCTTACTATCTGGTTGAGGGATCTGCTGAGCAACATATTTCCAAAGTTTCTGACCTTTAAGGAAATTTTGCATTAAGTGGGACCAATAGGGATAATTAGTTCCATCAAGTTTGATGGTAATACCCGTTACAGTGCGGTCAGAAGACATATTGGACACCGAGAGAAAACCAGTTCCCGGAAATCACTTCAGATGGAAATGTTAGCCACAGCAACGAATCAGATGTCCTGAATCTAAGCACAGAGGAGTGCTGTGGGCTCCACTACATAATCAGATGGATGATCACAGCCAGAGATCCAAACAGAATGAAGCAGAATCTAAAAAAGGGCAAAAAATTGCTCAAAAATGGCCCAGGCGAGCAGGAATCTGGGCACAGATTTGATCTGTGGGCCCCACTTGTTGATCAGCTGTATGATCAGATCTTACAGGGAGTTAGGCCTCAAAATTCCGAAACTCCTCGAGGTGGAATTTTGATGAAAGCTCAAGAGACCAGAAAGATGGACGGTCGAGATGAAAACAATATGCTCAAACTGGAGAATTACAAATCAGAGAAGATGGCCTACCTCAGATGATCAAAAAATCTGGAAAAAATGTGTATAATTTCCAGGAGAGATGGTCGACCAGGGTGGGAGGATTTCTCTGGGCAGTGGGTGATCAATAGGTGGGCCACCTTTGATCACAGCCGATACAGTGCTTTAGCAGATGATCAGAACAATCGATTCAGTTGCAGATCTTCTCCTTATGCTGGAATGGATAGATGATTAGTGCTGGAGGGCTCTGATACCATGTGAGATGATATCAAACTAAACTGGATGCATACAAGAGAAGACAACCGAAACAGTAGATGTTTGGAAGATTTTCAGTATCTTTTGTATTGACGATGATAACATTTATAATACACTGTTGTCTAGATTAGGAAAACTAATTACATAATCAAAGGAAAAGAATAAGCAACTAAATCTAATTACAGTCAATCTAATCACAAGATTACAGCAGATTAGTGTCTATCTAATCTAATACATGGGCTGACCCAGAACATGGGTCGAGCTGACCCATCAGGTCGAATGGACCTGATCTGTTTCTTTACAGCCGCAACCGCTATTTTAAACCTTGTATGAGATGCCTCCATCTATTAAGGTGATGAGCCAAATTTCAATTCAGTCGCGGTAGAATGCACCATTGAATTGATAATAAGTGAAGTATATGGCTATATTCTCTAAAAATAATCAACTCATCAGTGCATGTCACTCCGGTTGAAGTGAAACTCAGTCTAATTCCTATTCATAAGATGGTGTTTGCTATGAGTGAGCTTCTTTGGATCAAGCAAGGGTGGGCTCTGCATGGGTTGAATAAGGTGGTTTGATGTCATCGGCAGTTCAGCACAATACTGATGGCAGCATAAGATCATTTTAGTTTGGCATTACAGTAATCACATAATGCATGAATCATCTACAATTTCATCGTTGACTTTGACTTTTTACATATGAATCCCTTAAATTTGTGGTCCATATTTTTTATCTGATGGGCACCTCTCTGGATAATGGAATGAACAAAGATCCATGATTATCCTAGATTGGACTTTCCCCCTTTGAAAATTTAATTCTTGCTGAGTTTCTTTCTGAACCATCAAGCTGCAGGCTGTTAATTGATGGATTATTTTTTATCCCTGGATGTGGTCTATTCCATTTTCAGGGTGCAGTCTATTCACAGCAGGGCCCATCAGATTAACATTTAGTCACTTAACCATGCAAGGTCTAAAGAACTGTTCTTACCCTTTGGTCAAAAAGATAACATAAGTTCCAAAAATTGTATGTGAGAAATGAGATATTGGTTATTCACATCAATTCTTTTGACAGAGTTATACTCAGTAAGTAATGTGGTACAAACTAATGGTTTTATTATTGCTGCAAGTTGCCATTTGATGACTTCCATCCAAAATAAATTGCATAATTTTTTTCTAGGGTTGGTTGAGGGTAATATTCCAAATGCAGACAACAATTCAACCAGATCTAATTTCCAGTCTGAGCAAGGTCTTTAAATGTACAACTCTTAATTTCTCAGTGCAATGGTTGTAGAGGTATAGGCAGGAAAGGACGGAGGGCTATTTCTGAGTCCTATTATGATGCTATCTACACCCCGGAGTCATGACCTTGGGTTCAACCATAGGAGATAATAGGCCCTGGAATTGTCACCAAGGATTTTCAGCAGTCTTCACTACCACTGTCATTTGGAATCTGCACCCAACAAAGAGAAACATGCAGAAGCATAGAAGAAATTAGGAATTTTTTTATATATTTTTAAAAGCTTTGTGTGCTTGGGATGTGACTTTGGTCTGACTCGGCTGAGTTGATTTGACTCAAGGGTGACCAAGTCACTCCCTGAGTTCAACTTTTGAAATCTCTTTTACACTAGACCTTAATGACCGATACACAGGACAAATGGAGCCTATTGTGCCTGATGTATTGAAAGCAGGATGTCTAAACTGCATGCACCCACCTTTTGGCACAAACCAAGAAGGGATACTTCCTTGCTGTATACACAAAATGTTGCTGAGGTTTGTTTCCCCTTCAAGGTGACTTTGGACCTTGAAGTATTGACTGAACTGTATTCTCCCAATTGTGAAGGGAAAGGGACACAAAAGGGGCTGTGTTCTACTTTGTTCCATTGCCATGATGGGTACAACTGCCTTTATTATTGACAAAGGAGTCCTTTTCCTAGACAAAAGCACTTCTAGTGGACGCATAAGATTTATGTGTCCCACGTTGTTTGGAAGTGTTTTATTTGGAAACAAATGCCAGTGATCCCAAATCCTTTCCAAACTTCTCCAAATTGCTTCTACTATGATTCTGATGTCCCACATTGGCAAAAGAACACCTAATTACCCAAACACTCAATAGATAGGGATCACTTCCCTCCCATTAATAGGCATGATATAGACATTGAAAATACATGCTTGAACCTCATGGGAGATTCTTGAGGCAATCAACATGACCCAAAGGTTCAAGAAAGATCCCTTCAATGCATGAGATCTTCTCTTTTCTTCTGTTCTTTTTATAGTTTATCTTCTAGTTTTGCATAGAATCATCTTAATTTGCATTGTATTCTTAGCAACATGATTCGTGCTTTCATTTCAAGTTTAAATTTGCTAGTATTTGGTGTATCCATCCCTTGTAAGCGTTGCACTGTAGCCTCGTATTTTCCTAGAAATATTCATCTTTTTTTTCCCTTTGTGCATATATTTTGGATTGTTAAGATCTTCCAATTTCAATTTCTGAGTTCTCAAGACTCAAGATGCTTTCCTCTAAGAATCCCTAGACCCAACTTTTAAAGAGGAGGATGATCACCGAATGCAACAACCAATTTCCTTATCTTTCTTCTCTTCAAATTTTAGTCCCGGAACTCTAGGAGAGTTGTTTCCAGCTCATACAGAGGGAACACAAGCCATTTAAAAAGTGTTCTCAAGTCCATGATTTCTCAGGTTCCAGAAAACAAGGTGGATCATTGAGGGGCACATACTCTATTTGTGCCCATTTTTTACCATTCTCTCATCCATTGCATTGAGAAATTCTCAGAAGGCTAATTTCAAAGTTACAACTTGGGAAAAAACAGTTGTCCTAAGTGTCCCGAAGTCCCCAGAAAACTCAGATTTCGAACATCAAGGGTACATAAGAATTGTGCATTCAATTCATTCCAAAATTATCCATTTGAGTGCTCAACAAGCCTCAGATCTGTCATTTTGATTTCTCCACTTTATTTTAGTTCCTTTTAGGGGTATTGGAAAGTTAAACAAAGGATAAAACGCTCCTGTAAGACTGATCTATGTGCGCTTTAATGCCCATGTTTTGATTTCAAGTCCAACCCCCATGTGTCCTTCTAGCTCTTATTCGAAGAATTCGAGTATAAAAACAAACAGAAGTACCAAAAAAAAAAAAAAAAGAATTCTCCCTACTTTTATTTCCACGTTGTCTATTTGATTTACTTAAAATCAACAAATGTCTTTTCTTTTAATTTTAAAAAATGATGCTTTGCTAGAATAAAACCTTTTCTTGCTTTCAGAATCAAATCAAATTTACACACTTTCCTTAGTTAAACTAGCTTTCATCCAACTCTGCATTCATCTATACTTGGAGGCTGGACCGTGGCATGTGGCCTGTATTCTTATATACATATGAGCCATCTGGTTGTCCATCTATAAAGGCCTCCTAAGTTTTTTAGTCATTCATGCATCATAGTTTTCTAAAACCTGACATTTCTACCAAGGGGCCTAAAGAGGGTTTTCCTGTTAAATTGGATCCGATCCTCTTGTTCCGCAACAAGCACAAACCTTTTTTTTTTTTGTTTTCTTTCTAGTTTTCTCTTTTATATGTGTTTGTGTTTTGAAAATTAAGCTAATAGCACATTATAGATCTGTTCGGACAATGTATACCTTTTTTTGTTAAGAGCCATATTGAATCACCAGTTGCATAAATGATGAAAGAGTCATTACATTCCCTCAGCAAATGCACGATCATATTCCAGAGTTGTAACCATCACTGACTGCAACTGTTATTTTTTATTCCACCTTAAGGGCCAATCAGGGTCTTTTGTGTCTTTTATCTGAAATATAAAGCCATTGAAAAAAAATATCACGCAAGATCTATTTCAGGGTGAGGTTTTCATGTCAAACAGTGCAGTGCGGCTTGAGCAAAAAGTTGGATTGCCAAACAACAGGGCCCACTTTTTTTTTTTCCGTGAAATCAGGTCTCAGGACAGTGTTCATTTCGTTGGGCCAAAGATCTCTTATGCCTCTTGGACATTTCCTGCAGATTTGATCCCATATGCTTTAATTATTTTGCGGCATTTGATATGGCAACTTAGAATCCTTATCTAAATTGTCTCCCTGATGAGCATATTACTACCATGATCTTTAACTTCCTTTGTCGTCATCATCATCATCATCAAAGCCTTGTCCCAACTATATTAGTTCTGCTTCATGTTGAGTTGACTTAAGCTTTATGCTGCCTATCAACCTGCATGACTCAATCCTCCTCTGACTTCATCTGCACCTTTTTTAAGTGGTAGAATTCCTAATAACTACGCCATTGTCAATGCTGAACTTTATTAAATTGTGAATTTCAGGTCTTCAATTCTACGTGGTGCTGTTAGTTTTAGTATAGCATTACTGGGTTTGCTTCCTAATTCAGCTTCTGGGCTCTTGGTGAGAAATCTTATTGGGCAGTCATGGTCTACTACTGCAGTTGAGGCTGCATGCACTCGCCTACTCCGGGTGAAACTTCTGTCCTTCTATACCATATGTATATGTTGCTGATGCCCATGCCCTTTTAAGATTTAAAAATACAGTTAACATATGCCAACTTTGAAGTTTTTGGACTTATTTATCTGTTCTATGAATGGTGCAAGGGAAGACATTGCAAAAAAAAAAAAAAAAACAAAAGGAAAAAAGAGGTTGGGGGAGTGGGGTTGTCTTTTCAATTATAAGCCATCTGTTTAATTTGAACATCTCCTTTCATTACTATCTATGCGAAGCTGCTTCCATTATTACATTAGAAGTTCAAAATAACTTACATATATGATTATTTAACACATTGTAACTGATTAGCAAAGAAACATGATTAGGCAGTGTTACAACAAAGTATTAAACAGTAAAGAGGTGATATGAATGAGAGGTCTCTTGGTTAGGGATTAGTAAGTCCTGAAAAGAACTTTAATTTTATATTTATCCTCATTTTAATTTTCATAATCATCGAATTGGTAAATTGTTTTTTTTATTTTTTTATTTTGACCCTAAAAAATTGTACAACTTAAAAGTTGTGAAGTCTAAAGGAAGTACCATCCTCACAACTTGAGATGTAAGCCTCAACTTTCAAGTGCATTAAGCTTTTACACCTCAGGGGCATTCAGGTGGCCTCATCACAAGGTTGCCCTCAAGATGTAAGCCTTTTATGCCTTCCCATTGCCCAAACACTACCGCAAAAGTCCATATATATGGGCATCTGTCTGGGAGTCTGAACCATTGAATGATTGGTCCAATCTTTGGTGCTATGGTTTGTGAATCCTAATGTCATGGAAATAAACAGACTGCTTTCTCATATTAGAAGCCTCTCTTATGAAGCATTTCCCAATCAGTTTCTTATCTTTTTTTTTTTGCACCATGGCTGTACTCAAACTATAAATTTGATGTATCAACCATTATTAGCTACATGCAAAGTGGCTACAAGTTAATATGCATAGCTTCTTATGATTTATATTGGATGTATCTATTGATATACATTGTTGTGCCGTTCACTACCAGCTCGAGCTTTTGGTGTTATGTTGTTAATGGTTATTAACAAGGTATCAGAGCCAGAGGTCATGAGTTCGAAACCTGTGGGAGGCATGTTACCTCCATCTGTTTGTTCTATCTGGTTTGGTCCGTTTGTTGGGTTTCGACTTCGAACGCCCCCCGCCCCGCCCCCCCCCCCCCCCCCCGGTCGGGTGTTGATATACATTGTTGTGCCGTTCACTGCCAGCTCGAGCTTTTGGTGTTACTGGTTATTAACAGTATCAATTATTTGTGTTCCAGTCGATACTACTCTTTGCATAGAGAAGTTAGTGTAAGCATAGAATTTCACTTGTTTATCCCTATATTACCACTGCTAGCATATGCATACAAATTTACCCTTTATCACTCTGTATTACCAGTGCTATTTGTTCATTCGACAGCCACCCAGCAGGTTGTACTTTTGACGAGCCATAGCCTAAAAACCAATCTGCTCAAAATATCTTAATGATTTTTTTAAATGCTTATTGGAAATAAATTGGATTGTTGAGATGCTCCCCAAACACCAAAACACACACACACACAAGCCTTTGTGGAGAAAATCTCGCATTTATATATTAAATTTCCTCATCTAACCGTTCCTACCAAAAATCTTGAGTTGTTAGTAGAGGCAGCATAAATTACTTTTCAATACTCCCCCTCCGGTGGAGCCCGGTTGGCGCACTTTTTGTGACACTTATGTTTTATTTTTGCGCCGAGTAGTTCCTTTTGGAATTCGTACTTGCAACCAGTTCGCTTTGATTAATTTTCTCCGCTAACCATTCCTACCAAAACGTCAAGGTATTAGTAGAGGTAGCATAAATTCTTTTCAATATTATATACATATAAACTTGATTTTCTTTTCTTGATTTTGGGGCTGAGATTTGCTTATTTTTAGTTAATTAAGAATGCTATACCTGTGCACACAACTTATTTGGTCTCCCCCTTCTTCTAGTTCCTTGTAGTTGCAGCAAACTTGTTTCATTCCTTTTATCTATATGTTCTCGCAACTAAGCTTTGACCTGTATGTTTAAAATTATTTTTATGATACAACTCATTTTTTTACTTACTTTTCCCACATATTTTGTTGGTCTACAGTTTCATACAATGCAGAATGTCCTGTACATGGCAATGACAGAGTTCCAAAAGGTAGCAAGTTTCATTTTGAAGTCATTGTTTGAACTAAAATATTTATGTTTTGATTTAAGTTGAAGCTTCATTGGTTCTGAAAATATTCTTATCTACTTGAAGCAGTCACGAATTGTTGAATCGTACATTTATAATTCAACCTTAAGATCATTGTAGTCTCATATTATTGTTATCCTTGCATAAATTTTTACAGGCACAATCTTCGTTTCCTCCTTTTTTCCTCTCTTTATTATTATTTATTATTTATTTATTATTATTTTTGAAATGGCCCCTCTCTTTATTTTTGAGTCAGTTTCTAAATAAACCCATTATTTCCTTTCCAAAATGAGAGGATTTTGTTGTCCATATGCCAATTCAGAGGTGTTACAGCCATGGCGTGATGTAAAAGCCTTGGTTAATGTCACAAATGTACAAAATCTTCCCCAGACACATTATCTAATGCCCCCAAATACAGTTCCAGGGACTGATTATGTAAAGTTTATAACATCCCTTAAATTTGAATACACAACTTAAGCCAAAGTTTTAACATCTAGAATCAAGTTCTTAATCAGTCTAAGCAGAAAATAAAAGTGCCTGGTAGAAGTATTCATATAAAATTTCTTCGATTCAAATATCAGAAGATTATGTAAGAATTGCATTCCCCATTTGATAGATCAGATCCCATATAAGACTGTCAAAATGCCTTATTTGGTGGAACACATCCTATATTTAGTGACCATCAAATGCCCTTCTTTCATTCAAATGGAGAAAAACTCGTTCAGCATTTGATAAACCAGACCCTATATTTTCTACTTGTTAAGCTACCAAATGATATCCTCCTAATAAGACTAGATGATAAGAGCTAGTGAGGCTGTAACACAACCTTCTTCCAACTTGAAATAACAATGCTTAGTAGTTCCTATTTGATAAAGAAAATAATTCGAACTTTACTCTCAGTAGTGTAATCAAGGCACACATTTGGAGCCCTAAATTGTGTTAGGAGTTAGAGAGTAGGACTTAATTGTAACTCAACCAGGTCTAGGGGTCTTTATGTAATTTGTAGGAAACATAGGTGTTTTTTTGTGATTTTTCAAAACTAAGTCTTTAATAAATAGTGATGGTTGCCCCCGCCCCTTTGTTTATGTGGTAAAGTAAAAGTGGATGTCGCATCATGGTAAAGGTGAGATAAAGTATGTGGTGAACTAATGTTGGTATCTTTGTGCATTAAAGCACATGTATTTTACTTTTCTTTTTTTAAGAGTCCCACATCGGTTGTGGAGAACTCTCTTAGAGTCATTTATGGTGTAAGTCTCGAGAGAAGGCTTAGGTAGTGGTGACCACACTTCCCACATGCACGCGTGCGCCGTTTGTCCGACTGTGCTGAGGCGAGGCAAGGCGGACGGGATGGTCCGTGAGCCCGGCCCGCATGCGTGTGCGTAATGTTTAGGGCTCGGTTGGGCTGGGTTTGGGCCAACCTGAATTTGACTAGGTTTTGCGAAAGCCCAAAAGCTCTTGTGTACGTTAGAGATAGCTTTTCCGCTGCTCTTTATGGCGGACCATAACGCATATTCGTTGGGATACCTGTTGCGCATACTTAATGTGCATATCTGTTGGGGTATTAACTCCCCAACAGATCTCTTCCCCGGAAATCCCTATATAAGGACGTCCGGGTGAAGGTTTTTCCCCATCCAAGGATCAAATCCTACTCCAAGCTCTTTCATCTCCCTTCCACTTCTAAGTTTTCTTCTCCAAAGCTTTCAAGTTATTTTTTTGAGAATTTCTTTTGAAGCTGCAACAAGACTGTGATTTTGTGGATTTGAGATTCTCATCCATTCGAGTGCATGAGTGGTGGAGATCATCCGATCAGGAAGCCGTCTTATCTTGGGACAGATGTCCGAAAATCCATATGCACCTGTGTGGGGGCGAAATCTGCCTAAAGAAAGTGTCTCCAAAGACGTGATTCGGGTACCATATTGTTTGGTCAATTCTTTCCTTTTCCTTATTTATCTTTAATTTTAATTTATTTACAATGTCCGCGAAACAATTTTTCCAACAAGTGTGAGTGCTAAAAAAATCACTTTTTGTATTGAATTTACTTTACCACACTTTGCCATGCTTTTGAGTGTTTAAGAAAAAGTAGTTTGTAGTAAAGTGTGTGTTTAGCGGCTGGAAAGGGATGTCAAATGGGCCGGGCCGGCCCGTTTCAGCACGGCCCACCAGGTACGGCCCGTGCCATGGGTCGAGGAAACTGGCACAGCCTGTTGCGGGCCAACCCATCCCGCCTAGCCCGCCCAAAAGTGGCTATTTTTTTAAAAATTATCCATTTTACCCCTCCTCCCCCAACAGTTATAAAACGGTCATATAGGGGGTATTTTGTGTCCTTTTCAATTTTACAAAGTCTTTAAATACTCTAACCCTCCCATTCTTCTCAGTGGAGTTGGTCGAGTTTGACCGAATCACTTAAATATCTTTGTCATTCTCCGTGCTTTTATTCTAATTTTTAATTTTAATACTGAAAATGAGAAAAAAATTAATCATGAAAAAAAATTAAAGAGGCATGCCCTGCACAAAGGCCGTGCCGGGCTAGGATAAATCCCTGAAGGACCGTGCCGTGCCATGGGCCCCGCTCAGGCCAAGATTTGGGCGGGCCATGCCAGGCCGTTTGACATCCCTAACTTTACCACATTACTTTCTCATGCAAACATGGTAAAGTGTAAGCAGATATTGGACGTCCATTGTGAGAGATTTAAAATCACACATGATATTTAAAATCCCACATGATTGCATCCAACTTTTGCAACCATTGGGCCCCAAAACTGTGTCACCCTAAGTCAACCCAGTAAAAGTTGGCTAGGATTGGGAGTCTTTGAAGATTAACCTTCACTTTCTCACGATGTCCCAAGCAAGGAATTTTATCCCCATTTGCAATGGACCAAACAGGTGGGTAAGAATAATGGCCGTTACCGTTACATAAGTAATCTGCAACCTTCACATTTTCACAAGATAAATTTGACATGAGGACCAAACAGATTACTTTTGTCCATTCAAACTGAACTATATTTTTTTAGAGAATGATGATGTGTTGGCACAATGGATAGAAGAGGTAGAAGAGCCGGTGCTAGATCATGATGAAGAGATTGGTTGGTAATATGGTCCAAGATTTGACTACGGAAAGGCCAAAACCCATGAGAGCTGCTAAGCGCCTATGCGAGATAAATCTTACCCATCAACGAAGGCGTGGGGTTGACCCTCTGGAGATGCGAGATGGGTTGATGATGATGAGGACACTAGCCTTAGCAGTAGTAGCTCATCTTCAGATGTGCCGCATGATTCTGATGGGGATGGCAGTGTTGATGGCGGAGGAGATGGTGGTGAGGTACCACCCCATATGATGGAGACAATAGAACATTTTCCTTCTTCTGGTAACATAGACCCGGCCCGTGGGTACCAGCGAATTGTCCCACCAACCGAATCATCACATGCAGGAGCTAGTGGTAGTGGATATGGCTGGGGAGTGGGTACTACCGGTGGTGATGTTGTAACGACCCGGAATCCGGGGTCCTTCGAATTCCGTGCCGAGACTCATCAGCATCACACACACAGGTTAAATCAAAGATCACATAAAGATTTAGGCATTTATCAGCTTAAACCAACTTGTATTAAAAATCCAACTCAAATGTAACATTGTCCAATAATTGCAATGTCTATAAAATGAAATAATCTAAACAATCTATTAAATCTAAATCTTCTCCATATATGAGGCTTCGACGCTCAAGTACGCATCCCAAAGTCTATCTCCTGGTCATCACGGTTTTCCTGAGTTGCTAAGTTCTGGTTACCTGGATTGGGGCAAATCCACAAAATATCAGTACAACTGAGTGAATAGATATTCTAATCTATTTGTACATTTAAACATATGCTTAGATAAGATTATACAACAAATTAAAATAACATCCAAAGTCTCATTCAAGCCAAGGTTGGAATCTGGTCAAACGAACGACAACCTCCTAGCCACCTGTTAGCACCAGCCCAGAAACCGACCACCAAGGTCCAAAACCATCGACCACGAAGGTCCAGAATCATCGACCACGAAGGTCGATCGTATATATGTATACCGGTCACCATGACCCTGTCTCGTCAGACACATCCACTAAGGACCAGCCATCATAATGGCCACTCACGTCCACTAAGGACCAGCCGTTATAACGGCCCGGACACTAAGTACAACATCAACAATCCTCACAAAATCGGCCATACATGCTCGTGGTCTAGGGGTGTCCAAAAGGTTCCTCCAAACAGACAAAGTCACCGTATCTCAGTTTTCTAGTCAAATAGCAAATACATGTCTCATCAAAAATATGATATATAGTATGTCCTCAACATTACTAATGGGCAAATTCCATAATCAGCCCCTTCTCAAATTATGTGAATTTAATTTCCCCAGTCCGAATCAAAATTGGTGGACGAGATGAGAGAGGTCAATTACATAACTCACCCTTTACAGTTTTGAAGGAATTATTCAATTACCAAATTAATCACAAAATATACATACACAATCATGAAATCCCAATAACAATGGTACATAATATGTATGATAATCCATCATATGTTTCGAATCATAATTACTCAAATAAGAGGATCCTAAATACATCTTCCTAAAGAAAATAACTCCAACAGTCCATAGATATAATGATTGATCAGCCCTTGTATGTGATTTCAGAAAGTCAGGAACTAAAGAAATACTTAAAACAGTTTCAAATATAATAATAGGGAAAAACAGGTCCTTATTTGCAATATATACAATTTTAGAAAGCAAAGAAATAGAAGGTAACATGTTCAGCTATGTAAAACAATAAACACCAAACCCTTATTTGTAATTTACAGAATTCTGAACTCAAGTGATTAGTGCATCATGTTCAGATTTAAAAAGAGTAAATATCAAGGGCTAATTTGCAATTTCCAAACACCTGTTAGAACTCAAAGAGAAGGGCTGGTGTGTGATTATTAAACCTATATGGTACATAGTTGTAAAACAAATAGAAATCAACCCATAAGAGAGGTTTACAGGACGACAGCACCATAGCATGGCTTCACGTGACTGATTGACTGATTTTTAAATCAGTTGGATAGTGGGCCATACAGGGCCCACTCCATATAGGTCCAGTACCTTAGTGGTCGACCATGGGTCTACATTCAGATCCATGGTCCTGATCTATCATCAAGTGGGCCATGTGGGTCCCATAGCCAGTTTCAAGATTTCTGCACAATGACGACCTGAATCAATGAAATCTTGATTTCAGCTTGGATTTTCACAGATCTTAGTTCGATTAGGGTTGGAATTACAAACTAAGAACATTATCTACATGGAAAATCAATTATTATGAGTTCTAGGGATATTGATTTGGATTCAGAGCTTCATATCCACATTTACATGTCGACAGTGAGGATATGACACTGTAGCAGTAAACCCAAACTCGGAGAAATCCCTTGGATTACCATCTATATTTAAGGTCTCATCATAAAAATCAAGAAAATCAAGATATACAATAGTACAAACCAGAAATTTAGAATTATACACAAGTAGATCAGAATTTCTCCTAACCATACAATAAAGGAAACTACACAAGAGCAAGGCCAGAAATTCAAAACCCTACAATTAGATCAGAATTTCTACTCACCTGTTATGGCTGGCTAGAACTGATTCTTCCTCCTCCTAATTTCTTCAAGGCTAATACTAAACTAGGCTTTGGGTTGATCAATATGTAAAAGCTAGAAGTTATAATCCTTCCCAAGGACCTCTTTCTAATTTTATTATTTCCTTTTCACATGCCAATCCTATTCCTAACAATACTAGGAGTCTATGGTATAACCAACACAAGTCCCACTCGAATTCCTCCATCAAATTATGGGTCCCAATAATTCTAAGTAAAATTAAGATAATTAAATATTAAATATCAGAAAATAATCTAGCCCTTATACTGGGCCCGGGGTATTACAGATGTTGGCCACCAACAAGTCATGTATGGTGACTACTATGTCTCACATCTACATAAGCACCTTGACCTTCCCCACGAATTTTATCAGCAGCACCAAGACTACCCTCGGTCATCTTAGTCTACTAATGACTCAGCCTCACTTTATGAAGCAATCTTCGTTCCTCAACCGCATCCACAGGCACAACAACCTTATGGGCACTATGGGAGTGGAGGCTGTGTAACACAACAATTTGGTGCCTATTTATACCCTTCAAGAAATAATGATGATGATGATAATAATATCGAGCCAGGACGCCACTCGTTTTGGCATTAGGCTATCAAGCAAAGGTAAGTTGCAATTGTCCAAACACCAAACTCCACTAATTTAAGTTAGCAAGTTAATTCATTTTGATGTGGTGAATGTTACTTAAATTTGAAACTTGAATGTGGGGCTAGTGAGCACACCTTGATGACTAAGTTATTGAGTTGAGTCTTGACTCTTGCGTACTGGCACTGCACATGCACTAACTCTATTAGTATTTATTGCTAGATTGTAGACTTTAAATGATTAACACTATTAGTTTGCCCAAAATTATGGTTGCATTATGTCAAATTTATGATATTTCAGCTTATTTTAGTATATACATCGATACAACAATGATACAATATGTTATAACTTGAGGGGACTGTTATATTGCTTTAAAGTGTGCACTAATGGAAAAAAAAACATTATTTTCTATCATTTTATAATATTATGGATTTTTTGGATATTTTTTCTGATTTTTTTGGGTCAAATAAAAATTCGCTCCGCAATGGGCCGCAATGACCACGAACCACGATATTGAACCATGTAACATAGCCTTCTCATACATGGGCTCATGCATGTCATGCATGGGTTGAGGTACATAACACTTTTCTTGCAGTTACATAGTTGTCTTAAGTTCACAATGTAACATGGCTCTTTTTTATAGTATGTGTGGTTTGAAGAGTTGCTGGGATCTAACTGGTGGGACACTTATCTACACCTATACATGTATGGTAGAAGCTTTACTCTTTTATTTTAGAGTGTGTGTGGCAATTTTAGATTGTTGCCTTCTATACCATTATTAAGATTGGTTGTTCTTTGAGCAGTGCTTGCTCCTGAACTAAAAAGGGACATGGGCATGTCCCTCATATCTATATGGATGTATAAAGGTTCTTGCAACTTATGTTGTGAGCATTGTAGGCTGCATCCTGAGTTTTGTTTATCTTATATTCTGATTGCATGTTATTTCAGTCATTAATGATATGGTTTCACCTATTTAATAGAAGTTTCTTTTGTAAAAGTGTATTTAATACAGAAGCTAATCCTAGTTTGTTTTTATTTCTTACCAATAAGATCCCGAGTATATATCTCTGTAGCTTTAGCTATTTCCAGACATAGATTTCAATTACTGATGTTTGTATCATTCTAATGTGGCCCTTCAGTTTCAGCTGTCAGAAGAACCAGACTGGACATTCATGAGAGAAAAGAGGAAGCAAATTGCATTTTTATTCGGTGATGATGATCACTGGGGTCCATTGACATTGTATGAACAGGTGAATGAATACTAGATTTTACCCTTTCCCATCCATCAACAGAATCACTAAAAAGGCAAATACTTGGTGTACATTTTGTGTTTGATTGAAAAGATACATCGTTCACCAATTCTTATTTTGGGAAGTATCAATGTATCATTAGGGTATGTGTAGATATAGTACAAATTACAAGTAATTCATTGTTCTGCGGGGCTGATACTAATCCATGAGCTGAACAGTTATGGCAGGCAGAGACAACAGGAACCTGATTGGTGGGATGTCCCCCTTTCTGCCTCCTCTGCCCCCAAATCAGTGTCATTGTGTTTCATTTAGGATCTGAAGCACAGTTCACAGATTTAGGCAGAAAAGAATCCTGCTGAATTTTAGCATAGAATCATCATGATCATCGTCAACAAAGTCTCATCTCATCTCGTCAATCTGTAGTCGACAAAGAGTCCTAAACTTCTACTTAAAACTTCTCACTTGAATTTTGGGGGAAAAAATTCTCCATTAAGGATAAGATCACAAAACCTACCAAGAAACAGTAAACAACAATGAGCTGCTGATAAATTGTAGGATTATAGAGAAGATCTCTATTATCTAACATTAAATTCCAGAGGTGTCCCATTAAAAAAAAAAAAAAACACAACTCCAGAGGTGTCTAACTGGGTGAGAGAATTCCAATTGAGTCATGGCAATGAGATCTTGGTGTACTTTTCTTGACTTACGTAGATTCCTTTTACTATGGCATGAACCTTAAGACCTAAGAAATATGTGAACGGAAAGATCTTTAATATGAAAGGAGGAATGAAGATAATGCTGATGTTGCTGGCTACTATCAGGTCATTACCTGTGATAAAAATGTCATCAACATAAACAAACAAGAGAGCGAGTCTGGTAACTGATCAATGAATAAATAGTGAAGGTTCATAGTGACTGTTGAAATGTAACCTGTTAGAGAGTTCTGCGAAATTAGTGAAACCACGATCAAGGAGCCTGCTTCAGCCCATAAAGATATTGCCGTTTGTGACAAACACCCCTATCAGTTTGTGGAGGCAAATCAGGAAGAACTGGTATATAAACTTCTTCATTGAGATCACTGTGGAAGAATGCATTTTTCACATCCATCAATATGACCACCCAAAACTGAAGAGATTCAATACGAAAACTGAGACATAGTAGAGAGAAATTTGATTTCAATTGAGTGTGGTCTGATCCTCAATGTATATTTAACCCTCTACCTTGTTTATAGATACAAAATAATCAGGATGATTAATTACAATCAGTCTAATCCTAATTACAGGTGATTAGGATAATCAAGAATCAGAAAACTTGTGGTACAACACGACTATAATACTAAAAAATGTACGTCCAAGCATTCTGGTAGTCTGTAGGAGACATGACTATCATATTTAATAGACACAAATCTTAGTTGCAGGAAACTCCGATATGGGTGGCGCTCCCACCTCGGAACCTCGCTCCCGCGCTCCCATCCTAGGAACCTCGCTTCCATTAAGAAAGGAACCCGCTCCCAACTAAGATAGAAACTCTTAGGCATATAAATCCAAAAAGAAACAAATATAGACGATACCTAGTAAGAGAAAAAATTAAGTAATGATAAGACATTAGAAAAATATCAACTTAAATTTGCTCAATTACTTAATATAACCATAATATTACTTAGTCACTTTGACAATCTTTGCAATTTTTATGAATGACTTATAATAATGTTTGTTCATGTATTATTCCTACACGTTTCCCGTCCCGAAAGAGGAGCTCCTATAATCCACCAGCACCGATACCACTCTTGCCCCCCTTCATGCAACAAAGATATAGAGAACAGCTAGAATCACATATAAAAATTATAAAATTTTTGATGTTTTGCAATTTAAGTGGTAGAATGATATTTTCTGTTTGACATTTAACTATATTAAAAAAAACATAAAAATACTCATAATTTTTCCTGAACGCTCTCGACGGCGCTCCCACACTTCTGTGATCATCTGCCCCCCTGCCCCCGCTCTCACTCCCGCTCCCTCTCCTGCTCCCGCTTCGTGCTACTAAGATACAAATTAACTCCAATGGGGGCCGTGGATGTGGTGTCAAACTTTTCTTATGCTCATAAGTCATTACTGCTTTCTCATACATGTCTCGATTGATTTCAGTATATCCCAAAGGAATGCCCTTTTTCCTTTAGCGTCCACCAAATTAATTGTCTCAGCACCATGTCAAATGCCTTCTCTACATCAATAAAAACCATATGTAAATTTTTTACTCTCCCTTTTCCATGAGCTGTTTTAGGCGGAAAATGGCTTCTACAATGAATATACTTTGGCATAGGCTGAAACTGGTTGTTTAAACTACTAAATTCTTTCTGTAGGTGTTGCTTTATAAGTCGCTTTTAGAGCTTCAATGTGACTCATAAGTTTAACGGCTCTATAATTGGTTACATTCTAATTATCTTCTTTATGTTTATAAAATGAAACCCATTGGATATTTTCTTGATACATTTTTTTTTTTTTTTGAATAATCTAGTTGATCAATCAACCCCAATGGAAATCCTGATGACTTCTTTTAGTTCAAAACAATCATATACTTCACTTGCATACTCGTAGCGATCTCCCATTCTTTAACCAAGACCTTTTCATATACATACTAATTTTACCTTGGAATGTGGTTCCCATATGTAAGTGATTGGCTGTGACATCATCTTTGATCAGAACAAAATGTACTAGACATGGTAGTCAACTTGATGCCAAGACAGACATTTGACATGTTATTAACCATGTTTTCCTTATTGTTTTGTTCTCATATTCCTTTGCAAGACTGTTGCATACCAATCTCTGGCTCAATCATGCTCTTTTGATTCTGTCATTCTTACTAAAAAATAAACCGATCAGGATTGAGAAAGCCAGTTAGATACACCTTTTTTTTTTGTGTGTTGAAATAAATTTATGTTTTCTTTCCAACTCATGCTTTTTACTCAATCATTTTGTTCATTTTGAAGTTTTCAATTTCAGGCTTCCATTTTTCTGTGATTCACCTGAGCAAAACACAACTTGTCCTTGTAGATTTGTAAACAAGTCCCAGATGTTGCTATATCGATTGAAAGGGAGGGCCACACTCACGCCTTCAGTTGCACTGAGGCTGGTTCCATATGGGTTGCCCGTCATGTTGTCAATCTGATCAAGAATCAAACTTCAAGTTGAATCGGGAAACGTTCGAGCTCATTTTGTTTCCCCCTATTGGATGACAATGGCTTCGTGCTTCTTTATTTATGCTGCATTTGGATGGACCCCAAATGGTAGGTTTAAATACAGATGCCTGTCTTCATAAATGATGGAAGCAACTAATAAGCACTGTCAAACAATTTATAAAGCCTTGCTAGCAGTTTTATTGTTTTCCCAAAAGATTACAAGTCCTTGCCTTTTGGTTTGCATTTGAACATGCCTTAACTGTTAATGCTACTGAACAAACTAATCATCTGCTTAATTTGTTAAAACAGGCCTTAGTCAATGACAATGTAATGTTCTGATAGCACAATTTGAGTGTAAAAGAAAAATAAAAGGGGCTGCTGCTTTACATGGCCCTGGCTAATGCGCCTACTGAAAGTCTACGGGGCATGCATTCAACAACAGGCAGATGAAATCACTGGTTTAGAGATATGAACATTTTAAACTTGCCTCATGTAAAATTACACTTGAGTGAGGGACCATGTCCATTCCTGGATTGATAATCGATGTAGGGCAATTGTCATAGGAGGGGTTGATTCATAATAATCTGGATGATGAACGCATTTAAATATATTTATTGTAACCTTTTACTTAAATGAAATTTTCATTATATGAAAGATGAATAGTAGAAAAAAACCTCCTTTCAAGTAGAAAACATGTCACAAATAGATGCATGGGAAGAATAATTGTTTGGAGAAAATCGTGACCCCTTTAGGACCAACATGGGTTGGTTCCGCAGAGGTGCTGGAGATGATCTCAAGTGGGTTACACCTGATCTGAGATGATCTGGGATGATCGGAGACACACCGAAGGCTTCCGGATGTCGAAGATGTCAATGAGGATCTACAGATCCTTATCGCTTGAAGAAACTAGAGTACTATGGCACATACAGTGGCCGTCGACCATAGTCTCTGATACCATGTCACAAATAGACGCATGGGAAGAATAAGTTGTTTGGAGAAAATTGTGTCCCCTTTAGGGTTGCATCCTTCTCATTGTGTAAGGGTGGATTACCCTATTATTAGAATCTTAATACAAATCAAGTTTCTAAGTTATAGCTACCTTTCTAATTACAACTCAAGTTCCTAAATTATAGTTAACTTTCTAATTACAACTCAAGTTCCAAAGTTATAGTTAACATAATAATACACGTTCCTAGATTGACAAAATAGAGGGGTATTTATGTTTTATTGTGGACAAGAGCTGCCTACCTTGGTAGAAAATGGGAGCCATGTTGCCTGACTGCTCATTTATCAATCATGATGCACAAGGCTGACCCATTTTCTCTACTTGACTAGCATGCAAAACCTTCTAGAGTCAAATGATGGCATTTGATGCATTATTTTTTGGGGTAAGCTTGGATTGAACAACTTCCATTGCATCTTATTTTATATAGTATTATCCCCATAATTGGAGCTCGATAACAGTCTGATAGAAGTGATTTTTTTTAAATTTTTTATTGAATATTGAAGTGATTTTAACAACTGTGTAGTACATGTAAATGTTCCTATAGGCTCCCAAAACCATGTAAGAATTAATTGTGTAAAACACATGTTCTAACTACTGGTGGATATCAATAACATGATCGAATTGATATCAATATCCTCGTCTACCATTGTACAGTGATAACTGTGTATGCAACGGTTTATAAGCATGAAGGTAGGCCCCACTTCACTAATAGTGCCCTTCCAATGGATCCGCACCAAGTGGCCTCTATTTGTTACATGTGCTTCAGTAGGATCATGAGTTTGCAGGTAAAGTCCATCCCCTTTTGCACTATATCATGAATTGGTTTTAAGCTTGATGCTTCAACAAATAATACTCAACTCACAGTGCACCACCCATTTGATTATCTTTGGTTCGTGGATAACAGTACATAAGCCTAGATGCTTCCTGGAACTCTTGCTTGCCAGTTAATTATGGTTGACCGTTGCTTAACTAACTCTAGTTAGTGACATGTATTCTGCGTGAAATGCTTGAGTTCGAACATTAAAAAAACATGATTTTAGAAGGTGGGTCTGCTTACATTGACTCGGCTTTGATAGGTCACTAGGTCAGGTAAGTTGGACCGAGTACTGGGACAGAAAACAAAAAGAAAAAAAGAAAGGGATTTTTACGATAAAATTAAGCTTTAAAATTAGTTAAACGGTTTTATATAGAAAGACCATAAAATGACGAGATAATTGTTCATACATTTTATTGGACGATATCATCAACTCGGTTGACGATATCGTCAATTCAACTCTCGGTGCAAAAAACATACTTTGCTCTATCAAAACGATACTCTGCTCTATCTTCTTCTGCCTAGTGATGTGAAGGTTATGAAAATCATTGCATTTTGTGCCCCAATGGTCTACCTTAAGTGGTCTCAACAATCTTCTTTATGTTGGAGATAGGTGGGCCTCTAGGATAGGTTTCAAAAACTTTTGACCCACTTGATGCAGGGATCAACTATCCAGAAGGCGACAAAACCCAATCCAAGATGCGTACCCTCAATCTCAGCCATCATGATCAGTAAAACAGTCTATCTAAAAGATAAAACCAACAACTTATAAGCTAGAAATAAATCTACAACAAGCAAGGAAGTAGATTATACCTTTGGAGCTCGGTTGTGCTCTAATGGAGAATTTGCTACTTTCTTTGATGACGAACTCTTTCGTGAATCAAATAGGTTTCTCCAAGACCCAATGATCTTCCACGCTATGGCCCGTATCAGATTCTCTTTTTCTCAAGAAGATGGTGGGATCTCCAAGTGAAAACTACTAGGAACTCAAAGGAGGGAACTAGAAAGAGAACTAGAAGAGGAAGAAGAAGAAAACCATGTGCAACTCTTGCACACAAGGGAAGTGGACGTCCAACACTAGAAGCAGGACCCTCTTGGGCATGAATCCCAATGTGGAATTATGCATGGACGTCCAGCATTATAGTTCTCCTCTATTAATAGCTTTTGCAAGCCCCACTTACTAATTTCCATTAGAAGTCTTACTTCCAAATAATTAGTAACTATCTCTTCTTAATTAAAATAGAAGTCTTACTTCTATTAATTAATTAGTAACTTACTATATCATAATTAGAAGTCTCACTTCAAATATGATTAATAACTTTCTAATTCATTTCTAATGGAAGTCTTACTTCTACTAAAATTAGTAAGTTCACTATTACCACTATTAGAAGTCTCACTTTAAATAGAAATAGTAACTTTCCTTTTAGAGTTCAGCTAGAATTAGTATCTTTCTGATAATTGGGCTAGCGTGGGGACCACTAGGGATTCCTTAGAAATCTGGCTCTAACTGGGACTCGCGACCCCATATCTCATGTGTAATCCGGGTCCACAGTTAATTGCAAAAACTCCACTATATAAATGCAATTGAACTCCAGTCTTAGGAATATTACATAGAAGACCCTAAACTTCCACATTACCATAAGTAGGCCCCTCTATCAATATCCATGGATTAATTGGACCTGTCTTCCAAACTCGTAATCGGAATGGGTGCACACTTACCAATGATAAATCCATTAATTGGCACAAGGGGATATTAGAGATAGATTCCATCTTGACCATTGAATGTTCCCACAGCTCTACTACCACGTACCCAAATCACCGAGGTGTTGACCTACAATTGGCCTCACTCATTGGTGATTCAAAGCAAATGAATAGATAAAAACTTTAGTTCATTAATGTCTCAGGATTGAGAGCCTATTGCCAGGGAATTATGAGAGCAGACCTTAAAGTGAAGACAGTGTTTATAAGGTGTTTCTCATGGTCCTTCAATACATCCAATGTACCAGCACTATGATCCAGAATCTTCCATTCTGATGATTGAGACAAATCACATTATCTCATAGTGATCAAAGTGCTGTAACCTTGTCAGTATGAGATGTCCATTCTCATCACTGGTTGTGAAGATATTTAAGTATAAGATTTGCCACACATGTCTCCCGTATGTGGATCTCATCCATACACATGTGTTACATCTAATATACTTGTGGACTCCAGTTCATCTTATGAACCATCATGTCATTCGTATTGGTTATGTGCAAGCACATAATAAATCACCATTCATCTCATGAAAAATGTCGCGACCCCGGACTGGGTCACGGGCCTAATACGGGATCGGGACTAATGATGCCGTGTGTCACACCCCGAAACCGGGCCCTGCAGTGATCCGATATCGGAATGCGAAATTTTGGAATAAATTTGAAACTTTTGTTATATTTCCCAAGATCCGCTTGAATGAGGATAATAAAAATTCCATCACGATCAGAGTATATTTTCGTGGAGGCTAATCATGGTGTTACGACCCGGAGTCCGTGGCCATCGGATTCCGTGTCGCACTCGACCAATATCATAAAGCCATCATATAAGCCGACTGGCACAAATCATAATTCAAAGAATACTGAGCTGGTAGTAACAGGACTATTTATTTCCCACATATTCAAATTACAATTAACAGTGTCTTAATTACAAACCCAAGAATAAGGCTAACAAAGCCATACAAAAATATCCAACTAAACAGAACTACTACCCCCAATATTTAGATACGAACTCCGGTGCCAAACTTGACATCTAGATGATATCAATGGGCAGCCTCTCACGTCAGACCGGCGGCTCCACCGCCTCCTCTGATCAAACACCTAAAAATAGAAAGAGAGGAATCTGGCACCAAACAAACAAGGTCAGACATGACGGTCTGGAAAGCAAATAAATAAGTAATATGTAACATGGGCATTTATAAAACCTTATGGAATCCTTGTAAATCCATTTAAAAGAGTCTAAACAATAATAGCAATAAATCATGATAAAACGATCGAAAGACCGAACATAAATATCAAGGCAAATAAACAAACAGTCTCTGGAGCATAAATATCTCGAAAAGATAACAGCCTATGCAAAACATTTAATAATTGGAAATACATTTAAAATCCTGAATAATAGAGACAATACGATAAAAGATCGATTTCATAAACATTAACAAATTCAAAGAATATAATGAGTATAAACAAACAAGAATCATAAAACAAATTAATAAACAGATAAAACATTGGCAACCACACATAGCTATATTCTCCTATTACCGAAGTAACAAGAGCAGACAGAACCGTAGCCACTACACGTGGGACCGGCAGATAAAAACCGTTGCCATGGTCGGTACAGACAGAATCCAAACTGCAGCTGGCGGACAAATTGAAGATCCCAAGCCGGGTGATCAGCCCGGCAAGGTGACCTAAGCCTAGTGGTGCCTTTAGTTTTTAAAACCTGAACCAATACAATTCAAAATACTAATCCCTTTGGCTCATGGGCTCACACCACAGGGCTCTGGCCCTATCTCGTCTCGGGCTTTTATTTTTGAAATCATAGTCTCTTTGGCTCATGGGCTCGCACTACAAAGCTCTGGCCCCGTCTTGCCTCGAGGTTTTATTTTTCGAAATACTAGTCTTATCGATGAAATCCCGAATGTGACGAACCACTCCAGTCTTCTTCCAAATCGATTCGGAGAAAACATACAAATTTCCAGGGCAAACCACTCAAATACACATCAAAGTAGTTTGTATAAAATCATGCGATCAATCCTTTCGAACATGGAAAACCACATGATTTTTTAACAAATCACCGATGCTATTCAAATTAGTTCACCGAAGAATACAAATACATTCTCTGACTTGAAACGGAATGGAATAGTGTAGAATGACTTAATGACTTACCAAGGAACCATCTCAATACACATTTAACCTTTAAACATTGATTAATAATAGAATATGTTTGATGCCAATGAAAATCCATAACATTTAAATGATAAAGTGCGCATTGAGACTCGAAAGATTCCCGGGTAATTTCACGTATGCTCATTGATCTAATTCCCATTTCACAATTTTCCAAGCATCACAATTTACCCAATTCTCTTTAAATCAGGCCAAAATCAGGCCTTAAGCCAAGCCCAAAACACCCTTTAAACATGGCCCAAACTGTCCTTGAAACAGCCCAAAGTCAGGTCTTGAAACAGCCCAAAAACTGACCTTGAACAGGCCCAAAGAAGCCTAAAGAATAGGCCCAAAATCAGACTTTAAACGGACCCAAAAATCAACCTGAACCAGGCCCCCAGGCTGGGCTGGGCTCGTTCGAGCGACCCAAGGTCCGCTCGAGCAAAGCCGAGACAGAGCCTGGTCCGCTCGAGCGGCCCACTGGGTCGCTCGAGCGGACTGGGCTCTGTCCAGTCCGGCTCGGCTGGCATTTTTTTCTCATTTTGCACCCTTTTTGATCCTTTTTCATTCCTTTCCTTTCATATACATTTCCACAATAACTTGGGCCCTTTCTTGACCTCCACAAATCATCAAATCATCATCCACAATCAATCCAATTAATCCAAACACAATACTTTGAAATCAAAGTTTTCTTCCTTGGCTTTGAACACAAATACTTAACATAAAGAAAGCTAAGTTTCAAAATGACCAAAGTGGAAACAAACTTTCAATACATTGTAAAACAATAACATGAGAGGGAATCAAGCATAACATTTCTCCATTTGTCCGAAACAAATCTATGAGTCATGAAGAGATAATAACATAGAAAGAAAAACATGAAATGGAACTTATAACATGAAATCATCATATTAAGTGGAGTATTCACTTGCCTTAAGCCAAAATGAAAGCTAAGATGCTCTTCAAACAATGCTCTAGGGTCTTAAGCTCCCAATCTACAAAAACCCCCAAAAGTTTCCCAAGAAAACCTCAAAAAATCAATCCTTTCAAAATCTCCAAGGAAAACTCTTGCATAAATGAGGAAAATACTCCAAATGGTTTGAAAAACAAGGATCTCAAGTAAGAAATACCATTGCTACCCTTTGGTAGCTCAAACAAAGAAGAAGGGCTTGAAAGAGGGATCTTCCCTAGCTCAAATATCTTGAAAATGGCATCTTTGGAAAGCCAAGAGAGAGGAGAAGAGGATTAGGAGCTCAATCCTCCATTTAGCACTCAAGAAGAGAGGTTTCAAAGAGGAGAGAGAGAAAGTGCTGGGAGAAGGGTTCTCTCTTGAGCCTAGGGTTTGCAAGAAGAACAAATGGGGAAGAAGAAGAGCCCAAGGCTTTATAAAAGGGTTAAGTGGGCTGGGCCCCATGGGCCCCAATCTTACAAAGGCTGAAACTAACATTTGTGGGTCCCGAATGAGATCAACAAAGAAGACAAAATCGATCAACGAAATATTTACTTTCCAAAAAGTATATTTTCCCCAAATTCTGAAATTTTTCAAAATTTATGGGCAGTTTTAGTGAAAATGTCATTTTTGCCCATTTTTCTCGAAAAACGCGATTTCAGAGCATCAAATCAAAATGGTCAAGGCATAAAAGTTGTTAAACTCAATAAAATGAGTCAAAAGGAGCAAAATTTGTAATTTTTCCAAAATAAGAATAATTTCTCACAAAAACACATTTTACAAAGACCGGGTCAAACTAAAGTCAACGGTCTTCAAAATCTCCAAGGCTATGAAAAATCTAGTCAAACTCAAAGACAAAGTCAAAACCAACTCAAATCTGACTTAACAAGTTAAACCATGATTAAAATAATACTAAATAGAGAAATTGGGGGTCGGGGTCTTACACCGCGCCACGTGCATCTCTTTGGCTAATCCGCACACGGAATTAAGAAAACATTTATCCGTGCACGTGATTTCCCACAGGATTCCACGGTGAGGATTATTCATATATATCATCTCACATATAAACATATCAAACATATATTCGAGATTGCGGAAGCGTGTAGTAAATCATATTAGTGTTATTTCAATCCATAGACGAGACTGATTTATAATTGATAAGACAAGAATCAGAATGAGCAATGGTCATTAGCATACTTCCCAAAAGTAAGGTAAAGTGTATATACAAAAGATCAGTTGATTAGTTGCCCCCAAAATAATGGTCAACAAAGACCAATACATAACAAAAGAATAAACCCAAAAGATGTTATCACAACTCCCAAAAAGTGTCGTTCTCAAAGCCTGAACGAATGTCTACATGACATCGTCAGCTTGCCACTTTATAAATTGCTGCGGTTCACCGACCGCCTCCTCGGGCTCCTCCCCAATGGCAATAAGCTCGGGACCTGAGTACCAAAATAAATGGATCAGACACGATGGTCTGGCAGGTGGGTGAAAAGATATGACAATAAAACAAAACAATGATACCTTGCAAGAGTGTAGAAAACCTGTGTATAAATAATGAATTTCATAAAAGACAATGCATCATTTATTAAATAACGACATGAGCGATATAAATCAATGGCGGTACAAAGAATAGAAGACTGTCAAGATGGCAACCACACAAAGCTAAATCCTCTCTCACAAAAGTGATGAGAGCACATACCCTACAGGATCATTGACCTTGATCACGCAAGGTGAGGAGGGACAATGATAAAATACTATAATATACATATATATACTCTGCGGGACCACGGTAGCGAACCGGATAAAAACTGTACGGATTCCAGACTGCAGCTGACTGACAGGAGGGGAGGGATCTCCAAGTCGGTGGATCAAACCGACAAGGTTGTCCAAGCTTAGTGGTGCCGACTCATAGGTCAAATGCGGGAAGTCAATCATATGCATAAAAACGAAACAGGGTGCTCATAGGCACAAACGCACATTCATATCGGGTTGGACATATACAGGTTAGCAAAAGCTAAATACACTTTCCAATGCTTTCGGGACAAGTCAAAATCATAAGATGTGATGTTTGAAAGGCACAATTAAAAATCTGGTCAAGATAAACATGAATGGATTTCCAATATTCTCCTAGCTAAGTGTTGAAGGTCCACGATTTGCATCAATGTAGATAGGGTCTTGTTTGTCAATTTAGTATTTATTTGGTACTCCATAGGAATTAGAGACAACCCGGGACCTTAAGCACATTGACAAGTCTACAAGACCTTTAACACGATTAGGGTGATGAGGATGAATCCTCGGTACAGTTCCATATATTTCTCCCAAAAGAAACCGGGGAGAAAATGCCCGTCGGTTAGCTCCTCGGCTGATGGCGGTTAGCCGACAGGGCCATGTCGGTCAGCCGGCAGGGTTTTGTCGGTCAGCCGACACTACAGTATCAGAATTTGTGGAAAAATGCAGCCCTCTGGAAATGGAGCCGAGAGTTTGTCGGTTGGATGTCGGTCGACCGACATGGGGATGTCGGTCAGCCGACAGATGACCCACAAAAATTCTGGCTGATTGCAGCTTTTTGGAATTGGGACCGAACTGGTGTCGGTCACCTGTCGATTAGCCGACGCCCCTGCATCAAAAAGTTTCAGAAGTTTGCAGCTCTTTGGAAATGGGACCGAGAGCTGTCGGCTCGCTATCGGTTGGATATCGGTCAGCCGACAAGCTGACCGATAGCTGTGAACACAGCATTTCTGAAGCAGATTTTCAGTCCTCCCTTCCTTTAAACCTTTCTCATTTTTAAGGGTCAGATCCCTACACAACATTGAGTTGAAAACCCCACCATCTCTACATTTAAAATTTCCTTTCTCAACACTTCAAATCCACCATTAGAATCTCCAAAGCATTCACCCAACACCTCCTTTCCATCCATTCAAATCATGTGGAATCCATTACAACATAAGCCATTCAAATTTAACATAAAACAATGCACATTCGCTAGAGATAGAATGAGATAGAAAGACACATTAACAGGTGCATTTGAAATCAATAGAAGACAAGTCATAACCATGATGTAAGCAAATCAAATCATAAATGAGAAAATTAATGACACATGCATAAATATGATTTTAACATTTAATGAATCATTTCATCCACTTGCCTTGGGTCCAATGCTAATCAAATCACCCCACTAATCACCTCTCCAAGCTAAGAACAAAAAATCTACAAAAATCCCCAAATACAAGCCCAAAATAAAAAACCAAGTAAAACAAAATGAAACCTTTCAATAATCGAAATGGAGCTTCTCTAAGACTCAACAAACAAGAACCTAGGAGATGGAAAAGAGCTCTTACCTAGAAGGTCTTCAAATAAGTAAGGCTAGCCCAAGGATGAATTCATGATCGATGAATCGTCTCAAAAATGGTACCAAATGAAAGCTCTTGACGAGGTGAACAAGATTAGTGAAGGTCCTCTCTTGATTTGAGCAAGGTACTTAGGTGTTTTGTGGGGAAGAAAATAAGAAGAAGAAGAAAAGGAACCGGTGGCTGCTGGGTCTCTTCTCTTAGCATGGTGATTAGGTCAAGAAAAATGGAATGGAGAAGATGGGTTCCCTTATATACAAAGAGGAGAGTGGGTTCCACAACTTAAAACATTTCTCGAGCTCAAAACATTGATTTCGGGACCTCAAATGATTCGACGAAGAAGACAAAGTTGTTCGACGAAATATCTAGTTTCCAAAAAGTTTATGTTTTGCAAGTTTTGGTGACATTGAAAATTGTGTCCAGATTTTGGGTAAAAAGAATGTTTGCCCTCAAATCCAGAGAAATCTGGTTTCGGGCCATCGAATGAGAACGAGGTCAGCACGAAAGTTGTAGAGAATAATAAGATAAGTCAAACAGGATTAAAAACATAGTTTTAGGAAGTCATGAATAAACCCCCAAGCTCACGCAAATCCGTAATAAGAACCCCAAAGGGTCCCATGAATCAAGAAGGCTCTCAAAATTCCCCAAAGCTATTATAGAAGCTATCTAACCCAAAACTAAATCAAAATCTACTAAACACACTTATAGCTAAGAGACAACTTAATTAATACTAATCGAGGTCTCTCGGGTCGGGGTCTTACATGCTCCACCCCTTAGGACATTTGGTCCTCCAAATGAAATAAAACTCACCTCCGGTAGTAGGTGCGGGTACTTTTTTTGAACTTGATCCCGTAATTCCCAAGTTGCTTCTTCCGGTCCATGATTCTCCCAAAGCACCTTGACCCACTGAATAGTACGTGACCTCAACTCTTGCTCCTTGGTGTCGATAATCTGCTTAGGCTTCTCAACATACGTAGCATCTTCTCGGATTTCCAACGGCTCATAACGGAGTATATGCAATCTATCGGAAAAAACATTGTGTACACCGGAGAGTTCGGGTGGTAAGGCTAACCTGTAAGCCACGTCACCAATCTTACTCACAATGTCATACGGTCCAACGTATCTCTGAGATAACTTACCTTTCTGCCCAAACCTCAATGTTCCATGAGTAGGTGACACTTTCAAGAAAACCTTATCTCCTTTTTTGAACTGTAAGTCCCTTCTGTGAGAATCTGCATAGCTCTTCTGCCTACTCTGAGCCACTTTCAGACGTTCTTAGATCAACTTGACCTTGTCACTTGTCTCACTAACAATAGTCGGTCCATGGAAACTGTGAGTGCCAACTTCTTCCCAACAAACAGGTGTCCTACACCTTCTGCCATACAAAGCCTCAAAAGGCGCCATCCCGATACTCGAGTGGAAACTGTTGTTGTAAGCAAACTCACACAACGGTAATGCTTCACCCCACTGAGTCTTGAAATCTAACACACAAGCTCGGAGTATGTCCTCAAGTGTCTGAATTGTCCTCTCTGACTGACCATCGGTCTGTGGGTGATAGGCTGTGCTGAACTGTAACTTCGTACCCATAGACTCATGCAAAGTCTTCCAAAATCTCGAGACGAATTTGCTGTCTCTATTGGATGTGATGGAAACTGGTTGTCCATGTCGACTGACAATCTCTGTGACAAACAACTATGCCAAAGGCAACATATGCATCTTCTTTCCAGTCTTCATCGGTAGGAAATGAGCTGACTTGTGAGACGATCCACTATGACCCAAATAACATAATTGCCTCTACTAGTCTTCGGTAATCCCGAGATGAAATCCATGGTAATGTGCTCCCATTTCCATTCCAGAATCTCTAATGGTCGTAGCAACCCTGGAGGCTTCTGATGTTCTGCCTTGAGCAACTTACATGTCATACATCGAGAGACGAAAGCTGCTATCTCCCTCTTCATGTTGTTCCACCAAAATCTGCCCTTCAAGTTCTGGTACATCTTCGTACTGCCCGGATGGATAGAATACTTAGTATTGTGAGCTTCTGTCATGATATCATTTCTCAAGTCCTCCAAGTTAGGTACACGTAGACGGTCTCGGTAGCACAAAACTCCATCCACAACACGAAAATCCGGACGATCTACTATATGCTCTGAAATTTTGGCCAACTCTGGGTCTTGCAACTGATTCTATTTGATCTTCTGAATGAAGGAAGGTTCTGACACTGACATGTTTGCTAACATAACACTCTTCCTTAGAGGCTGAAAATCTACTCCCAACTCCTCGAACTGCCGCAAAACATAACTTCCCCGAAGACTTGCCATGCTAATTGACTTCCTGCTCAAGGCATCTGCAACTACATTCGCTTTCCCCGGGTGACGCTTGATTGGAAAATCATAGTCCTTGATATATTCCATCCATCTCCTCTGCCTCATGTTCAACTCTTTCTGGGAAAACAAGTATTGTAGACTACGGTGGTCGGAGTGAACCTCAAACTTCTCTCCATATAGATAGTGTCTCCATATCTTCAATGCTAAAACAACTGCTGCCAACTCGAGATCATGTGTTGCATAGTTCTTCTCGTGATTTCTCAACTGCCGGGATCCATAAGCAACTACTTTCCCATCCTGCATCAACACGCATCCAAGTCCAATATTGGAAGCATCGGTAAAAATGGTAAAACCGTCGCTCCCTGATGGCAAAGTAAGGACTGGAGCTGTAGTAAATCTCTTCTTCAGCTCTTGGAAACTAGCTTCACACTTGTCTGTCCATACATAAGGTGCATTCGTCCTTGTCAACTTCGTCAAAGGTGACACAATTGACGAAAATCCTTTCACAAATCTACGGTAATACCCTGCTAATCCAAGAAAACTCCTAATCTCCGATGCATTCTTTGGTCTTTCCCAATTCATAACTGCTTTAATCTTGTATGGGTCCACTGATAATCCTTCCTTGGAGATAATATGACCAAAAAATGTGACCTGGTCCAACCAAAATCCACACTAACTGAGTTTTGCAAACAACTGATTCTCTCTCAAAAGCTGGAGTGCTATCCTCAAATGTTCTTTGCTCTTCTTTGGTCTTGGAATACACCAAAATATCATCAATAAACACCACTGTGAACTGATCCAAATACTCTGCAAATATCTTGTTCATCAATGCCATGAACACTGCCGGTGCATTTGTCAAACCGAATGGCATCACTAGAAACTCATAGTGTCCATATCTTGTCCGAAAGGCTGTCTTCGGTACATCTGAATCTCTAACTCTCAATTGATGATAGCCGGACCTCAAATCGATCTTCGAAAAGTAAGTAGCTCCTTGCAACTGATCAAATAATTCATCTATCCTTGGCAATGGATACTTGTTCTTGATGGTCACTTGGTTCAATCTCCGGTAGTCAATGCACTTTCTCATAGAACCATCTTTCTTTTTCACAAACAATACTGGTGCTCCCCATGGTTAAATACTCGGTCTCATAAAACCTTTGTCCAACAATTCTTGTAACTGAATCTTCAATTCTCCCAATTCTGCCGGAGCCATTCTGTAGGGTGCAATAGATATCGGAGCGGTCCCCGGTAACAACTCAATAGTGAAGTCTATCTCTCTGATGGGTGGTAATCCTGGTATCTCCTCCGAAAAAACATCCGGGAATTCCCAAACAATAGGGATCTCCTCCACCCCTTGGGACCGTTTATCCTCCGTGATAAACGCCAAAAATATGCCTCACATCAACTTCTTAGAAGTCTATCAGCCTTCAACGCTGAAATAAACCCTGTACGAGGATTACTCCTCTCTCCCTGAAACAACACCCCTGCTTGGGTCTCCTCTAACTTAAAAGTTAGGGTCTTATGGAAATAATCCATAGTAGCATGGTATCCTGCTAACCAATCCATCCCTAGGATGACATCAAAATCAAACATCTCCAATAAAATGAGGTCTGCCAGTAGTACTACTTCCCCTATTTTGACTGGACAACTAGAGTAAAAAGTCCTACAAATAACTTCCTTACCTAATGGGGTAGTCACAGTCAAAATGAAATCCAATTCTCTAGCATGCATATCAATCAACTTAGCAAATTTTGGAGATAGGAATGAGTGAGTAGAGCCAGGGTCAAACAAAACCCTAGCATCAAAACCACAGACGAGAAGTGTACCTTCCACTACGTTGCCTTCTGCCTCTATATCAGCTCTATTGACAGCATAGAGTTGTGCCCTCTGGTGTGGCCTGTTCTGCCCTTGCTGCTGTCTGCCCTGCTATGCATTCCTATTCTGATTATGAGGACGCTGATTCTGATTCTGATTCTGTCCTTGCGGGCGGGCCTGTTGCTGCTGTGGTCTGAACTGTTGCTGAGGTGCCTGTTGCTGCAATGGCCTAGCCTGATTTTGGACCACTAGTGCATTTTGAGGTGGTGCCTGATGTTGTGCTCCCTGTTGCTGTCTATTCTGTCTTTGTGGCCTCGGGTATTCCCTCATTTGGTGGTCCATCGAACCATATATAAAACATGCCCCCGTGATAGAACGGCATTGGGCATTCCCATGATATTTCCCACAGTGTATGCAAACCCCTGGATTCTGCGTGTTTTGCTCTTGCCTTGGCCTGTTATTCTAATTGTTCCTCTGCTGATTGGTCTGCTACTGGTGGCCCTGACTCTTTCCTTGAACTCTGAGAATCTTGTTGTGGAAGTTCTCAAATTTATAGGCTCTCTTGACAGCTTCCTCAAATGTGGTGGGAGACACTACCCTGGTGGCATCTCTCTCAATGATAGGGTGAAGTCCCTCAAGGAATTTTGCTATCGTTTTCTCCGCTGTATCTACCAACTCTGGAGCATATCGGGACAATCTCTCAAACTTGGTGAGGTATTCGAGGACTGTCATATTTCCTTGTACGAGTTGCTGAAATTCGGCTGCCTTTTGCTTCTTCACATGTGTTGGTACATATTTGTCTCCAAACTATTTCTTGAAGTTAGTCCATTGCCGTGCATCTGCTATTGTTCTGTACCTTGCCTTAATAGTCTTCCACCATATATCTGCCAAGCCCGTGAACATAGATGCGGCAAGTTGCACTTGTTCCTTGCTTGTACATGTGAAGATCTCGAAGATGTTTTCTATATGTTAGAGCCAATCATCTGCGGTCATTGGATCTTCTGTCCCAACAAACTCTTTCAGGCCTCTTTCCCTGAAGCGTTCATACAGTACATTGGGATCATTTGCCCTATTGATGACCACACCTGGTGCTGCAACTGGAATCTATTCTGGTCTCCTCTCTAACACACCCAATACTGTGCCTGTACTCGAGCCATCTCCCTTGCATGATCTTCGTCCTTAGCCATTTGCTCTTGCAATTTGGCTTGTATTTCATGTGCTTGTGCTTGGAGTCTAGCCTGGTTTTCATTGGCCTGACATTGCTGGTCTAACATGTCCTGCATCATTTGTTGAAATTGATTCTGCATATTGATATCCTCTGTAATAGGCTCTGTGATTTCACTGTTACTTGCAACGTGATTATCGCTTACTGCTTTGTTTGCGAGGTGGCATAATGCTGCAAAAAAAAATTGTTAGCATAGAAAATCAAGTACAGGGTGGTTACACATTGCTCACACGATCCTATCTAATGAGAATCTAATGAATCCTCGCCACGTCCTTAAGATTTCTAGTTTCTTTTAATTGCCTGAAACATGTCCCGCTCTTATACCAGTCTGTCGCGACCCCAGACCGGGTCACGGGCCTAATCCGGGATCGGGACTAATGATGCCGCGCCACATGCATCTCTTTGGCTAATCCGCACACGGAATTAAGAAAATATTTATCCGTGCACGTGATTTCCCACAGGATTCCGCGGTGAGGATTATTCATACATATCTTCTCACATATAAACATATCAAACATATATTCGAGATTGCGGAAGCGTGTAGTAAATCATATTAGTGCTATTTCAATCCATAGACGAGACTGATTTATAATTGATATGAAAAGATATCAGAATGAGCAATGATCATTAGCATACTTCCCAAAAGTAAGGTTAAATGTATATACAAAAGATCAGTTGATTAGTTGCCCCAAAATAATGGTCAACAAAGACCAATACATAACAAAAGAATAAACCCAAAAGATGTTATCACAACTCCCAAAAAGTGTCGTTCTCAAAGCCTGAACGAATGTCTACATGACATCGTCAGCTTGCCACTTTATAATGCGCTGCGGTTCACCGACAGCCTCCTCGGGCTCCTCCTCAATGGCAATAAGTTCGGGACCTGAGTACCAAAATAAATGGATCAGACACGACGGTTTGGCAGGTGGGTGAAAAGATATGACAATAAAACAAAACAATGATACCTTGCATAAATAACCTGTGTATAAATAATGAATTTCATAAAAGACAATGCATCATTTATTAAATAACGACATGAGCGATATAAAGCAATGACGGTACCAAGAATAGAAGACTGTCAAGATGGCAACCACACAAAGCTAAATCCTCTCTCACAAAAGTGATGAGAGCACATACCCTACAGGATCATTGACCTCGATCATGCAAGGTGAGGAGGGACAATGATAAATTACTATAATATACATATATATACTCTGCGGGACCACGGTAGCGAACCGGATAAAAACTCTACGGATTCCAGACTGCAGCTGACTGACAGGAGGGGAGGGATCTCCAAGTCGGTGGATCAAACCGACAAGGTTGTCCAAGCTTAGTGGTGCCGACTCATAGGTCAAATGCGGGAAGTCAATCATATGCATAAAAACGAAACAGGGTGCTCATAGGCACAAATGCACATTCATATCGGGTCGGACATATACAGGTTAGCAAAAGCTAAATATACTTTCCAATGCTTTCGGGACAAGTCAAAATCATAAGATGTGATGTTTGAAAGGCACAATTAAAAATCTGGTCAAGATAAATATGAATGGATTTCCAATATTCTCCTAGCTAAGTGTTGAAGGTCCACGATTTGCATCAATGTAGATAGGGTCTTGTTTGTCAATTTAGTATTTATTTGGTACTCCATAGGAATTCGAGACAACCCGGGACCTTAAGCACATTGACAAGTCTACAAGACCTTTAACACGATTAGGGTGATGAGGATGAATCCTCGGTACAGTTCCATATATTTCTCCCAAAAGAAATCGGGGAGAAAATGCCCGTCGGTTAGCTCCTCGGCTGATGGCGGTCAGCCGACAGGGCCATGTCGGTCAGCCGGCAGGGTTTTGTCGGTCAGCCGACACTACAGTATCAGAATTTGTGGAAAAATGCAGCCCTCTGGGAATGGAGCCGAGAGTCTGTCGGTTGGATGTCGGTCGACCGACATGGGGATGTCGGTCAACCGACAGCTGACCCACAGAAATTCTGGCTGATTGCAGCTTTCTGGAATTGGGACCGAACTGGTGTTGGTCACCTGTCGATTAGCCGACGCCCCTGCATCAAAAAGTTTCAGAAGTTTGCAGCTCTCTGGAAATGGGACCGAGAGCTGTCGGCTCGCTGTCGGTTGGATATCGGTAGGGGTGTAAAGAAAAACCGAGAAACCGTCCAACCGAACCGAACCGAACCGAACCGCAGTTAATAACCGTGTTTCACGGTTCAGTTACGGTTATGGTTAATGAAATCCAAAAACCGCATGGTTCGGTTCGGTTACGGTTTTTCATAAAAATTCACTGCGGTTAACCGAACCGAACTGTAAAATACGGTTAACCTTACGGTTCGGTTAACCGCACACGGTTAACCGTACCATTATATAAATAAAGGAAAAAAATAAGGGGGTGAATGAAAACTTTCTTATACATATAAGTAACATTGTAACATAAGAACCCTAGCCCTTTCTCTCTCAAGTCTCAACTCCCAGCCTCCATCTCCAAACCAGACTTGGGCATGTCAAATGGCGTCTATGTGGAGGAGAACTTCTTCTGCAACAAAAGAAAAAAAACCATGTTATCTCTTCCCAAGTCCCCATTCCTCAATCTTTCTCTCCCCCCAAAAATCCCAAATCTTCCACCTCCCATTCCTCCATGGCTCCTTCTCCATCTCTCTCTCAACCCCAAAACCCATTTCTTCTCTCTCTCTCTCTCTCTCTCCCTCTCTCCTCCCTCTCCACCACCCTACCAACCATCCAAGCCGTGAAAAGATTGCAGGGAAAAGCAATCTGCTCCACCAATGACAAAACTGTTAATGTCGAGGTGACCCGAATCGTTGCTCACCCCAGTTCAATGTTGGGGACTTTGTAACGCTCCTCAAGTGCAAGCCCATCAGCAAGACAAAGACCTTCGTTGTTGTCCCTTATGTCACCAAAAAGCAGGCCAAGTTTGCTGAGACCGTGTCGCAGGAGCTGGGTCTCCCTCTTCAGTCTCAGCAGGAGTAGGCGTGATAGAACTGGTTTAAATGCTTTAATTCTGTTTAATGGGGTTTCTGTTGTTTCTGATATGGGTTTTGATTTGAGTGGATTTGGAATTGTGGGTGGTTCTGGATTAGTGTTTTTCATATGGAATGTGGGTTTTGGATGGAAGTGTTGGTAGCTTTTTGTAAAGTGCATTTCAGGGTCTCTCTCTATTTCATGTTGTTTGTGCTATTTTGATGTGGGTTTTTCATCTTGTGTTGATTTAAGTGAAGTTGGAATTGGGGTTGGCTCTGGATTAGTGGTTTTTGCATTTGGAATGCGAGTTTCAGTTGAAAGTGTTGGTACCTCTTCTATGAAGTGAATTTTAGGATTGCAATATGGTGTTTGTGTTGTTTTGATGTGGGTTTTTCATTTGGTATTGATTTAAGTGAATTTGGAATTGGGTACGGTTCTGGAATGGTGGTTTTGCATTCGAATGTGAATTTCAGTTGAGACTTAGATCTGTGAGTGGTGACAGAAATCAGTTCTACGTGCTTTGAGCCATGATAAAGAAAAGTGGGGCATCCAAAGAAAGATGATTGAGTTATAAGATGAGCTGGATTTTGCTCTCTGTAATGGTATTGAACATGAACCTTCACCATCTTTGTAACGGTATTGAACATGAACCTTCATCATCACATCTTTGGATTTCTCTACGATTATTAACCGTAACCGAACCATCTTATACGGTTAACCACGGTTCGGTTTTTTACGGTTTTTATCTTCACGGTTACGGTTTTCAAATACAAAAAACCGTGGTTACGGTTCGGCTAACGGTTTTCCCAAAATAACCGGTTAACCGAACCGTTACACCCCTAGATATCGGTCAGCCGACAAGCTGACCGACAGCTGCGAACACATCATTTTTGAAGCAGATTTTCAGTCCTCCCTTCTTTTAAACCTTTCTCATTTTTAAGGGTCAGATCCCTACACAACATTGAGTTGAAAACCCCACCATTTCTACATTTAAAATTTCCATTCTCAACACTTCAAATCCACCATTAGAATCTCCAAAGCATTCACCCAACACCTCCTTTCCATCCATTCAAATCACGTGGAATCCATTACAACATAAGCCATTCAAATTTAACATAAAACAATGCACATTCGCAAGAGATAAATTGAGATAGAAAGACACATTAATAGGTGCATTTGAAATCGATAGAAGACAAGTCATAACCATGATTTAAGCAAATCAAATCATAAATGAAAAAATTAATGACACTTGCATAAATATGATTTTAACATTTAATGAATCATTTCATCCACTTGCCTTGGGTCCAATGCTAATCAAATCACCCCACTAATCACCTCTCCAAGCTAAGAACAAAAAATCTACAAAAATCCCCAAATACAAGGCCAAAATAAAAAACCAAGTAAAACAAAACGAAACCCTTCAATAATCGAAATGGAGCTTATCTAAGACTCAACAAACAAGAACCTAGGAGATGGAAAAGAGCTCATACCTAGAAGGACTACAAATAAGTAAGGCTAGCCCAAGGACGAATTGAAGATCGATGAATCCTCTCAAAAATGGTACCAAATAAAAGCTCTTGACGAGGTGAACAAGATTAGTGAAGGTCCTCTCTTCATTTGAGCAAGGTACTTAGGTGTTTTGTGGGGAAGAAAATAAGAAGAAGAAGAAGAAGGAACCGGTGGCTGCTGGGTCTCTTCTCTTAGCACAGTGATTAGGTCAAGAAAAATGGAATGGAAAAGATGGGTTCCCTTATATACAAAGAGGAGAGTGGGTCCCACAACTTAAAACATTTCTCGAGCTCAAAACATTGATTTCGGGACCTCAAATGACTTCGATGAAGAAGACAAAGTTGTTCGACGAAATTTCTAGTTTCCAAAAAGTTTATGTTTTGCAAGTTTTGGTGACATTGAAAATTGTATCCAGATTTTGGGTAAAAAGACTGTTTTGCCCTCAAATCGAGAGAAGTCTGGTTTCGGGCCCTCGAATGAGAATGATGTCAACACGAAAGTTATAGAGAATAATAAGATAAGTCAAACAAGATTAAAAATATAATTTTAGGAAATCATGAATAAACCCCCAAGCTCACGCAAATCCGTAACAAGAACCCCCAAAGGGTCCCACAAATCAAGAAGGCTCTCAAAATTCCCCAAAGCTATTCTAACCCAAAACTAAATCAAAATCCACTAAACACACTTATAGGTAAGACACAACTTAATTAACACTAATCGAGGTCTCTCGGGTCGGGGTCTTACAAAAAGTAAGCTTGAATATATGAATAAATAAAGAAATTAATCAATTTATTATATCATCTACTGGATTGAGTCCATAAAAATAACAATCTCCCACTTGGGCTCAATGCCAGTTAGGGTTGCATCTCATCCACATCCTGTTTATAAACGGCTCAAAGACTTTGGTAGTGAAAGGCTTAGTAAAGGGATCTCCCAGATTGTCTGCAGAGGCTATCTTGGTGATCGTACATCACCTCTCTACACAATCTGTTTGACCATGTATAACTTCCTTTGTACATGCTTTTTGGATCCTGGGTTCCTTGGCTAAGACTGCCCTGCCGTTATCACAGTAAACTGTGAGCGGCTATCCTGCCAAAAGTGCCACTCCAAGTTCCATTAGGAATCTTTTAAGCCAATCTGCTTCCGTAGCCGCTTCTCAAGCGTCTACAGTATAAACACATACCCAGAAGTTGATTTCCTTGAATCCTGATCTGACTAGAAGTCTGTATCTATGTAACTGACTGGAATCAACTCATCATTGCGGTAAATCAACATGTCACGCCCCGAAACCGGGCCCTGCAGTGATCCGACCTCGGGGTGCGAAATTTTGGGATAATTTGAAACTTTTTGTTATCTTTCCCAAGATCCGCGTGAATGAGGATAATCACATTCCAACACAATCAGAGTATATTTTTCGCGGAAGCTAAACATGGTGTTACGGCCCGGAATCCGTGGCCATCGGGTTCCGTGTCGCACGCAACCAATTCCGTAAAGCCATCATATAAGCAGACTGGCATAAATCATATATCAGAACACATTGAGCTGGTAGTAACAAGACTAATTAATTCCCACATATTCAAGTTACAATTAACAAATGTCTTAATTACAAACCCAAAGAAAAAGGCTGATAAAGCCATACAAAAATATATCCAACTAACAGAAATACTACCCTCAAAGATTTGATACGAACTCCGGTGCCGAACTTGACATCTAGATGATATCAATGGGCAGCCTCTCACGTCAGACCGGCGGTCCCACCGCCTCCTCTGATCAAACACCTAAAACCAGAAAGAGAAGAAACTGGCACCAAACAAAAAGGGTCAGACACGACGGTCTGGCAAGCAAATAAACAAATAATATGAAACAAAGAACATACATAAAACCTGGTGAAATCATCGTAAAACTGAATAAAGAGTCTAACCAATAATAACAATAAATCACGATAAAACGATCGAAAGACCGAACATAAATATCAAAGCAATAAAAGGACAATCTCAGAAGTACGAATGTCTCGAAAGACAGTAGCCCGCATAAAGCATTTAATGGTTGGAAATACCTTTCAAACCCTAAATAAAGGCAATAATACGATAAATGATCGACATCGTAAACATTAACCAAATCAAAGCATAAGAGTATAACCCACAAGAATCGTGAAATAAAGTAATATACAGATAAAACCTTGGCGACCACAATTAGCTAAATCCTCCTATTACCGAAGTAATAAGAGCAGACAGAGCGTAGCCACTGAACGTGGTACTAAAATAGGATCAGAACCGTAGCCATACAAATGGGACCGGCAGATCAAAAATCAGAACCGTAGCCATACAAATGGGACCGGCAGATAAAACCGTTGCCATGGTCGGTACAGACAGAATCCAAGCTGCAGCTGGCGGACGAATTAAAGATCCCAAGCCGGGTGATCAGCCCGACAAGGTGACCTAAGCCTAGTGGTGCCTTTAGTTTTCAAACTCAAACCGATACAAATCTAACATAATACTAATCCCTTTGGCTCAGGGGCTCACACCACATAGCTCTGGCCCCGTCTTGCCTCGGGGTTTTATTTTCAAAGTCATAGCCTCTTTGGCTCATGGGCTCGCACCACATAGCTCTGGCCCCTGTCTTGCCTCGAGGTTTTTATTTTCAAATACTAGTGTTGTCAAAACAATAGTCTTATCGAAGAAATCCCGAATGTGACAAACATACTCCAATCTCTTTTCAAATCGAATCGGAGAAAACATACGAATATCCATGATAAACCGTTCAAATACACATCAAAGTGATTCGTATGAAATCATACGGACAATCCTTTCGAACATGGAAAACCACATGATTTTATGGCAAATCACCGATGCTATTTAAATTAGTTTACCAAAGAATACAAATACAAATACAAATACATTTTCTGACTTGAAATGGAATGGATAGTGAAGAATGACTTAATGATTTACCAAGGGACCATCACAATACACATTTAACCTTTAAACATTGATAAACAAAGAATGTGTTTGATGCCAATGAAAATCCATAATGTTTAAATGATAAAGTGCGCATTGAGACACGAAGGGTTCCCGGATAATTTCACAGATGTACATTCTCACATCATTCCCATTTCACCAATTTCCAAGCATCACAAGTCAATCCAAACTCTTTAAAATAGGCCCATAGTTGGCCTTAATCCAAGTCCAAAATAGTCCTCAATAACAATCCAAAAACCAACCTTAATCAAGCCCACAAAACAAGTTTCAAAACGGTCGAAAACTAATCCTTGAATAGTCCACAAATAAATTCTTAAGAATCAATCCAAAACTAATCTTTGAATGACCTACAAAACAGGTCTTGAAAACAGCCCAAAACCGAACTTGAATTGCCCACAAACATACTTTAAAACAGCCCCAAAACTGAACCTTTAATGGTCCAAGAATCAAGTTTTTAAAACAAACCCAACTAACATGAAACAGGCCCACCAACAAGCTTTAAAACAGCCCATTATCAGGCCCTTAAAATAACCCAACATCAGGTCTGGAAATGGCCCCAAACCATCTTGAATCAGGCCCATAAGACACCTAGGAAATGGGTTCATCCCAATCTTCAATCGGGCCATCAAACAGTCTGAAAGGGACCCTTAACTAGGCCCAAACCCGAGCCCAGACTGAGCTGGGCTCGCTAGAGCGGACCCAGACAGTGCCTGGTCCGCTCGAGCGGACCCAGACAGTGCCTGGTCCGCTCGAGCGACCCAGTGGGTCGCTCGAGCGGACTGGGCCTGCCCAGTCCAGCCCGAGTGCAGAATTCTCCCTTTTTTTTTTTGTTTTCTTCCTCTTTTCTTGCTCATTTCCATTCCTTTTCATTCCTACAATTTTCCACAATAATTTGGGCCATTTCTTGACCTTCTAAACTCCTCAAATCACCATCCATGATCCTTCCAATTGATCAAACACAACACTAAACATAGTGTTTCTTCATTCATTCAAAGCCAATCCATAAACCATGAAAAAGTGAACAAAATAAGGAAAAAGCCATGAAGCTTAAACAAGAAACACAAAAACATCATATTAATTGTGAAATTCACTTGCCTCTAGCCAAGATATGAGCAAAATCACTCTCCAAACAATGCCTTAGAGCCTCAAGCTTCAAATCTACAAAAACCCCAAAATTTTCCCAAGAAAACCCTAAAATGTCAAGATTGGTAAACCTCCAAGGAAAACCCTAGCAAATGGGTTTAAAACACTCCAAATGGAGAGGAAAACAAGAATCTCAAGAAAAGAAAGCCATTGCTAACCTTTGGGTGTCCCAAACAAGAAGAAGAGCTTGAAAGATGGATCTTCTCTAGCTCAAACATCTCAAAAATGGCATCTAGGGGAAGCTTGAAAGATGGGGAAGAAGATGAGGAGCTCATTCCTCCATTTAGCATCAAGGAACAAGGGACACAAGAGAAGAGAGGAAGGGGGCTGGGAGAAACCCTAACCCCTCTCTTGTTGCAGGAAAAAGGAAAAAGAATGGGGAAGACAAGAGCCCATGGCTTCTTATAAAGAGAACAATGGGTTGGGCCCCTTGGGCCCCAAACTTCACAAGGCTGAAACTCACATTTGCGGGCCCCGAACGAAAACGACGAAGAAGACAAAAACGATCAGCGAAATATCTACTTTCCAAAAAGTATACTTTCCCCAATTTCTGAAATTTTCGAAATTTATGGACAGATTTAGTGAAAATGTCATTTTTGCCCATTTTCCTCGAAAAACGTGATTTCTGAGCATCAAACCAAAATGGCCAAAACATGAAAGTTGTTAAACTTCATCAAATGAGTCAAAATACGTCAAATCCAGAATTTTTAGAAATGAAAAGTAATTTCTCATAAAAATACATATCATATAAATCGGGTCAAACCAAAGTCAACGGTCTACAAAATCTCCAAGGTTATGGAAAAATCCGGTCAAACTCAAAAATGCGGTCAAACTAAATCAAATCTCACTTAACAAGTTAAACCACGATTAAAACAATACTAAACAAAAGAACTGGGGTCGGGATCTTACATCCTCCCCCCCTTAGAATCCATTTGGTCCTCCAAATGGCTTAAACCAAATCAAAATAAAAAACCCAAAAGACAAACGAAAACACTGACAACCTATGCTAGACCTTGGTGACTGAGAGACTCTCTGATCAAATCCGACGTTGAGATGCACGGTCAACCACATTCTGACTCGGTTGAAGGCTTCACACTGCTTCACATATCTGCTCAAAAGCATACTTCTCTGCCCAAACTAGAATTCAACAATTCTTCTAAGTATCCTTGGTGTCAACTGTCGTTCTCGCACTGGATCAATTCTTTTACTTATTTCATCAGTCACTGTCGGTCAAGAAACTGCAAATTCTGCCTCTTTCTATCACTTTGGAATTTTGTGCCTTAAGCCCTACAAACTGAACACGGTGCTCCCGATGCTTGCATGAAGGTGTGATCGTAGACATGTTTTCACTGAAAAATCTTCATCCCGAAAATTATGGAATTCCATATGTTTGCTCTAACTATGTTCCTCGAATGCATCATCAGCTTCTAGCCTCCAAGAATATCGTCAATCCCCCTTTGTTATGAAATCACAATCTCCAAATTCTAATCTTTCTGTGATGTACTCTGAATTCTTGCCCACATCTGATTCTATCTACTTGTTGCTCTTGATATTCTGCTTGATACTGTGTTATCAACAAAAACATATATGCCAATCTGATGTTAATTCCCGAAGAACTGAAACTTCAAATCCCTGTCTTGAATGATGTTTACTTTCTCATAAATCCAACTTTGCCTCCAACTGAACTAGTACACATCTTGACATCCATCAACCCTACAATTCTTACACTTCCAAACTCCAACCATAGGCTAATACCACTCATTCCATTCAATGCAAAACAAATCTTAAAATTTTAAACATAGTGACTAAGATAATTACTTAGTTAAATCTCATCATTTTAAAACATAGTAGGAGCTGAATTTCCAAATTATCAGATAGAGCTTAATAATTAAAGTTTATCAAAATATGAGTATGAAATAACATTATTCTTTTGAAATTCATATTTATAGTATGACCATACATCAAACTTCATTGAAATCCATTTCCAACCAAACATATACAAAATCTTGAAATCATTAAGGTTTGGAAAAGTCGATATCAACATTTAAGAGAATTAAAGCAAGAGCAAGATTCTAAGGTCATTGTAAAATAATATCTTAAGGAGATTAGATAAAAATTCGAAACACCAATCCTTATAAAAACAAAATCATGTGACTTATGAAAAGAGTATAATAACATAGTTTATTTCAAAATAAGCCTTAAAGAAGAAACATAAATCCCTTGTTTAAACGCTACAAGAATAAATCATAGATATTAGTGAAAACATAACAAAGATGAAAATATCATGAAAATCATTTTAAATAAGAAATGGACATCCAAACCACTGAGGTACTCCCTTGTATCTGCATGATGTCCAAGTCAATATCCTGTAAGTCGGTAAAGCCCACAACGTTTCCTTTGCTGCCAGAATTATCTTGACCACCACGAACCACTCACTCATTATTATCTCTGAAAAACTACACTGGCTAGGCTGCAAGTCCTGAAAATTCTCAGCCAAATCCACGACAAGGCTCGTTGAATCCGGGAAGTCCCTGAGTTTCTTGTACTAACTTCTAGTCTTACTAACTAAGAATCATTTCTCTCTTCAGAAAATCCACAGGTAACATGCCTCTTGCAGTCCTTCATCTTGAAAAGATGGTCTGAGTTCCCCCAAAATCCACATTTACTTACCTTAGTACGCTGCATGACAATCTCCAATTAGCTGAAAGGGGGTCTTCGAATAATGCTCAAGTCCAACTCTGGCGGGCAAACGCACATGTCTTCTCTCATTAACCACAATGAAGATGCTGAAGGATGAAAGTCTGCTGATGTTCTCCGAAAACAACATACTAAGTTCATGAGGTTCTCAGTCTCCGACACAAATACAGACAAAAGACACTAGACAAGAGCATGGAGACTTTAAATTCTCCACTACTAAGGAGGAAATTTGGTCACCCAAATCTCCCAACAACAGAACTAAAAGACAAGACAAGCAAAATCTCCCGAACTGAAAGAAAAGCCGACTCAAATCCAACGAAACAAAGACACGAGAAAACAAATCGACACAATCTAACGAATCCTCACCACACGTCTAAATGTCTCTAGAGTATTTTATTTCCTAGAAACTAACCAGCTCTGATACCAAACCTGTCACGCCCCGAAACCGGGCCCTGTAGTGATCCGACCTCGGGGTGCGAAATTTTGGGATAATTTGAAACTTTTTGTTATCTTTCCCAAGATCCGTGTGAATGAGGATAATCACATTCCAACACAATCAGAGTATATTTTTCGCGGAAGCTAAACATGGTGTTACGGCCCGGAATCCGTGGACATCGGGTTCCGTGTCGCACGCAACCAATTCCGTAAAGCCATCATATAAGCAGACTGGCATAAATCATATATCAGAACACATTGAGCTGGTAGTAACAAGACTAATTAATTCCCACATATTCAAGTTACAATTAACAAATGTCTTAATTACAAACCCAAAGAAAAAGGCTGATAAAGCCATACAAAAATATATCCAACTAACAGAAATACTACCCTCAAAGATTTGATACGAACTCCGGTGCCGAACTTGACATCTAGATGATATCAATGGGCAGCCTCTCACGTCAGACCGGCGGTCCCACCGCCTCCTCTGATCAAACACCTAAAACCAGAAAGAGAAGAAACTGGCACCAAACAAAAAGGGTCAGACACGACGGTCTGGCAAGCAAATAAACAAATAATATGAAACAAAGAATATACATAAAACCTGGTGAAATCATCGTAAAACTGAATAAAGAGTCTAACCAATAATAACAATAAATCACGATAAAACGATCGAAAGACCGAACATAAATATCAAAGCAATAAAAGGACAATCTCAGAAGTACGAATGTCTCGAAAGACAGTAGCCCGCATAAAGCATTTAATGGTTGGAAATACCTTTCAAACCCTAAATAAAGGCAATAATACGATAAATGATCGACATCGTAAACATTAACCAAATCAAAGCATAAGAGTATAACCCACAAGAATCGTGAAATAAAGTAATATACAGATAAAACCTTGGCGACCACAATTAGCTAAATCCTCCTATTACCGAAGTAATAAGAGCAGACAGAGCGTAGCCACTGAACGTGGTACTAAAATAGGATCAGAACCGTAGCCATACAAATGGGACCGGCAGATCAAAAATCAGAACCGTAGCCATACAAATGGGACCGGCAGATAAAACCGTTGCCATGGTCGGTACAGACAGAATCCAAGCTGCAGCTGGCGGACGAATTAAAGATCCCAAGCCGGGTGATCAGCCCGACAAGGTGACCTAAGCCTAGTGGTGCCTTTAGTTTTCAAACTCAAACCGATACAAATCTAACATAATACTAATCCCTTTGGCTCAGGGGCTCACACCACATAGCTCTGGCCCCGTCTTGCCTCGGGGTTTTATTTTCAAAGTCATAGCCTCTTTGGCTCATGGGCTCGCACCACATAGCTCTGGCCCCGTCTTGCCTCGAGGTTTTTATTTTCAAATACTAGTGTTGTCAAAACAATAGTCTTATCGAAGAAATCCCGAATGTGACAAACATACTCCAATCTCTTTTCAAATCGAATCGGAGAAAACATACGAATATCCATGATAAACCGTTCAAATACACATCAAAGTGATTCGTATGAAATCATACGGACAATCCTTTCGAACATGGAAAACCACATGATTTTATGGCAAATCACCGATGCTATTTAAATTAGTTTACCAAAGAATACAAATACAAATACAAATACATTTTCTGACTTGAAATGGAATGGATAGTGAAGAATGACTTAATGATTTACCAAGGGACCATCACAATACACATTTAACCTTTAAACATTGATAAACAAAGAATGTGTTTGATGCCAATGAAAATCCATAATGTTTAAATGATAAAGTGCGCATTGAGACACGAAGGGTTCCCGGATAATTTCACAGATGTACATTCTCACATCATTCCCATTTCACCAATTTCCAAGCATCACAAGTCAATCCAAACTCTTTAAAATAGGCCCATAGTTGGCCTTAATCCAAGTCCAAAATAGTCCTCAATAACAATCCAAAAACCAACCTTAATCAAGCCCACAAAACAAGTTTCAAAACGGTCCAAAACTAATCCTTGAATAGTCCACAAATAAATTCTTAAGAATCAATCCAAAACTAATCTTTGAATGACCTACAAAACAGGTCTTGAAAACAGCCCAAAACCGAACTTGAATTGCCCACAAACATACTTTAAAACAGCCCCAAAACTGAACCTTTAATGGTCCAAGAATCAAGTTTTTAAAACAAACCCAACTAACATGAAACAGGCCCACCAACAAGTTTTAAAATAGCCCATTATCAGGCCCTTAAAATAACCCAACATCAGGTCTGGAAATGGCCCCAAACCATCTTGAATCAGGCCCATAAGACACCTAGGAAATGGGTTCATCCCAATCTTCAATCGGGCCATCAAACAGTCTGAAAGGGACCCTTAACTAGGCCCAAACCCGAGCCCAGACTGAGCTGGGCTCGCTCGAGCGGACCCAGACAGAAGCTGGGTCGCTCGAGCGACCCAGTGGGTCGCTCGAGCGGACCCAGACAGTGCCTGGTCCGCTCGAGCGACCCAGTGGGTCGCTCGAGCGGACTGGGCCTGCCCAGTCCAGCCCGAGTGCAGAATTCTCCCCTTTTTCTTTTGTTTTCTTCCTCTTTTCTTGCTCATTTCCATTCCTTTTCATTCCTACAATTTTCCACAATAATTTGGGCCATTTCTTGACCTTCTAAACTCCTCAAATCACCATCCATGATCCTTCCAATTGATCAAACACAACACTATTAAAGATCAAAGTTTTTCTCCCTTTTATTTGAACACACTATTTAACACAAAGGAAAACTAATTTTTCAAAGTGAGCAAAGTGAAGACAACCTCCTATACAATGTAAAGCAATAGTATAAGGGCATAAACATAGTGTTTCTTCATTCATTCAAAGCCAATCCATAAACCATGAAAAAGTGAACAAAATAAGGAAAAAGCCATGAAGCTTAAACAAGAAACACAAAAACATCATATTAATTGTGAAATTCACTTGCCTCTAGCCAAGATATGAGCAAAATCACTCTCCAAACAATGCCTTAGAGCCTCAAGCTTCAAATCTACAAAAACCCCAAAATTTTCCCAAGAAAACCCTAAAATGTCAAGATTGGTAAACCTCCAAGGAAAACCCTAGCAAATGGGTTTAAAACACTCCAAATGGAGAGGAAAACAAGAATCTCAAGAAAAGAAAGCCATTGCTAACCTTTGGGGTGTCCCAAACAAGAAGAAGAGCTTGAAAGATGGATCTTCTCTAGCTCAAACATCTCAAAAATGGCATCTAGGGGAAGCTTGAAAGATGGGGAAGAAGATGAGGAGCTCATTCCTCCATTTAGCATCAAGGAACAAGGGACACAAGAGAAGAGAGGAAGGGGGCTGGGAGAAACCCTAACCCCTCTCTTGTTGCAGGAAAAAGGAAAAAGAATGGGGAAGACAAGAGCCCATGGCTTCTTATAAAGAGAACAATGGGTTGGGCCCCATGGGCCCCAAACTTCACAAGGCTGAAACTCACATTTGCGGGCCCCGAACGAAAACGACGAAGAAGACAAAAACGATCAGCGAAATATCTACTTTCCAAAAAGTATACTTTCCCCAATTTCTGAAATTTTCGAAATTCATGGACAGATTTAGTGAAAATGTCATTTTTGCCCATTTTCCTCGAAAAACGTGATTTCTGAGCATCAAACCAAAATGGCCAAAACATGAAAGTTGTTAAACTTCATCAAATGAGTCAAAATACGTCAAATCCAGAATTTTTAGAAATGAAAAGTAATTTCTCATAAAAATACATATCATATAAATCGGGTCAAACCAAAGTCAACGGTCTACAAAATCTCCAAGGTTATGGAAAAATCCGGTCAAACTCAAAAACGCGGTCAAACTAAATCAAATCTCACTTAACAAGTTAAACCACGATTAAAACAATACTAAACAAAAGAACTGGGGTCGGGATCTTACACAACATGTGATCTCTTGTCCTTCTCAAGTATTTGAGAACACATTTTACAGCAGTCAATGATAAGGACCTGAGCTAGACTGATATCTGCTGACTAGGCCTACTGCGTGATAGATATCCGGTCTAGTACAAAGCATAGCTTACCGTACCGGTACCTTATCTATGTACACATCATGAGATAAGCCTATCATCCTATTTTTTCGATCTCAATGGAAATTGATCCCTAGGATGTACCTGGCTTCTCTCAAGTCCTTTATTATCAAATGTCTTTGCCAACCAAAACTGTTATTGTTGACGATATCCTTATATCACTCCATGGGAGAAGGATGTCGTCGACATATAATACCAGAAAAACTACACTGCCTTCTTGACTTTTCATGTACACTCATGACTTATCCGGATTCTGGCAAAAATCAAATGACTTGATTTCCTTGTCAAAACGGATGTTCCAGGTTCGGGATACTTGCTTTAGTCCATAAATGGACTTCTGCAACTTGCAAACTCTTTGCTCTTGGTTGTTAGCTATAAAATCGTCTGGCTGCATCATATAGATGTCTTCCTCAAGAATGTCATCGCGAGATGCTGTCTTGACATCCATTTGCCAAATCTCGTCACCGAGATGAACCGCAATGGATAAGAGTATCTGGATGGAACTCTTCCATCTGGTCCTCTTTACTCTTGTAGACTCACTTGCACCTAATAGGTTTGCTATTGGCAGGCAAGTCCACAAATATCCAGACCTGATTGGAGTACAAAGACTCGACCTCAGCTTTCATAGCATCTAGCCGACGTCCCGAAATTATGTCATCGATTGCTTCATCATAGTTACAGGGATCTAGTTCCAGTTATACCAGGATTGCTTTGCAAGACTCTCCCAAAACCGAGAACCTGTCAAGGGTCCTGACAATGCTCCCACTACGACAAGGCATTCGTGTAACTACTGGGTCAAGCATGGGCAGATTTTCTTAAAGTTCAGTTATTCTTGGATTTGGAATTGATCTCTCTGGAATTTCTTCCAAGATAACCATTTCTAAAGATTTCCAGACAATCTTATAATCTCCCTCCAGAAAACCACATTGGTGCTGCCAAGCACTTTCTGCTCTTTGGGATTATAGAGCAACCAACCTTTAGTTCCTTTTTAGGATATAATATAAACATATATACTTCTGACTTCGATTCCAACTAATCCGTCTTATCCTTCAGCACGTGTGCCGAACAACCCTGAAAATGTTGTAGACTAGGCTTTCGCCCTGTCCATAACTCCCGGGGAGTCTCAGTATAGACTTAGATGGAATGAGGTTTAGTATATACATTTTAGTTTTCTTATCCCAAAATATAGCCTGATCATATTTAAAAGAGTCCGGTTCCTTCTTTCTGCTACTCCGTCTGGTTGAGGCAAACCAGGAGTAAACAACTGAGATCGAATCCCATTTTCTGATACCGTCTGGTTGAGGCAAACCAGGAGTAAACAACTGGGATCGAATCCCATTTTCTAATAGGTATACCATAAAATTGGCGGAGAGATATTTTCCTTATCGATCTCATCGAAGAATATTTATACTTTTACCTAAATGCTTTTCGGCTTCCGCTCGACACTCTTTGAACTTTTCATAAGTCTCGGACTTGCGGTGCATAAGGTATATGTATCCATATCTTAAGTAATCATCGGTGGAAGTGATGAAATACTCGTATCAATCTCTCGCTCTAATATTATGGGTCCATACACATCAGTATACACTAACTCCAATAAATCTTTGGCCCTACTGCCCTTAGATGAATAAGGGTCTTTTGGTCATTTTACCTTCCAGACAGGACTCACAGACAGGCATTGGTTCTACCACCAATGAAGGCAAGATACCATCTTTCACTAGCCTGTCAATCCTGTTTAAGTTTATATGACCTAACCTCTTAGGTGCGAAAGTTTGTTGGATTAGATGAAGGTGACTTCCTCTTTAATGATAGTCTATTATTAGTTGCAGTGTCATGTATCTCATACATTGTGGGAATTAAACAAATAAAGGCCATTGATTACCTTGTTAGAATATATAAGAGTACCGTTCCTCTTTAAGACAATTTCATTACCAAAAGTAATAGAATAACTCTTATTCATCATACTAGAAATTAAAATTCCATCTTAAAATGGTACATTTAATGTATCTGACAAAATCAACTTAATATCTGAAAATAACTAAGTTATTACTCCCACTGACACTGCTTTTGCCTTGGCTTTAACATTGATTTTCTCCGCCACTATTCCTCCTAGTTACCTGTAACTCCTGCAACGTATTACATATGTGACTAGTTACACCGGAGTCTACACACCAGGATTCTGAAGTACCAGTTGAAAAACTAACTTCAGAAACAAGTGACTCAATCATACCTGAGGTCTTTTCCTTTGACAGAAAATGTGGAGAATTTCTATTCCAATGTCCTGTCATACCACAGTGGAAACACTTTCCCTTTACTCCCATATCCTTGGCCTCGGCCACACCATTAGTATAACCATTATCCACATTAGGACCCTTAATGATTGATTTCTTCTTGCTATCCCGGTCTTTGCCTTTCGACTTAGACTTAGCAAATGACTTTTTTGTCATGAGGACAGTTGGTCTTTCCTTCATGATTTCCTCAAACACTACCAGCTGGCGAGACAGCTCAGCTATGATAATTTCCAATTTATTATAATTGATCTCGAAATGTTTGAATGAGTCCGGTAGTGATTGAATGATCATGTCGATCTGCGATTCTGTATCAATCGTAGCCCCCAATACATCTAATTCATTCAATGCCAACATCATTTTTAATAAATATTTTTGTACTGGGGTTCCCTCAACCATCTTAGTCTTTATCAGCACTTTTATAGCAGCCTGCCTGGCAGGCCTAACCTGTTCTGCAAACATCTCCTTTAAGTTCGATATAATATCGTATGCTGATTTATAGGATTGATGTTGATCTTGCAAAACACTAGACATGGATGCCTGAATAAAACATCTGGCCATCCCATTGTCTTTGGTCCACTTGGTGTAAAGGTTTTTCACATCCTGTGGTGCATCAGGCTCAGGCTCAGGGTCAGGAAAGGAGGGTATAGTAAGGACATATTTGCATCCTTAAGCTGTCAGGATAATATCCATGTTCCTTTTCCAGTCTACATAATTGGATCCCATCAACTTATTATAGTTGAGGATGGTCGCAAGTGGATTGAAAGTAATCGAATTCATGCTGTATAAACTAAAGCACATAACCATACATTCAATGAAAGTATACGAATGTCATTAGGGTTTAGTATTCTACCAAATTCATGTGGGAATCCTCATAAGCACTAAATTCAGAATACATCGGAATCCCAATCCCATAGGGCATGCCTCCTAGGGGAGTGCGAATGTCCTTGGGTTGGTGCGGATCAAAGTTCATCAAAATTGGAATTAAGACTAACTATCCATGATCCCCATCATTCATTATCATATAGGTATCTCATACCAAATAATGTAAGACTCCCGATTAGCTTTGATTTCTAAAATACATGAGGCAAATCCTAGGGGATACTACATCATTATTTTAGTTAAGTGTGACCCACCAACTAGCATTGCATGACAACCGTTGTGAGCAGCTCCTCCTAGGGGAGTAAGCCCCCACCCCGTCTCACCAACACTATCCATAGGAGATCCATATCTAGTAACCAGACAAGTAAAAGCCCTCCAAAGGAACGGCCACACTCTTGGTGGCGCAAGGCTAATACTTTCCTTACAATGGACCTATGGTGGAAAACCATGGGGATTTATCAATTTAAATGCCCCGCTCCCACTAAATATTTTGAATTGAGGATTTCCTTTTAAGGTATTAGGGCCCACATATATAAATATGAACATCAAATCATCTCATGATATGACCAAATTGGTTCCAAGTCAAGTTATTTTAAGGAAAGTCCAGTTTCTTAAATTAGTGTTACCAATGTATCCATCTCATTGGTCATCAACACTAATTAGAACTCGTTCCAAAAATTAATTTGATTTGACCAATTTTAGTAACTTGCTATGTTTGGATCAGATTTGGAAACATTCTAAATCAAGCATTCAACTATAAATAGAAAACGCTAAAATTAGAAACTAATCCTCTCCTCCACATGGCACAAGCGTCATAGACTTCTTGGACTTTTAGACTTTCCAAAACTTTGGAATTCCTAAAACTCTTTGGGAAACTCCAAAACTCTTATGGTAATCTTCAAACTCTTTGATTTGGATTCCAACTTCACTTTCCTTCTTTGTCTTGGATATCGCTAGAATTTACAAATTTAGAAAATTACATAAATTCCTATGTCTCTATGATGAGACTTACATGATAATCTATTAATGGAAATAAAAGGCTCATAGGGAATTTCACCATGCCTTGCCCTAAATCGGGAAACCAAGGAAACCATGATGCCCTTTACAAATTGCCAAAAATAAATCATCAACCATAAAAGAAAGTAAAAGACTTGTGGGTCACATGGAGAGGACAAGATAACCTACATGTTAGTATCTCATACTAGCAAAACAACTCACAAAATCGGGTTACCAAACAACAATGGAAAGACAAGATGCCAAAAACTGTCACTACTTTAAATCATGCGCTTCGCAGAGGGGGTCCGGAGGTGTCCCCCGGCGGGAGTCGAGTGCAGTGCCCTCGAAACAAAAATTGAAACTGCGATCTGCTGTGTTAGTGTCTTCGATCGACCAACCAAAGGGTTCGGTCGACCGACCTGACGGAGATCTGCAGGTTGAGTTTTTCTATTTCGTGTCCAAACATCTCCAGAACTCTTCTAAAGACTCCCAATGACTTCCTACCATCATTCCATCATTGTTAAATCCTTTTGTGACTATCCAAACATGGATTCACTAATTATCCAAGCAAAAACCATCAAAACTGATCCATACATAGCCCTTGATCTATCCTCTTCGCATCTCATGTAAAGATTAGATCAAACTTACTGATCTAACATGATTAGAGATGAGGTAAGGCCCTGATACCAATTGTTGGAAATAGGTGGGCCTCTAGGGTAGGTTTCAAAAACTTTTGACCCACTTGATGCGGGGATCAACTATCCAGAAGGCGACAAAACCCAATCCAAGATGCGTACCCTCAATCTCAGCCATAATGGTCAGTAAAACAGTCTATCTAAAAGATAGAACTAGCAACATATAAGCTACAAATAAATCTACAACAAGCAAGGAAGTAGATTATACATTTGGAGCTCGGTTGTGCTCTAATGGAGAATTTGCTACTTTCTTTGATAACGAACTCTTTCGCGAATCAAATAGGTTTCTCCAAGACCCAATGATCTTCCACGCTATGACCCGTATCAGATTCTCTTTTTCTCAAGAAGCTGGTGGGATCTCCAAGAGAAAACTACTATGAACTCAAAGGAGGGAACTAGAAAGAGAACTAGAAGAGGGAGAAGATGAAAACCATGTGCAACTCTTACACACAAGGAAAGTGGACGTCCAACACTAGAAGCAGGACCCTCTTGGGAGTGAATCCCAATGTGGAATTATGCATGGACGTCCAGCCCTATAGTTCTCCTCTATTAATAGATTTTGCAAGCCCCACTTACTAATTTCCATTAGAAGTTGTGTGGGGAAATTTCCAGAGCTACAGGATTAAGCTAATCACAGCCATCAGATGGGGCTAAGCATTCTCACGTGCCATCCGCGTGCCATCTACGTGGCACCGATCTCATCCCGGCTACCAGGGCAGAGGCCTTGACCGACATCAAGCATCTCCAGGCCACAAGCGCCGAACTGGACCACCTCGGGGCATCATCTCGGCAAAGAGTCCACCCCGGATACCATCTCCGCAGAGAGCCCTACCTCGGCTAAAGCCACCTCGGCTGAAGAAGCCAGGGCAGTAGCCGGAGCAAGAAAGAACCTTCGCTTAGGCCCCTCATTCCCCACGTCATCAGGCACGTGGAGAGATAGGGTCACGAGCTAGTGGGACAGACACGACATCCAGCCGCCCACTATCTTCACCAGATCGCCACATGGCAGCATCCAGCGGCTGAGGCCACATCAGGGCAAGGCCCGAGGGCAGATCCGCTGGTACTCCTACCGCCAAAGGCGCCCAACACAATCTGGCCCAACAAGACACGCATTTAATGCAATGTGGGCTGACCCGACTAGCATTAAATGCTGAGTGGGCCGGATTAGACTGCATTTATTACTTTGTGGGCTGATCATGACTTCTCAGTCAAATCGTGGGACCCACACCAAGATATCCTTTGAAAGATACGATCCAAACCTCTATAAATAGAACTCCAAGCACCATGCAAGGTACGCATAATCTCATTCACAGAGCCCTTACTCTGTCTCTCTTCTCCCTCTCCTTCCATCGTTCCAGTTCCCACACTGACTTTGGCATCGGAGAGCCTTGCGCCGCTCAGGCCAGGGTCCTCTGACCGTTTGCTACTCTCTTTCAGGCTTCCGGACGGCATCCAGATATTCCAGACACCATCATCTTCTCGGATAAGTCCTGTAAGGCACCCTCTTATTGTGGGTCATTATTTTCTGCACCTACAATTGGCGCCGTCTGTGGGAAAGCAATATCCCAGCCTTCCCAACCTTCTCCGAACCTTTTCAAACAATCTTTCTAAACCTCAATCTCTCAGAAGCCATGCCTCCGAAAGCTAAGAAGGGTGTAGAATCGTCGAGAGCAGCACTCGGGCTGCTACCACCGCCAGCGGACGTCCCTCCTCAGGGACGGTCCCGAACGATCCAAGGCACATCCGCAGGCGAGGGTCGCCTGGGCTCCCAACTCTTTGTCGAGATCCCACTCCAGGAAGGAGTCGAGGCCTCGCTCTCAGCGGACGAAGTCGCGCCACCCGGACGCAGTGAGCGTCAGCATAAGCGTCCCCGGAAGGACAAAGCCGTGGCCGTAGGAGAAACGCGCCACGCTCAACCCCCTGGAGAGGTTCCTGAAGCTGCCCTCCTCCAGAAGCAACTCCAGAAGCAAGAACGGATGATTTGCGAGCTCCAGCAGCAGCTGAAGGCAGTGCAAACTGCCTCCTTGAGGGAGGTCTCTGAGCCTCAAGGGAAAAAGAAGGACGCTCCCAGCAGGGCAGCCCAGCCTCCTCGTGAGGAACTCAGACATCATCCGGACCAGAAACGGAGCCAGATCCGTGACGAAGGCTCGAGCAACAGCCGAAGTCACCACAGCCGCGACGGCCGAACTCATAGCCGTCGTAGCCCAAACCATCCCAAGCGGAAGACCCGAGCTCAGACTCCAGAAAAGGACGACGAGCAGGAGCAATTTGACAAACGTGTCAGATTGGCTCTCCAGCACAACTTGGACATGCGGGACCAGAAGCAGTTCTATGGTCACACTGATCTCGGGGGCTCGCCCTTCACAAAAGAAATCGAGCACACCCCCTTGCCCAAGAAGTTCTCCGTCCCGCGGTTCGTCCCCTATGACGGACTGTCCGACCCATCTGCACACCTCCGACACTTCTCCCAGAAGATGTCCATCTGGGGAAACGAGGGTCACCTGAACTGCAAAATCTTCTCCTCCAGTTTGGGTGACCTCCCCCTGAAGTGGTTCTGCTCCCTCCCGGAGCAGTCGGTTTCCAGTTGGAAGGAGCTCCAGCTCTCCTTCCTGAAGAAGTTCCAAGCCTACACCGTCGTCCCCAAGAAGGAAGGGGACCTCATCGCCCTGAGAATGAAGCAGGGCGAAACTCTCGCCAAGTTCACCCACCGATTCTGGGCGGTCTACAGCCAAATCGAGGGCGCGAGGGAGGGGATAGCCATCTACGCCTTCCAGCATGCCCTGATCCCTGGCACCGACTTGCGAAAGGACTTGGCCGGGGACACCCCAGAATCCATGTCAGAATTGATGTCCCGGGTGAAGCGCTTTATCGCCCGGGAGGAAGACGAGATCCGAGCTAAGGATCAGGACGGGCATCCGGAGCCCGAACAGAAGAATAGCCAGCCTCGGCAGAAAGGCGGGAGGCCCTCCCAGGAGCAGGAGCCCAAGCAGGCTTGGTTCTCCAGTTCGGCGAAGCCTGCGTCGTCCAGGTCTGGGGGCACCTTGCAGCCCGGACCTCCCACCAGCGCCAGTCAGGGCGTCAACGTCGTCTTCAAGGAGCCGACCTACCGCATCCTGACCAAGATCAGGTCCAAGCCGTTCTTCAAGTACCCTCCGCCCATGCAGAATGAGCCCACCTCAGGCGCCCGAAGCAAGCTCTACTGCTCCTTCCATAGGGGCAACGGGCACAGGACCGAAGACTGCAACTCTCTGCAGTGGTATCTGGAGAAGCTGGCCGAAGAGGGCCACATTCCAGAGTTCGTTGAGGCAGTAGATGCTGGCGGCAGCGAGGGCCGAGTTCACCAGAGCGCAGCCCAAATTCCAGACAACGAGGATTCGGAGAAGATCATTACGTGATCCATCTGGCGTCCTCTGTATCCATCTGTATCCCAAGAAATTCAATTTCTAAAAGATGTAATGAATCTCTGAATCAATGGAAATAGCGTTCGCCCCGTCATCAATCTGTCACCTTTCTGGTCGACTCCGGCAGCATAGGCTCTACGCCCTGGAAATGGCCTGGAGTTCTTACACTCAGCCTTTCCTAAAGCCCCGTGTTTTGAACACAATCATGGCTCTACGCCCTGGAAACGGCATAGAAGAGTTCTTACACTCAGCCTTTCCTAAAGCCCCCGTGTCTTGGACACACTTTGGGTACATACGCCCTGGAAACGGCATGGAAGAGTTCCTACACTCAGCCTTTCCTAAAGCCCCCGTGTCTTGGACACACAGGCTCTACGCCCTGGAAACGGCATAGAAGAGTTCCTACACTCAGCCTTTCCTAAAGCCCCCGTGTCTTGGACACACAGGCTCTACGCCCTGGAAACGGCATAGAAGAGTTCCTACACTCAGCCTTTCCTAAAGCCCCCGTGTCTTGGACACACAGGCTCTACGCCCTGGAAACGGCATAGAAGAGTTCCTACACTCAGCCTTTCCTAAAGCCCCCGTGTCTTGGACACACAGGCTCTACGCCCTGGAAACGGCATGGAAGAGTTCCTACACTCAGCCTTTCCTAAAGCCCCCGTGTCTTGGACACAATCGAGGCTCTACGCCTTGGAAATGGCCTGCAGTTCCTACACTCAGCCGTTTCCTAAAGTCCGGGTTCATAAACCCCTCACAACGGCAGTTCGGCCAAGGACAGTTCCCTAAAGTCCGGGTTCATACACCCCTCAGAAGGCCATTGCCGAACTCACGGTCGCCGAGCCGAGACCAACGAAATGGGTCCACGTCGGCACAATGCAGCTCGTCTCGGCCAAAGCTAGTCCTTTCGGCCGAGGTCAGTGCCAGCATTCAAAAACCCAAGCATTCCGGAACAGCGCAAAGAAATGAGAAAAAGAACTCAAAAGCACTGTACACAGTTTGGGTAACCAGAGAATTCCTCCTTATCCATTGAAAACTGCTTCATTGCAGAAAATTACAGAGCAAAAAGCAAGAAAGCAAATATCCCGAGGTCCCGAGGTCATGGCCGGTCAGTTGCACGGGCTGCAGCGTCAGAAGCTTCGCCGGATGGACGGGCAGAGGTCGGCACCGGAAGCGTGTACGGAGGAGGCTCCCGAAAAGGAGGGGTGGCCCTCCGAGATCCCGACCTCCTTCAGACCGGCAAGCCACCCTTTCGCCCAGGCCTTATCCCTCACGACAAGAACCCTTTCCTTGTAGTGGGCGGTGACCTGCACTTTGGCATCGTCGAACGCAGCATCGCACTCGGACTCGAGCTTCGCCTCGGCTTCATCCGCCCTCTTGGACTCGGATTCAAGCTTCGCCTCGGCCTCGTCCGCCCTCTTGGACTCGGCTTGAAGCAGGGCCGCGTAATCGTCTCCCATCTTCGAGATGGAGACCTCGAGCTCGGCCACTCTAGTCCTCTCCGCCTCGGCTTCTTCCCTCACCTGCTCGAGCTTCGCCGCGTACTCCTCTTCCACCCTGGCCAACTTCTGGCTAACGGCGTCCAGGGATTCCTGCAGGCCATTCTTCTCCACGGACAGCTCAGCAACGTCCGCGCTGTACCTACGGATCCTGTCAGCAACGGCCATGGACTTCTCTGCCGCCTGTCAAAGAAACGAGATGTACGTGTTAGATCCAAAGAGCGTCAGACGCTAAATCGCCGGTTTGACGAAGGGAAATGAAGATTTACCACGAAGTTGGACTGCAACATCGACAGGATCAGCTTCTGATCGCTGTACTTATCCAGCCGCTCCATGTCCCGGGGAAGGGCGCAGGCTCGCCCTAGGGCCTCGAGGACCGGGAGATCGATTTTGTGAAGAATGCAATCCTCCGTCGTCATCGGCCTCCCCGGCCAAAGCATGAAGCTCGGCTCCCATAACGGCGGCCCCTGCGGCAACGAGGCAGCAGCCGAGCTAGGGCCCGCGTCAGTCCTCGGCATCTTCAGCGGCCGAGTTTCCTCCTGCTCAACCTCAACTGGGGGCAGGCGTACCCCTGGATCAACAGGGCTAGGGGGCGCAGGAGCCTCCACCACCTCTGCAGGAGAAACTACCCGAGCCCTCGGAGACGGATGCCTCGAAGAATTTACCGGCTCCTGGGGGGCTTGGGCGTCCTCCACTCCAAGCGCCAAAGCCTCGAGGTCCTCGAAGGACAAACGCCTGGTGTGCCTCATCTCGCAGCCTGGCGAGGGAGATCGGGCAGGTTGACTCGGTTCCCTTCCTGAGGCCTCGGGAGGCCTCGATCCCGATGTGGAAGCTAGGGTTCCAGACGTCGGCCTAACGTCAGACGACGCCCACGAGGGCTCTGCGACCTCCGGAACGGCCTGCTCCTGACCGACCTCGAGTCCGGCACCTTCACCTTTTATCGGCTCTACGGTGCCCCTCAGATACCCGCGGTACTTCGGCTGATACCCTAGCAGCGACCAAGCCGCCCTGCCGTCATGACCGCTGTATCGCTTCACCAGGCGGAGCCAGGCCTCGTTCCTCTTCCAGATGTATCTGGCAGCCCGCTTCCTCTCCTTCAAAGCTGCAACAATCAGAATCATTAGCACGACAGAACAAAAAGAAACTTATGAAAAAAGAAAAGAAACGAAGGGTGTTTACTTGGGATGGTACCGAAGTGGCGAGGGACCTGGTAGCCTCTATCGGTGTCCGCCTCCCCAAACTCCCAGTTCCCCGAGACGTACAGAAGATCGTCCCCGGCATACTTGATCGAATCCTCCAAGTACCGGACGAAGCCGTCCCGGCCTGGCTTAGCCCGGAGATAATAAGAATCCCCGGACTTGCATATGTCGTAGACATCCTCAAGGTCGAAGACGCCGAAGTCGGTGCCCAGGACCTCATTCAGCTTGACCGTGCCCATCACGATCTTGAAGGCATTCGGCAACAGTTGGCAGGGACAGAGACGCCACTGACTAAGGCACCTCCTGAGAAGGGGGTGAAGGGGAAATCGGACCCCGCCTTCTACCACAGCCACCAACGGAAAAGGCATCCAGCCTCCCGAGAAGTCGCGAGGATTGTAGCCAAGGGGTTCAGCACCCCTGACTTGGACATCAGCAGGGATCCTAAAGGTGGACCTGAAACCCTCGATCGCTGCCTCGCCCTCTAACCAATGGCTGTAAATCCCCATTCCTATCCCAGTCTAAAAGCAGAGAAACCCCCAGAAGAAGAGGCAAGGCAGAAGGAACTTACGGAAGCAGAACGAAGATGCTGAGCAGCAAAGAGACTCAACTTCAGCAGCGCACCACTCCTCAGATGAAGCTCCCTCACAGTAGCTTGCCCACCTCTGACGCTCGCCTCTGATTCAGAATCGCAAACGAAGGGTAAAGCGGACCTCGACTGCCCTATATATAGCAGAGAGGCCCCCTTTCCAGAAGCCCTAATTGGGCGCCCCCTGGGATTTCGCGCGAATCATTTCAAAAATTGATTGCGCCCCTGACGAGACGGCGCGTACGACCTCGAAGAGACAGACAACTAGCCAAGAGATGACGCGTGGAGCCGTCGACCTGTCTTCAGCATTGAATAGGGGACGCCATTTATTACCTCGAACATCCAAAGCGACAGCGAGTCAGGGCCGAGAGAGGCCTTCTCCTCCAGATAGACCCGGCACATAGCTCCCGACCTCACGGCACTGACGTTCTACGCGAGCTCAGAAGCTAGGGGGCAATTGTGTGGGGAAATTTCCAGAGCTACAGGATTAAGCTAATCACAGCCATCAGATGGGGCTAAGCATTCTCACGTGCCATCCGCGTGCCATCTACGTGGCACCGATCTCATCCCGGCTACCAGGGCAGAGGCCTTGACCGACATCAAGCATCTCCAGGCCACAAGCGCCGAACTGGACCACCTCGGGGCATCATCTCGGCAAAGAGTCCACCCCGGATACCATCTCCGCAGAGAGCCCTACCTCGGCTAAAGCCACCTCGGCTGAAGAAGCCAGGGCAGTAGCCGGAGCAAGAAAGAACCTTCGCTTAGGCCCCTCATTCCCCACGTCATCAGGCACGTGGAGAGATAGGGTCACGAGCTAGTGGGACAGACACGACATCCAGCCGCCCACTATCTTCACCAGATCGCCACATGGCAGCATCCAGCGGCTGAGGCCACATCAGGGCAAGGCCCGAGGGCAGATCCGCTGGTACTCCTACCGCCAAAGGCGCCCAACACAATCTGGCCCAACAAGACACGCATTTAATGCAATGTGGGCTGACCCGACTAGCATTAAATGCTGAGTGGGCCGGATTAGACTGCATTTATTACTTTGTGGGCTGATCATGACTTCTCAGTCAAATCGTGGGACCCACACCAAGATATCCTTTGAAAGATACGATCCAAACCTCTATAAATAGAACTCCAAGCACCATGCAAGGTACGCATAATCTCATTCACAGAGCCCTTACTCTGTCTCTCTTCTCCCTCTCCTTCCATCATTCCAGTTCCCACACTGACTTTGGCATCGGAGAGCCTTGCGCCGCTCAGGCCAGGGTCCTCTGACCGTTTGCTACTCTCTTTCAGGCTTCCGGACGGCATCCAGATATTCCAGACACCATCATCTTCTCGGATAAGTCCTGTAAGGCACCCTCTTATTGTGGGTCATTATTTTCTGCACCTACAGAAGTATTACTTCCAAATAATTAGTAACTATCTCTTCTTAATTAAAATAGAAGTCTTACTTCCATTAATTAATTAGTAACTTACCATATCATAATTAGAAGTCTCACTTCAAATATGATTAGTAACTTTCTAATTCATTTCTAATAGAAGTCTTACTTCTACTAAAATTAGTAAGTTCACTATTACCACTATTAGAAGTCTCACTTCAAATAGAAATAGTAACTTTCTTTTTCGAGTTCAACTAGAATTAGTATCTTTCTGATAATTGGGCTAGCGTGGGGACCACTAGGGATTCCTTAGAAAGCTTGCTCCAACTGGGACTCGCGACCCCACATCTCATGTGTAATCCGGGCCCACAGTTAATTGAAAATAACTCCACTATATAAATGCAATTGAACTCCAGTCTTAGGAATATTATATAGAAAACCCTAAACTTCCACATTACCACAAGTAGGCCCCTCTATCAATATCCATAGATTAATTGGACTTGTATTCCAAACTTAGATCCATATCTTATTATCCTTGAGCCCCAATTAATTATAATGATCATAGGTACCTTTCCAATTAACTCTTAATCGGAATGGGTGTGCACTTACCAATGATAAATCCATTAATTGGCACAAGTCGATATTAGAGATAGATTCCATCTTGATCATTGAATGTTCCCACAGCTCTACTACCACGTACCCAAATCACCGAGGTGTTGACCTACAGTTGGCCTCACTCATTGGTGACTCAAAGCAAATGAATAGATAAAAACTTGAGTTCATTAATGTCTCAGGATTGAGAGCCTATTGCTAGGGAATTCTGGGAGCAGACCTTAAAGTGAAGACAGTGTTTATAAGGTGCTTCTCATGGTCCTTCAATACATCCAATGTACCAGCACTATGATCCAGAATCTTCCATTCTGATGATCAAGACAAGTCACACTATCTCATAGTGATCAAAGTGCTGCAACCTTATCAGTATGAGATGTCCAGTCTCATCACTGGTTGTGAAGATATTTAAGTATAATATTTTCCACACATGTCTCCCGTATGTGGATCTCATCCATACACATAACCTACATCTAATATACTTGTGAACTCCGGTTCATCTCATGAACCATCATGTCATTCGTATTGGTTATGTGCAAGTATATAATAAATCACCATTCATCTCATGAAAAGTAAGCATGAATATATGAATAAATAAAGAAATTAATCAATTTATTATGTCATCTACTGGATTGAGTCTATAAAACTAACACTTTATGTGTGGGGTCCCATGCTTAGTTTCTACACATTTGTTGTCCCCTTTGCATGATTTTGGAGAGTTTGGTTTGGAGTTCAAATTATTCGATGAATTGTCAAAATTAGAATTTTCTCCTGATTTGGCGGTGTCTTTGAGTGAGGTTAAAGGTCATGAATTTAAGTATGGTTTTGTGAACATTTAGAGTTTGAAGCTATTTGTTTGGGGAAATCTCGTAAGTCTTGACGATTGTGACGTGTGAGCAACATGTAGGGAGCCATGTTTGGCATCTTTGAGTAATGAATGCTAGATTTTTTTCCTGGGTATTTTATTGTTTATTTGGAGTTTTAGAACACAAGACTGTTTCTTCCCTCGTTAATCTGTACCCCTTAAACCAATTTTAAGAATGGATTTTATAGTAAATGGATTAAATACACTTCATTACGTGATTTTTGAAAGACTTATGAAACTCTTCTTCTTTGATGCATTAATCACCTCCTTTTGATTTTCCTTCATTTCTTTGACATGTCTATTCATCTCCTATCAAATCTCAACATCAACCCCTCCAAACCTAAGACAATCAGGTATGAAAACAATAAAAAAAGCTGAAGCAAAGTCAAAGGAGAAGTAAAGTTACAGGAAGTTGACGATATCACCAACCAAGTTGATGATATCGTCAATTGGGGTAATCTCTTCTAAAAATATATACAAACAACTATTTCATCATTTTATGGTATTTCTTCATAAAATCGTTTAATTATGGTTTAAGCTTAATTTTTTCGTAAAAATCTTAAAAAGAAAAAGGAAAGATATCATGCTGTTAGAACTTAGAAATGATATTTAATTGGTTGTGAACAGATAAAATGTAGATTTTGCACACCGAGTTGTCTAAACCAACACAAAAATGACTATACTAAATTCATAGACCACAAAAAAAAAAAAAAAAAACACAAGCAACACAACAAGGTGTTGGAAATTAGGTGGGCCTCTAGGGTAGGTTTCAAAACTTTTGACCAACTCGTGTAGTGCTCAACTATCCATAAGGCGACTAAACCAATTCAAGATGCGCACCCTCAATCTCAGCCATCATGATCAGTAAAAAACATCTATCTATAAGAAACAACAACTAACAAGCAACAAATAAATCTACAACATGCAAGGAAGTAGATTATACCTTCGGAGCTCGGTTGTCCTCTAATGGAGAAGTTGCATCTTTTTTTGATGATGAAACTCTTTCACTAATCAAGTTAAGATCTCCAAGACCTTATGATCTTCCACGCTATGTCCTGTTATTAGATTATTTTCTCAATGAGATGGGTGGGATCTCCAAAAGAAAACTGCTAGAAACCAGAAGGAAACTAGAAGAGGGAGAGAGAGGAAGTAGTATGCAACTCTTGCACACCTAAAAGGGGCTAGGCGTGAATCTCCTTGGGGATTCTCTAGTGACGACGTCTAGCCCCCTTGCACCTCCTTTTATTGCGTTTTGCAACTCCCACTTACTAATTTATAGTAGAAGTCTATCACTTTTAAAATAATTAGTAACATTCTCTTCTTTCTTAATTAAAATAGAAGTCTCACTTCCATTAGTAATTAGTAACTTACTATTACTACTATTTGAAGTCTCACTTAAAATAGAAATAGTAACTTTCCTTTTAGAGTTCAACTAGAATTAGTATCTTTCTAATTTGGGCTAGCGTGGGGACCACTAGGGATTCCAAAGAAAGCTGGCTCCAACTGGGACACGCGACCCCACATCTCATGTGCAATCTGGACCCACAGTTAATCACAGATGACTCCACTATATAAATGCAATTGAACTCTAGTCTTAGGAATAAATTACATAGAAGACCCCAAACTTCCTTATGTCCACAAGTAGGCCCCTCCATCAATATCCATGGATCAATTGGACCTGTCTTCCAAACTAGATCCATATCTTATTATCCTTGAGTCCCAATTAATTATAATGATCATAGGTACCTTTCCAATTAACTCTTAATCGGAATGGGTGTACACTTACCAATGATAAATCCATTAATTGGCACAAGGGGATATTAAAGATAGATTCCATCTTGACCATCGAATGTTCTCACAGTCCTACTACCATGTACTCAAATCACCGAGGTGTTGTCCTACAGTTGGCCTCACTCATTGGTGTCTCAAAGCAAATGAATAGATAAGAACTTGAGTTCATTAATGTCTCAGGATTGAGAGCCTATTGCTAGGGAATTATGAGAGTAGACCTTAAAGTAAAGACAGTGTTTATAAGGTGCTTCTCTTGGTCCTTCAATACATCCAATGTACCTGTACTATGATCCAAAATCTTCCATTCTAATGATCGAGACAAATCACACTATCTCATAGTAATTAAAGTTCTGTAACCTTGTCAGATGAGATATCCAATCTCATCATTGGTTGTGAAGATATTCAAGTATAAGATTTGTTATACATGTGTCCCGTATGTGGATCTCATCCATACACATGTATTACATCGAGATACTTATGGACTCCGGTTCATCTCATGAACCATCATGTCATTTGTATTAGTTATGTGCAAGTATATATAATTAAACACCATTTATCTCATGAAATGGAAAGCATAAATTGTATTGATAAATAAAGAAATTAATCAATTTATTACATCATATATTGGATTGAGACCATAAAACTAACAATCTCCCACTTGCGCTCAATGCTAGTCTGGGTTGCATCTTCTGCCCATCCCGTCTACATGCTGCTCAAAGACTTTGATAGTCAAAGGCTTAGTAAAGGGATTCGCCAGATTGTCAGCAGAGGCTATCTTGGTGATAGCAATATCACCTCTCTGCACAATCTCCCTGACCAAGTGATACTTCCTCTGTATATGCTTTTGGCTCTTATGGCTCCTGGGTTCCTTGGACTGTGCGACTGCCCCCCTGCTGTCACAGTAAACTGTGAGCGGCTGTCGTGCAAGAGGTACCACACCAAGTTCTAGAAGGAATCTTTTGAGCCATACTGCTTCCTTAACTGCTTCACAAGCCGCTACATATTCAGCCTTCGAGGTGGAATCAGTGGTACATTCCTGTTTAATACTCCTCCAGCTGATAGCTCCGCCACCAAGTATAAACACATACCCAGAAGTTGATTTCCTAGAATCCTTGTCTGCAATGAAGTCAGAATCCGTGTATCCGACTGGAATCAACTCATCCTACCAAAAATCAACATGTAATCTCTAGTCCTTCTCAAGTATTTGAGAATATATTTTACAGCAGTCCAATGGTCAGGCCATGGTTTAGACTGATATCTGCTGACTAGGCCCACTACATGACAGATATCCGATCTAGTACATATCATAACATACATGAGACTACCAACAGCCAAAGCATATGGTATCGCTCTCATCTGTTCCTTTCCCTTAGGTGTCTTGGGACATTGATCATTGGAAAGGTTCATTCCATGCTGGAAAGCAGTGATACGCTTCTTGGAATCTTACATAGCAAATCGTACCAGTACCTTATCTATGTACACAGCTTGAGATAAGCCTATCATCCTATTTTTCCGGTCTCGATGGAATTTAATCCCTAGGATGTAGCTTGTTTCTCCCAAGTCCTTCATATCAAAAGTCTTATCCAACCAAACTTTTACTGTTGACGACATTCATATACCACTCCATGGAGAAGGATGTCGTCGACATATAATACCAGAAAAACTACCCTGCCTCCTTCAGTTTTCATGACTCATCTGGATCTTGACAACCAAATGACTTGATTGCTTTGTCAAAATGGATGTTCTAGCTCCAGGATGTCCGCTTCAGTCCATAAATGGACTTCTGCAACTTGCAAACTCTTTGCTCTTGGTTGTTATCTATAAAACCGTCTGGCTGTATCACATAGATGTCTTCCTCAAAATGGCCGTTGAGAAATGCCGTCTTAACATCCATTTACCAAATCTCATAATCGACATGAGCCGCAATGGATAAGAGTATCCGGATGGACTTGAGCATGGCTACCGGCAAGAAGGTTTCCTGATAATCGATACCTACTTTCTAAGTATAACCTTTCGCAACAACCCTAGCCTTAAAGGTCTCAACTCTTCCATCTGGTCCTCTCTTTCTCTTGTAGACCCACTTGCACCCAATAGGTTTAATATTGGCAGGCAAGTCCACAAGTGTCCAGACCTGATTGGAGTACATAGACTCCATCTCAGCTTTCATAGCTTCCTGCCAACGTCCCGAGTCTATGTTGTTAATTGCTTCATCATAGTTACAGGGATCTTGTTCTAGTTCTTCCGGGATTGCCTCGTAAGACTCTCCCAAAAATGAGAACATGTCAGGTGGCCTGACAATTCTCCCACTACGACGAGGCAGTGGTGTAACTACTGGGTCAGGTGTGGGTGGGTTCTCTTCAAGTTCGGTCACATTTGGATTTGGAATTGACCACTCTTGAATTTCTTCCAAGATAACCTTTTCTAGAGATTTTTGGTCAATCATATAATCTTCCTCCGGAAAAGCCTCATTGGTGCTGACAAGCACTTTCTGCTCTCTGGGATTATAGAATAACCAACCCTTAGTTCCTTTGGGATATCCTATAAAAGTACATACTTCCGACCTCGATTCCAACTTATCCGTCTTAACCTTCAGCACGTGTGCTGGACAACCCCAAATGTGTAAATGTTGTAGACTAGGCTTTCGCCCAGACCACAACTCCCGGGGAGTCTTAGGTGTGGACTTAGATGGTACGTCGTTTAGTATGTACGTAGCAGTGTCCAAGGCATGTCTCCAAAAGAATATAGATAATCCTGAGAAACTCATCATAAACGTGATCATATCTAAAAGAGTTCGGTTCCTTCTTTCTGCTACTCCATTCTGTTGAGGCATACCAGGAGCAGACAACTGGGATACAGTCCCATTTTTTGATAAGTATCCCATAAAATCAGCAGAGAGATATTCTCCTCCTCGATCTGATCGAAGAGTCTTGATACTTTTACCTAATTGCTTTTCCGCTTCCGCTCGAAACTTTTTGAACTTTTCAAAAGCCTCGGACTTGCGATGCATAAGGTATATGTATCCATATCTTGAGTAGTCATCGGTGAAAGTGATAAAGTACTCATATCCTCCTCTTGCTCTAACATTTATGGGTCCACACACATTAGTATGCACTAATTCCTATTGCCCTTGGATTAAAAGGGTCTTTTGGTCATTTTTCCTTCCATACAGGACTCGTAGACAGGCATTGGTTCTACCACCAATGAAGGCAAGATACCATCTTTCACTAGCCTGTCAATCTTGTTTAGGTTTTTATGACCTAGCCTCAGGTGCCAAAGTTTTGTTGGATTAGATGAAGGTGACTTCCTATTTAGTGATGGTCTATTAATTATTTCAGTATCATGTATCTCATACATTGTGGGAGTTAACAAATAAAGCCCATTGGTTACCTTGCCAGAACGTATAAAAGTACCGTTCCTCTTGATGACAACTTCAGTACCAAAAGTAATAGAATAACTTTTATTCACCAAACTAGAAACTGAAATTAAATTCTATCTTAAAGACGGTACTGATGGACCGCGCTTCTGCTCGGTGCTACCGAGGTCGGCGGACGTGGGAGTCCGTTTGTTTCGACCCTTTCGCACCCGAGGGGCAAAGGCGTGCATCAACATTTTTTTTGTGTGTGGGTGTGCCAGATTTTCTATTTTACTTGGAATTGCAATTGGTGATCCGGAGATCGACCTTCGCAAGTAAAAAGGAAATAAACTTCTTTCAAGTTTTCCATTGCACATATATTTAAGAAAAAAGACATTTTCTTGATTTGCCGTGAAATGCGGTTTTTTGGCATTTATAGCCGATTTACAATTCTTATCAATAATGAAAGACAAGAGTTGTGATTTTATCTCTTTTAGAAAAATACAAACTACAATGAAAAGCAAGAAAAAAGAGGATCTAACTTCTCAGGAGATTGTGGGGGACTCGTTCAGATTGACGGTCGCAAGCCACGTATGGACTTCGCCATTATCCATGCAGATGAGAACAGAGGATGCTCTTGATTCGCTTGGCTTGGCTATAACCTCAGATTTTTAGAGGACAAAGACCAATAGGAGGTCCTATGCCCAATAAAAAGCTAAGTAGACGAGTTGAAAAGCCATGTCTAAGCCATTGGAGGCAGACGGAGAAGGCAAGGACCTTGGGGGGGGGGGGGGGGTACCCCCCAAGGGACTTTTATCACCTTGTAGTGGTGGCCGGTGCAGAACTTTCGCAGAGTTTTCTCTCTTTCTTTCTCTGGATTTTCTGTGATTTTTTCTGATTTGGGATATGTGTTGATTTTTTCGATCTGAAATTCTTTGGAATGCTCTCCTATTTATAGGCTTTTAGGTAGCCATTTAGGAGGATTTATGAGCCTTAATTGTCATAAAGCTACATAAAGAAAGGAGTTACAAGATTTATTTATTTATTTTGTAACTCCTTTTTTTTGGCTTCTGATTGGCCGATGGAGATTGAGGGCATTTAGTCGCCTTTAATCACCATGATGGGAGGAGTTTCATGGGTTAAATGTCATGAATTAATTAACTTATAACTCCTGGATGCTTGCTTCTGATTGGGCAATTCAAAGAAATGAATTAATGACTGCAATAAAGCTAGCCAATTAATCGCATTAAGTGGTCGCCGAGTAGTTGAAGTCGCGGGCCGTGCCGCGTCTTTTGGCATTCTTCTGGCGATGATCATTGATGGATCTTCATGTAGATCGACATCGGATGACCATGTAACTTCAGGCATTGATTGTCAACAGCGGGTCGGTGCCATCTGTCCTGTCGATTTTTTGATCGCTCGGGTAGAAAGCACACTTTTTTGGTTGACCGGTTGGCAATCAATGTTGATTTTGATACTCTTAAAGACGGACCTGTGATTTTGACGGATGTCGAAGGATTTGGTGCCTCAAAAGTATGAATCTTGGAAAATCTCAGGAGTTGGAAACTTCGAAACGCAAAAAACGACGGAAAACGGGCCTTTCCGGGGCTAACCCGGCGATCCGGAGCTCCATGGTCGCCGGCGACCATGGGCCAGGGTCGCGGCGACCCTAGGCCAAGGTAGTGGGCTGCAACCCTGGGGGGGATTTTCCCCCTTTTGGTCCCGTTTCGAGGTCTTTTTCATTCTTTTTTTCTCTTATATTTTTCTTGAAATTTTTGCACATTTATTGGCCTGATTTCCCTGTAGAAATCTTGATGAGAATCCTTGCATTTTGGGGTGCAAATTTTCTAATTTTCTGGGAAAGTCGAAGACTTTGTCACGTAGAGCTGCCGATTTTCCGTCAAAAGCTGAAACTGGGTCAAACAATGTCGGAATGACCTGAAATTTGAGGTGAAGCCTCCTGAGCAATAAATAAGACCAACCATAGGCTTTTATTTGAGTGTTGAAGCCGTATGGGTCCTGTCGCCAGTAGACTTGATTTTATCACGAGGAAGATGTCGCGGCTTGATGTGCGGTCAACCGATGTCCGATTGACTTGAAATTTGGTAGGGAACCTATTGGAGTCATTTTGAGATGATCTACAGGCTCTGTCTTGGAAACCATGGTCCCAGGGAGCTTCACCGCCGAGAGGCCTGTTTTGGCTTCCGAGAGTCAAAGTATGGTCAAATGTTGTCGAAATGACCTGAAATTTGACGTGTAGCCCTTTGTAAGCATCTTGAAGCCAGCCATGTGCTCTGTCTGATGAGTGACGGCCTCGGTGGTTCTCGCCACCGAGAGGCTTGATTTAGCTGTTCGAGGGTTGATGTAGGGTAAAACATTGTCGGTTTGACTTGGAACTTGACGTGGAGCCTTTTGGATGTATTTTGAGACTATCCATAGGCTCTGATCGAAGATTTGGTATCTCCGATGCTGTCGCTGCCGAGAGGTCCTGTTCAGCTGCCGGAGAAGTGAAGTTAGTCCAAATGATTTTGAAATGGCCCAAAACTTCTTGTGTACTCATCTTTTGGCTGTCCTGAAGGATCTTGCAGTTTTTATTTGATTCTGACAAGTTTTGATTTTTGAAATAACATTGCCTATATATGGCAGGCTACGACTTCATGTAGCTCTCTTGATGTTGAAGAGGCAAAGTGACACATTTTTTTTGTATCAACAGGTACATATTGAGTATCTGACAAAATTGATTTATTATCTGAAAAACATAAAGTAATAACTCCCACTAAAACCGCTTCTTCCTTAGCATCGGATCCTAGGTTGACAATGATTTCCCCATCACTTAGCCTCTTGGTTTCCCGGAACCCCTGCAACGTATTACATATGTGATTAGTTGCACCGGGGTCAACACACCAGGATTCTGAAGTACCAGTTGTAAAACTAACTTCAGAAACAAGTGATTCAATCATACCTTGGGTCTTTTTCTTAGAAAGAAAATCTGGATGATTCCTCTTCCAATGCCCTATCATACCACAGTGGAAACACTTTCCTTTTGTACCTGCACCCTTAGCCTTTGCCACACCACCAGTCGCACCATTCTCCACTTTAGGACCCTTGGAACTGATTTCATCTTACCTTTTGGCTTGGACCTGGCATATGTCATTTCTGTCATCAGGGCAGTTGGCTTTTTCATAATTCCTTCAGTCGCTACCAGCTGGCTAGACAGCTCAGCAAGGGTCAGATTCATTTTGTTCATATTATAATTGACCTTAAAATTGTTGAATGAATCTGGTAGTGACTCGAGGATTGTGTCAATTGTTGACACCAAAAACGTCACTTTGCTTCTTCAACATCAAGAAAGCTACATGAAGTCGCAGCCTACCACAAATGGGCGATGCTACTTCTCAAAAAATCAAATCTTGTCAGAATCAAACAAAAACTACAAGATCCTTCAAGACAGCCAAAATAGGAGTACACAAGAAGTTTCAGACCATTTCAAAATCATTTGGCCTAACTTCGCTTCTCCGATAGCTGAACAGGAGCTCTTGACGGTGACAGCATCGGAGACACCAAATTTTCGATCGGAGCCTATGGATAGTCTCAATATACATCCAAAAGGCTCCACATCAAGTTCCAAGTCAAACCGACAACGTTTGACCCTCCATCAACCCTCGAACAGCCTCTCGACGGTAAGAACCACCGAGGCCATCACTCATAAAAAAGAGCACATGGGTAGCTTCAAGATGCTTACAAAGGGTAACACGTCAAGCTTCAGGTCATTTTAACAACATTTGACCAGACTTTGACCGTCAGAAGCCAAATCAGGCCTCTCGGCGGCAAAGCTCCCCAGGACCATGGTTTCCAAGACGGAGCCTATGGATCATCTCAAAATGACTCCAATTGATTCCCTATCAAATTTCAAGTCAATCGGACATCGGTTGACCGCACATCATGGCGCGACATCTTCCTTGCGACACAATAAATTATACTAGCGACAGTACCCCATACGGCTTCAAAACTCAAATAAAAGCCTATGATTGGTCTTATTTATTGCTCAGGAGGCTTCCTCTCAAATTTCAGGTCATTCCGACATTGTTTGACCCAGTTTATGTTTCTGACGGAAAATCGGCAGCTCTATGCGACAAAGTCTTCGGCTTTCCCGAAAAATTAGAAACTTTGCACCCCAAAATGCAAGGATTCTCTTCAAGTTTTCCACAGGGAAATCTAGCTCACAAATGTGTAAAAATGACAAGAAAAATATAGAAGAAAAAAGAATCAGAAAAGACCTCGAAATGGCCGCGAAACGGGACCAAAAGGGGATAATTCCCCCCAAGGTCGCATCCCGCGACCCTAGCCCATGGTCGCCGGTGACCATGGAGCCCCGGATCACCGGATTCTCTCCGGAAAGCCCTGTTTTTCATCATTTTTCGCATTTTGAAGTTTCCAACTCCTGTGATTTTCTAAAATTCATAATTTTGAGACACCAAATCCTTCGACATCCATCAAAATCATGGGCCCATCTTCAAGAGTATCAAAATCAACATTGATCACGAACCGGTCAACCAAAAAAGTGCACTTTCTACCCGATCGATCGAGAAATCGACATGACAGATGTTACCGGCCTGCTGTTAGCTATCAATGTCTGAAGTTACATGGTCATCTGATGTTGATCAGCATGTAGATCCATCGATGATCATCGCCAAAAAAACTCCAAAAGACGCGACATGGCCCGCGACTATTCTACTGCTCGGCGACCACTTAATGCAATTAATTGGCTAGCTTTATTGCAGTCATTAATTCATTTCTTCGGACGACCCAATCAGAAGCAAGAAAATGGGAGTTACAAGTCAAGAGATTCATGGCATTTAAACCATGAAACTCCTCCCATCATGGCGATTAAAGGCAATTAAATGCCCTTAATCTCCACCGGCCAATCAGAAGCCAAGGACCAGGAGTTACGAAATAAAGGAATTAAATCTTGTAACTTCTCCCTTTATGTAGCTTTATTACAATCAAGGCTCATAAACTCTCCTAAATGGCTACCTAAAAGCATATAAATAGGAGAGCACTCCAAGCATTCAAAAGGATGAAAAAAAAGATCAGAATCAGATCAGCTTCCAAGCACAGAAAATCCAGAGAAAGAAAGAGATAAAACTCTGCGGAAGTTCTGCACCGGCCACCACTACAAGGTGACAAAAGTCACTTGGGGGGTTACCCCCCAAGGTCCTTGCCTTCTCCTTTTGCCTCCAATGGCTTAGACGTGGCTTTTTAGCCCGTCTACTTAGCTTTTTATTGGACATAGGACCCGCTCTTGGTCTTCGTCCTCTAAAAATCTGAGGTTATAGCCAAGCCAAGCGAATCAAGAGCATCCTCTGTTCTCATCTGCATGGATGATGGCGAAGTCTACACATGGCTTGCGACCGTCAATCTGAACGAGCCCCCCCCAATCTCCTGAGAAGTTAGATCCTCCTTTTCTTGCTTTTCATTATATTTTGTATTTTTCTAAAAGAGACAAAAATCACAACTCTTGTCTTTCATTATTGATAAGAATTGTAAATCGGCTATAAACGCCAAAAATCGGTTATAAACGCAAAAAAAAAAAATCGCCTTTCACGGCAAATCAAGAAAATGTCTCTTTTCTTAAATATATGTGCAATGGAAAACTTGAAAGAAGTTGATTTCCTTTTTACTTGCTAAGGTTGATATCCAGATCACCACTTGTAATTCCAAGTAAAATAGAAAATCTGGCACACCCACACACAAAAAAAAATGTTGATACCCGCTTCGCCATCGGTTACAAAAGGGTCGTACCCCACGGGCTCCCACGTCCGCTGACCTCAGTAGAACAGTGCGCAAATAGCGCGGTCCATCAAGCTGGCACACCCGGTGGGACCTGTTCATTTGAGAACACGGTGCTTGGAAATGAAATATTTGCATATCATATCTTTTGCTCTTTGCTTATACTTCTTTCCCCTTGGCTACTTTCTAGTTGGTGGCCTATGTTGGATTTCGCATCTAAAAATGAGATGGGATTTTTTGGAAATTTCTAATTCTTAGTTTATTTCCACTCTCTCTTTTCAAACAGAAAAAAATCAAATTTCTCAGTTTGGATTCAAATTTGAGAAACTTTGATCCTCTCCTATTGTTCATCGTGCTTGCAGAAATGTTGAGCCTCTTCGAATTGGGATTTGGGTCATTGTTTCTCTTCGATAAGTTCATTAGAGATGTAAAAAAACAAAAACAAAAAAAATCAGATTTCTCAGTTTGGATTCAAAATTGAGAAACTTTGATCCTCTCCTATCGTTCATCGTGCTTGCAGAAATGTTGAGCCTATTCGAATTGGGATTTGGGCCATCGTTTCTCTTCGATGAGTTCATTAGAGATCTTAAAAAAAAATCAAATTTCTCAGTTTGGATTCAAAATTGATAAACTTTGATCCTCTCCTATCGTTCATCGTGCTTACAGAAATGTTGAGCCTGTTCGAGTTGGGATTTGTGCCATCGTTTCTCTTCGATGAGTTCATTAGAGATCGAAAAAAAGAATTAAAAAAAAAAATCAAATTTCTCGTTTTGGATTCAAAATTGAGAAGCTTTGATCCTTTCCCTTCTGGGCACTGGCGCTCGTGGAAATCGTTGAGCCCGTGTTCGGATCAGGGATTGGGCCATCATTTCTCTTCGATGAGTCTATTTAGGATCTAAAAAAAAAAAGATATAGACCACTGAGGTTAAACCAATTGCGTTCTTTGATCACGGTTGATTCAAGAAAAGCCTTATCCAGAGTGTGGAGACAGCTTGACTGTTCTAGGCAAGGGTCTTCCAAATGGGTTCATTAAGTAATCCTACCATTACCTGGGGGCAATTCTATCAATTGAGATTTCATAAGATTGGGTTAGGAGGCCTATGTGTACTCTCTCATATTTTAAATAAAAAAAAGTATTTTAAATAAAAAAAATATTTAAAATTAAAAATAAAAATTTGTAAAATAAAAACTTTAAATAATAAAAAAAGATTTGTTAAAAAAATCTTAAAAATAAAAAATAATAAAAAATAATTAAAAAAATAAATAATAAAAAATAAAAAAAAGATTTAAAAAAAAGCTTAAATAAAAACTATAAGTTTTAAAAAAAAAATTCCTTAAAAAAAAAAACTTCCGTCATTTTTGGGTTCAGATCCGAGAAATTTTGGTTTCTTCCCTTCTGGGCACTGGCGCTCGCGGAAATCGTTGAGCCCGTGTTTAGATTGGAATGCCTTTTACTTTATTTGATGAATTCGATCGTGGCGTTTTGAAAAAAAATAGTCATTTTTTGGGTTTAGATCCGAGAAATTATGGTTCCTTCCCTTCTAGGTACTGACACTCGCGGAAATCATTGAGCCCGTATTTGGATCGGAATACCATCTGCTCTCTTTGATGAATCCAATCTTGACCTTTCAAAACAGAGAATCTCTTCTCATGGATGCGGTCTCCAAACATTTGTGTCTAGCGGGACTGGTACGCCCTTTCAGGGTCTACTGTATTTGCGACTGGCACATTTGTAACTCCAAACTTATATTCTTCTTACCTCGAGGAAGCTCTGCTTCTTGATAAGTCAAATTTAGGTTCACAATTGCTTCTAGTAGTCACTGGGATGCTCATTCTAGGCTCACCATACTTGTGATCAGAACAATTGTACCATGTGTGGCCTTTTGCCTTCTTCATGTCGCTTGGGTCATGTCCCTCGAGCAACTTGAAAAGACAAAACCATAGAAATTTTCTTTTATGATCATTATATTCTTGTGATTACTAATGGATGTGGTCTTGTTTCAGAAGTTTTCAAAACTAACAATGGCAGCTTCCTTGACCATTACTTTTGATGAGAACAAGCACCAATTCATGCTTCAACAGAAGTAAACCACGCGCACTTACAAGCGCCCTGTCAGCTGCCGAAGCATCAACTCCCTCGGCAACTCTCTGAACTCCGGATCGACCTCGACTCCCCAGACTATTGTCTTTGGGACGCTGGGACCATTCTCACTTCCCGAAGAACAAACTGCTCCTTCCAAGAAGCAGAAGGTTGCCCCTCAATGTGTCACTACTGTGACACCAAAGGGGATCACCAAAAAGCCCGAAGCCCGTGGCACCCTCGCGAAGCCTCGACCCACAAACAACCAAGTCTATCCCAAGACTTGGTCCCCAAGACCTTCACCAAAACAAAGAAGGTCCCAAACATCTACAAAGCCAGCATAACAGGCCCCACTCAAGGAGAACTGGTTCTACCCTCTTGCTTACATGAAAGAGGAGAGACCCATCTCCGACTTGACAGCCAAGTCAACTCAGCATGAGCCAACTTGTCCCTACAAGCCCAAAATGAAGTCATGCATCACTAGGCCTCTACAAGCACCTACTAAGGCCTACAATCCTACAGTTCGACCCTTCATCTCTACAAGGGCCGAACTCGAAAAATTCAAAGCTTCGCTACAACAGGCGAAGGACCGGGTTCGCATCCTATCCTTGCTCAGCTACAAAGGAGATAGGCTCGGCTACTGCGCCCGAGGGAGCAAATCCTTCATTGTCAAAGTCCAGCCAGAGCTGACCGAAGCTCAAATCTCTCGTCGTATATGCCGCCGCGCGTCGTATCGACAAAAGAGACTAGAGAAGCAAAGGACCCAGGCTCCTACAGTTCAAGTCTCCCACAAATTGGTCAAAAAAGAAAGACCCGACCAAATTGCTATTGTCCATATGGTTGGAAAAACCAGAAGATGCCAAAAGTCAGCATCCAAAATCTATGTCCTACGTCCGGTGACCCGTAGTGTCTCTAGGACAAGAAGACATCTCGAAGAATCCCCTGCTCCTTCAAGCAAAGGACGACAGAGTGATCCTTCCTCAAGCTCTTCATAAAAAAGAATGAAACCCATCTCCGTCACCAAGACAATCTCTTCGTTCGAATCCCGAGGGATGAACTTCCTGGCTACAAATTCTGAGCCACCACATTGCAATCCACCTTAGGATGATGCGCTCACACGCATCCAGCAGTTGGAACAAGGCCAACAGAGGATTGAAACTCTGATGGAAACCCTTCTCCTCGCCTTTCAAAATTAGGCGAACAATGAACCTCCTCCAAATCTTTAAGATGATGAGGTAAGTGGAGAAGAAAATGAGTCACGCACCCTCACCAAAAGGACGTAGATAGTATCCCCGCCAAAACAAAAGAAGAGGCTATACTCAAGGAGCATGGGATCAAGCCACCATATCCCTTGTGGATGGACTCGGTCCCGTTCCCTACAAAATTCAAGCATCCTACTCTCCAAACATATACGAGGAAAGGATTAGCCAGACATCACGTCATCCACTTCAAAATCCTGACGGGAGCTATCGCAAATGAAGATGCACTCAAGATTCGCCTCTTTGTAAGTACCCTAAAAGGTACGGCCTTTGATTGGTACTCCACTCTTCCGGAGGACTCCATCCAAAATTGGGCCATGCTAGAGACACGCTTCCTAACTCACTTCAAAGGTGAGGATCATCCCGCTACTATGGCTTAGCTTTGCAGCCTAAAACAGGGGGAGATTGAGTCAACATACGCCTTCATTCACAGTCGCTAGTCGACATATGCTAAAACAACATGAAAGCTAGAATCCACTCCATGATCATCGGCAACAAATCAAAAAACCTGGGAGAACTCCTAGAAGCTTCCATGGAGGCTGAAACGGTGATCAAAGACCTCAACAGTCAGAAATCATCAAGAAAAGAGCCTATCGCCTTTGCAACCTCAAAGCCAAAGAAAAAAGAGGTCGTCAATGTGCAGACCAAGTCAGCTCCTCAGCCACCAAAGAAAGCTGAAAACAAAGCTGCAGGTAAAAGACCTGAACTCTTAGATGCCTTCAAAGAGTGAGTAGAAAAGAAATACCAGTTCGATGAAGATGTTGATGAAATCTTCGGGGCCCACGTGGCAAACGACAAGCTCACCTTGCCTGAACCGAAAATACCGGGAGATGTTGGCAAAACCAACGATCATCGATACTGTCCATACCACCAGATGATCTCGCATCCTCTCAATCAATGCTTCGTTGTGGAGAGAAAATAAACGAGATGTGGAAAAATGGAGTCATCACCTTTGACAAAAACTATGGGTCTGCCTCTGTCAACATGGTGTCATGTGGACAAACATCAAAATCACTGAAGAAGAAAATCACTACTTCCTTCAAGGTGATAAACACAGTCCAAGCGTCCGAAGAATTGGTTCCTTACCCGACACCAGGCAGATAAGTCATATGGGTACATCCCGATCTCTTGGAAGATGAAAACTAGGAGGTTATGAAAACAAAGCTGACAGCTCTACAGTGAAGGCTGGCTAGGAAACATCTCCTCAAGCTCAAACGACAAGAGAAGACCCAGCCAAAACAAGAAGTCTAAGAAAAGGCAGAGGCCTCCTCTACCGCTTCACTGGGGGCAACAAAAACGTCCATTCCAGAGACATCAAAAAGGATAAGAAAATCCACTCTCAGTGATTTCATGCCACCTCAATTCAAGGAAGCCACGCAGGGGGCATCATACTCTTGCAATTCGGTAGTTGGATTCTCCATTGATGGATACGAGTCCAGCGACACCGATGATGGATTCGAATCCAACTACACCGACGAGTGGGAGGAATCCCTTGAAACAGGAGAATATCTCTCTGATGAAGAATGGGTTCCTAAAACTCACCTTATGCCAGTAATCTGGTATAACCCCTTACAGCCCAAGGATCCTAGTCTGATGATGAAGAAAACCAAGAGGATGTACAAGAAAATGCTGTTGACCCAGCACCTGTTGTTGCTCCCGTGGAAATCAACCATGTTGAACTACAAAGAGCAGACAAAGAAGAAGATTTGGCTCCTATGCCTGATCTTGAAGAATATGCAAGGATCTTGCAGCATCTCGCTCTAGAACAAGAGCAAGATTGCGTTAACGAGCTTCCTTGCAATCCAAAGCCGGAAGTCCCTGATGACCATCGGAATTACAAAAGCTGAATGAGGACGTTGACAAACATGCCCCGCAAGTCCTCCAAATTGAAATGGACTACCGGGTCAAAAATTCAGAAACTTCCTCAAAGGGAGAAAAGAAGAAAACTGAGGGATCATGCATCGAATGCCTCTCGGTTCAAAAAGCAGCAAGTGCAACCATCGCCTTCACTAAGGAAGACCTCCTACTTGGCGAAACAAGTCACAACCAACCCCTGTACTTCACAGGGTACATCAAGGAAATGCCTATGCACAGAGTTCAGATTGACCCAGGTCTTGCACTCAACCTCATCTCCACTTCGGCTCTCGAAGAGTTGGGCATCCCACCCAGCAAGCTGAGCCACACATCTGTATCTATCTTTGGATACAATGGGAGTACTCAAAGGCCTATCAGCAAAATCTGGTTCAAATTGCAAATTGGTGTTCTTATCTCTGAAGTCACTGTGTATGCAATAAAAACCCCTTCATGCTACAACATCCTTCTCGGACACCCCTGGATACACGAGAATGGTTTTGTCCCATCAACTTTACATCAATGCATCAAGTTTGTTGGCGACGACGGCGTGGTACATCGAGTCTTTACGGACAAAAAACCCTTCAAAGTTAAAGAAGTCCACTTCGCAGACTCCCAAATTTATGAAGGTGAAAAAGAAGAAGAGGAGAAGGAAATAGCACCCTTTGCCAAAAATCTCCAAAAAGATAAAGGCAAGGCTCCTCAACAATCACCGGAAGAAAACAAACCCTTCTGTAATTCCGAAGAGAGAATTCAAACTCCCTTCATCATCTCTCTCAAACTTTCAAAAGCTTTGCTCATCACAACTAAAGTGAAGAAGGCAAAGCAAAAGCCTGGGGGCAAATTTGTTGTCTTTTTCGTGTCTATCATACAAGACATAGATTTGGATTCAGAGCCAGAAGACGACGCATCGTCAAGCCAAGCTGACACTTAGCAAGTTCAGCCTGCTCTTACTCCAATGGAGACACCTTCTGACATAGAAAATCCTACGTTAGCTTCCTTCGTTGTTCCAGCAACTTCAGCAAAGGAAAAGCCGATCTTCTTCCATATATTGGATACTTCATCAAACTCCATGCTTGAACCTTTTCAAAATGAAGGTATGCCTCAACTATCCTTATATAGTCTTGTGGCACAAGCTATTATGAAGAAAATGGGCTATGACGCTCAAAATCCAGTCGGTTTGGGAGAAGGCCGTGGAATTCTCATGCCATTGAGGCCCGCCTTAACCAAAAGCCAGCTGGAAGATTAGAGACTCTATGGCCATGTAGAAAAGTCCTCACACAGGTTAGGGTATGATCCCGACACTCCTCTGAGACAGTTGACACAAAGCCTTAAAAGTCGACTTACTGACCAAGCCTCAACATCTCGTATCCATGAAGACATCGATCTCCCTGGATTTCTCTTCGATGAGTCACCTGACAAAGATCCAGGAAGCTCCTCCAATTGGTATGATTTCCCTAATGATAAAGAGGAATTGTCCAATAATACAGACGCGTGGTCTTCTAACGAAGAAGAACCCTCATCTCCAAAAGAAGTACCATACTTCGACCCAGTCTCAACAGGTGATTAAGACCATCTCATAGCAAGCCTTGAGAAGATCACGATCAAGAAGACCTACGGAAAGGAACAGCCTTGGTCTGAAAATGCCCTTGAAACCCCTGAAGGTTTCGTTGAGCTGGAAGCCTCCGAATATATTGTGGAGGAACCACCTTCAAACCTTCCAACAGAAGATCCTATTCAAAAGATAGACTTGGGAGCACCAGATAACCCATGTCTTGTATTCATAAGCAAGAATATAAAGGATGATGAGTTACCCGAGTATATCGCTTTTCTTCGTGAGTTCGTTGATTGCTTTGCATGGTCGTACACTGAAATGTCTTGTTTAGACCGTAAAATAGCAGTCCACAAACTCAATCTTCAAGGTGACATCAAGCCGTCAAGCAGGGCCAAAGAAGATTCCGTCCAAATGTGATGGATAAAATTGAACAAGAAGTTCAAAAACTCAAGAGCGTTGGCTTTGATGGACCGCGCTATCCGCGCACTGGTCTACTAAGGTCGGCGGACGTGTGAGTCCGTGGGGTACGACCCTTTCATAACCGGTGGCGAAAACGGGTATCAACATTTTTTTTTCTGTGGGTGTGCCCGATTTTCTATTTTACTTGGAATTGTAATTGGAGATCCGGAGATCAACCTTCGCAAGTAAAAAGGAAATCAAGTTCTTTCAAGTTTTACATTGCACATATATTTAAGAAAAGAGACATTTTCTTGATTTGCCGTGAAAGGTGATTTTTTTTTGCATTTATAGCCGATTCTTTGCGTTTATAGCCGATTTTTGGCGTTTATAGCTGATTTACAATTCTTATCATTAATGAAAGACAAGAGTTGTGATTTTTGTCTCTTTTAGAAAAATACAAAATACAATGAAATGCAAGAAAAATAGGATCTAACTTCTCAAGAGATTGTGTGGGACTCGTTCAGATTGACGGTCGCAAGCCATATGTGGACTTTGCCATCATCCATCTAGATGAGAACAGAGGATGCTCTTGATTCGCTTGGCTTGGCTATGACCTCAGATTTTTAGAGGAGAAAGACCAAGAGGAGGTCCTATGTCCAAAAAAAAAAACTAAGTAGACGGGCTGAAAAGCCACGTCTAAACCATTGGAGGCAGAAGGAGAAGGCATAGACCTTGGGGGGGGGGGGTACCCCCCAAGGGACTTTTGTCACCTTGTAGTGGTGGCCGGTGCAGAACTTTCGCAGAGTTTTCTTTCTTCTTTATCTCGAATTTTCTGTGTTTTTTTCTGAACTGGGATCCGTTCTTTTTTCTTGGAATGCTCTCCTATTTATAGGCTCTTGGTAGCCATTTAGTGGGGTTTATGGGCTTTAATTGTCATTAAGCCGCATAATGGGAGGAGTTACAGGCTTTAATTCCTTTATTTCGTAAGTCCTGGACCTTGGCTTCTGATTGGCCGGTGGAGATTAAGGGCATTTAATTGCCTTTAATCGCCATGATGGGAGGAGTTTCATGGTTTAAATGCCATGAATTTCTTGACTTGTAACTCCCATTTTCTTGCTTCTGATTGGGCCGACCAAAGAAATGAATTAATGACTGCAATAAAGCTAGCCAATTAATTGCATTAAGTGGTCGCCGAGCAGTTGAAGAGTCGCAGGCCGTGCCGCGTCTTTTGGAGTTCTTTTGGCAATGATCATCGATGGATCTACATGCTGATCAACATCAAATGACCATGTAACTTCAGACATCGATAGCTAACAGCGGGCCGGTGACACTTGTCCTGTCGATTTCTCGGTCGATCGGTTAGAAAGTGCACTTTTTGATTGACCAGTTGGCGATCAATGTTTATTTTAATACTCTTGAAGATAGACCCGTGATTTTGACGGATTCGACGGACTTGGTGCCTCAAAAGTATGCATTTTGTAAAATCACAGGAGTTGGAAACTTCGAAATGCGAAAAAAGACGGAAAACGGGGCTTTCCGGCGATCTGGGGCTCCATGGTCGCCTGCGACCCTGGGGGATTTTTCCCCTTTGTTTCCCGTTTTGCGACCGTTTCGATGTTTTTTCCAATTCTTTTATTCTTCTGTATTTTTCTTGACATTTTGAGCATTTATTGGCTTGATTTCCCTGCAGAAAACTTGACGAGAATCCTTGCATTTTGGGGAGAAAAGTTTCCAATTTTCCGGGAAAACCTAAGACTTTGTAGCGTAGAGCTGCCGATTTTCCGTTAGAAGCTGAAATCGGGTCAAACGATGTCAGAATGACATGAAATTTAAGGTGAAGCCTCTTGAGCAATAAATAAGACCAACCATAGGCTTTTGTTTGAGTTTTGAAGCCGTATGGGGTCCTGTCGCCAGTAGAGTTGATTTTGTCGCGAGGAAGATGTCGCGCCTTTATGTACTGTCAACCGATGTCCGATTGACTCGAAATTTAACAGGGAACCTATTGGAGTCATTTTGAGATGATCCATAGGCTCTTTCTTGGAAACCATGGTCTCGGGGAGCTTCGCCACTGAGAGGCCTGATTGGCTTCCAAGGGTCAAAGTCTGGTCAAATATTGTCGAAATGACCTGAAACTTGACGTGTAGCCCTTTGTAAGCATCTTGAAGCCGCCCATGTGCTCTTTTTGATGAGTGATGGCCTCGGTGGTTATAGCCGCTTAGAGGCTTGATTTAGTTGTTCGAGGGTTGATGGAGGGTCAAGCATTGTCGGTTTGACTCGGAATGTGACGTGGAGCCTTTTGGATGTATTTTGAGACTATCCATTGGCTCTGATCGAAGATTTGGTGTCTCCGATACTGTCGCCGCCGAGAGCTCATGTTCAGCTATCGGAGAAGCGAAGTTAGGCCAAATGATTTTGAAATGGCCCGAAACTTCTTGTGTACTCCTCTTTTGGCTGTCTTGAAGGATCTTGCAGTTTTTGTTTGATTCTGACAAGATTTGATTTTTTGAGAAGTAGCATCGCCCATTTGTGGTAGGCAGCGACTTCATGTAGATTTCGTGATGTTAAAGAAGCAAAGTGACATTTTTGGTGTCAACAGGCTTCATCCGTGAGGAACAACATCCTGAATGGATGGCCAATATTGTCCCCGTGATAAAGAAAAACGGGCAGATCAGGGTCTGTATTGACTATAAAGACCTGAATGGCGCATGCCCTAAAGATGAATTCCCGCTCCCCATACCAGAGGTAATGATTGACAATACCTACGGATTCGAGCTAATGACATTCATGGATGGCTTCTCTGGCTACAATCAGATAAAGATGCATCCTGAAGATGAAAATCACATATCCTTTCGGACCCCATTTGGCGTGTATTGCTACACTGTCATGCCATTTGGTCTGAAAAATGCTGGTGCCACTTATTAGAGAACTATGATGAAAATATTCCAAGATATGCAGCACAAGACGGTCGAAAGAAAAAGAAAAGAAGACCATCTCAAAGATCTTCGAAAAGTCTTCCTCCAGCTTCGCAAACACAAACTGCGAATGAATCCTCTGAAGTGCTTCTTTGGCGTCTTGTCGGGTAAGTTCCTTGGATTCCTACTTCGGAAAGCTGGAATAGAGCTTGACCCCAAAAAATTCAAGGCTATTCTAGAAATGCCCTCTCCAAGAACCTTGAGAGAACTCAAAGGGCTTCAAGGGAGATTGGCCTACATCAGATGGCTCATCTCCAATCTTTCGAGGAAATGTCGTCTATTCTCTCGGTCGATGAAAAAAGGTGTAAACTTTATCTGGGATGCTGACTGTGAAGCTGCATTTCAAGATATCAAGTCATACCTGACCAAACCTCCAGTGTTAGCTGCTCCTACTACTGGAAAACCATTCATCTTGTACACAAGAGCCCTTGATCACTCTTTGAGCACTCTACTTGCACAAGAAAATGATGAAAGAAAAGAAGTTGCTCTATACTACCTCAGCCGCATGCTAGTAGGTGCAGAGCATCGCTACTCTCTAGTCGAAAAAGAATGCCTTGCAGTGATGTTCGCCTTACAAAAGCTACGTCACTACTTGCTTTCCAACATAGTTTACCTGGTCTCAATGATCAACCTTTTGAAGGTCCTTGTCACAAAAGCAGGTTCGGTCCATCCTTCTGTCACAATTTGATATTAGGTATGTACTGCAAAAACAATCAAAGGCCAAGCTCTAGCGGACTTTCTCACAGAGCATCCATTGCGTAAAGATTCTCCACTCAGAGATGATCTCCCAGACGAACCAGTCTACAATGTGGAGACTTTCTCACAAAATGCTTCCTGGGACATGTACTTTGACGGTGCAACTAGGATAAATAAAAAAAGACAGTTGATCTCGGGAGTTGGCATCCTCTTTTTTTGCCCCGACAAATACACGATTCCACATGCTTTCTCGCTACTGGAACCATGCACAAACAATGCAGCTGAATACCAAGCTCTAATCCTAGGATTGGAACTCGCCATTGAATCTGGCATCACCATGCTGGAAGTCTTTGGAGACTCTCAACTGATCGCCAACCAGATGAATCAAAAATTTGAAGTCATGAAGCCTGATCTACTGCCTTTCTACAACAAGGCACAATCGCTTCTGCAAAAGTTTGACATCTGTCACATCACCCACATTCATAGAGGTGAAAATATCCGTGCAGATACCCTGGCTGGACTTGCCTCATCTATGGCAATCCAGGAAGGGGAAAACATGCAAATCACAGTGTTCCAGAGAAGAACCCTCCCTCCTTTTAACACACACTAAGCAGTTGCTGAATGCCACCAAGTGGTTGGAAGTCGGGTTTCTATCCTTCAACCTTCAATCGGTAACTGGAGGGATCCATTCATTAATTACACTATGTTCAGAATCCTACCTGAAGATCCAAAAGAATGGGTAAGCATCCAAAGGCGAACCCCAAACTTTCATTTGGATATTCCTTCAAAAATCCTCTATAGGAAATCCTTCAACGGAGTACTTCTATGCTGCCTGTCACAACAAGAGGCTGAAGAAACACTCAAAGAAGTTCATGCTGGTCTTTGTGGAGCTCATCATGCTGGTCCGAAGCTCTACGATCAGATAAAAAGGTTAGGTTATTACTGGCCTACCATGGTAGCTGACGTAATGTAATTTGTTAAACGCTGCCAATAATGCCAAGTTTACGGAGATTATGTTCACATGCCTGCAGAATGACTACATCCTACAATGATCTCATGGCCTTTTGAAGCCTGGGGTATGGACATCATAGGTTATATTTCTCCCCCTTCAAGCAAAGGTCATCGCTTCATCTTCGCCGCTACGGATTATTTCTCTAAGTGGTCAGAAGCATTGCGCTCAACGAAATGAAGACCTCATCAGTCCTGCAGTTCTTGCGCACCAACATCGTTTGTCGTTTCGCCCATGATAACGGACCACAATTCCATGATCATCGATTCTACAGGTTCTGCGATAAATACAAAATCCAAAGCTGTCATTCGACTCCATACAATCCGGCAGCAAACGGATTAGCAGAAGCTTAATTTCAACAAAACACTCTGTAAAATCCTCAAGAAAATGGTCTCCAGTCACAAAAGAGACTGGAGCGACAAACTGTCTAAAGCTTTGTTGGCCTATCGAACCACCGTTCGAGGACCAACCCATAGCGCACCATTCTCCTTGGTCAATGGATGCGAAGCTGTCATACCCTTAGAAGTACAAATTCCTTCCTTGAGGGTATCCTTGCAAAATGACATGACTCAAGAAAGCAATGTCAAATTGCGACTCCATGAGTTGGATAATCTCAATGAGAGACGGCTCGAAGCTCGACAAATCATTGGACTTTACCAAGCACGCATAGTAGGATCTTTCAACAAGAAGGTCAGGCAACGCGCCTACAAAAAGGGTGACTTGGTTCTTGCGGTAAAAAGACCAATGGTCTTCACTCACAAGTCCAAAGGCAAGTTTGAGCCAAAATGGGAGGGACCCTACGTCACCGACAAAGTCTTCTCCAACGGCGCATATGCACTCCTAAACATGAAGGGTGACAGATGTATGTTGCCCATCAACGACAAGTTCTTAAAGCGGTACTACCCTTGAAGGCTTACCCAACTGGGTAAGAGCAATGCCTGTACGGCCAAAACCTATTTCTAAGTACTCGCTCGTGAAACCCACTCTTTTTAGAATTTTCATATCAAATGTTGAAATTTCTAGAAATTCAAACAATGCTTACTTTCATAGTTTCATTGTTAAAAAAAAAATTTCAAGTTTAGGAACCTCTCCCTAACTTGACCAAAACTTTCAATCCTTGAACCCCAAATTCATGGTTTGAAACAAAATCCGGATTCAAGGATTTCCACCCTAGTCCACCCTGCCTTTTACAGCCAAAATGGTTTTAGGTCAAAATTTACGACCCTCGTGTCTTTAAACAAAAAAAAATGGTTTTTCAAAATACCGTGAGGAAGCGACGCTTAGTTAATACTCGCACAAATTGGAAGAATGTGAACCATGTTTGACACTTCCAAAATTGCAGGGAAGCGACATTTCGTCGATACTTGCAAAACCCAAAAAACCGAGGAGACGGAACATTTCAGTTGATATCCACAACCCAAATTTCAAAGGTTCGAGAAAACCTAAAATCGTGGAGACGCAACATTTCAGTTGATATCCACAGCCCAAATTCCAAAGGTTAAAAAAAACCTAAAATCGTGGAGACACAACATTGCAGTTGATATCCACAACCCAAAGGTTTAAGAAAACCACAAATTTCAAAAATCGTGGAGAAACGACATTAAGTCAGTACCCACAAAACAAAATTTTTGTAAAGCGAGGAAGCGACGCTTAGCCGATACTTGCACCCAAATCCATGAGGATGCGACATTCCATCAATACTCGCAACCGAATGAGCAAGATGCGACATTCCATCGATACTTGCAAGACCATTCAGCAGGGAGGCGACTTTTAGTCGATATGTACATTTTTCTTTTAAAACCAAATCAGCTATAAATGCCACGAAAACCGGCTATAAATGCCACCAAAACCGGCTATCAATGCCACGAAACCGGCTATCAATGCCATAAAAAATGCCACAAACCGAAACTTGGCTTTGAAAAAACCCCGGCTATCAATGACATAAACCGGTTATCAATGCCACAAACCGGCTATCAATGCCACAAAAACTGGCTCTCATTGCAAAATTGGTTTTCATGCCACAAACAAAATCTGGCTCCCATGCCAAAATAAATCATTTGACAAAAGATTTTCACAAAATGACAAGCTTTTGATCAAATCCCATTTAGCAATTGCTTTCATCACAAAAAGATTTAAGTGAGCATAGGGAAAACCGAAAAAAAGAGTACCAAAAAAATACATGTGGTACCAAAAAATAAAAAGAAAGTGTTCACAAGCACTACAAAAAAAGGACCAAAAAATACATGTGGTACCAAAAAAAAAGAGAAGAAATCAGGAGCTCAACCAAAAATGGACTCCAGCCAAAGTTTTAGCTCCTCGAGCAAACTTTTGGCCTCCGCCGTCAGAGTTTCCAAGGCACACTTCTTCAGGAACTTACCATGAGATGCTGGAGAATGCCGTAATCCTTCTTTTACACCGGGAAGCTTATCCCACGCAGTTTGCCATCATTTGTTTTCCTCAGTCCTCCTTTTGGGAGCTCGATCAGCGTCTGCAACCTGGCGAATCAGGGCACTCTCCCTGTCGCGAGCCTCTGTCATAACAACCCACTTGGCCGCGACTTGTGCCTCCAAGTGCTCAAGACATTGCCTAGCCTCGGCGACCTCCCTATCAAGGATGGTAATGTCGTTCCTTAGTCTAATGATGGCTAACTCTTCTAAGTTCCTCTCCCAGACAAACTGCTTCCTGCTCTATGTAGTCTCATCCAAGTCAGATTGAGCCTTATTAGCAAGATCCTGGAACATCTCCTTGAAGAAGTCACCATCAGGGAAAGCCATGGTCTCAAACCACTTGTCACCCAGTGCAATATGATCTTATCAACGATCGCTCTGGCACCTGTGACATCAAGACAAACTTCTTCGGCATTAGTGAGAATCTCCAGCGCATGCTGGATCATGCCAAATCCGGCATCCATGTCCAGAAAGGAGAGTCTCAATCCAAGAGCTCAAAACTCGTGCCAGCACCTTCTTCGTAAATAGAAGAGATGGCCCGGATGAAGATTCGCCTCGCTCAATCGGTCGGCTGCTCATCTCATGCCCCATTGGAAGAGTAACAAAAGAACTCTTTCCAATTGGAGCCACCGGGGAAGGAATCTCATCACGAGTTCTCGCCTCTGCCGTGTCAGAATTGGTTGTAGGAATCTCTACCTCTGGATCAACCTCTGGCATCCCTTGCTCTGGTTTGAAGAAAGCGATGGATTCTCTTCTGTCACTTCAAAACCTGCCAATGAAACACAAAAAGGTATGAATATGATCCTGTTTAAAAAATCATTATCTGGGTTATCATTACAAAGTATCTTCTTCGATGACTGGCGGAACACTCTCTTCCTCCATGAACTCATCAGAAGCATCACTAACATTTGCGTCCATTGATGGTTCAAAGTCATCAGAATCTTGTGGCAAGTCAGCTGACAAAAAAAATGTGTTAGCAAATCAAGTCACAGACAAAAAAAGAGAAGCAAAAGAAGTCGTACCAGCCGAAGATTCTGGAATCACTCCAGAGTCCCTTGTTCTTATTCAAGTGCCTCCACAGGATCTGTCACCACCTCATCGGTCGGAACCTCAGGCATCACCAAGTCTTCTTATTCTGCTAAAAAAAAGTGAGAAAACAGAAGTAGAAAGCAAATCAGAACGTGAAAAAATCCCATAAAAGGAACGAAAAGAGAAAGAGGAAGAATCATACCTTCACCGACGGTCTTTTCTTCTCAACTCTTTTGCGGAGGCTCGTCAGCATTGGCATCTCCTCATTGATAGTGAGAGGAACTTCCACATCATGAGAGTCTTCGTATTGCCCCTTGCTGCGATGCTGACTCCTCTTCCTCTTGCTTCTACGGGTTCGCTTCCTAAAAGAACCTGCCCCACTGTCAGAGTCAGGTTTCCCACTTAACTTCTCACTGGATGGTCTGCTCTTACCAGTAGACTCCACGGAAGCTCGCCTCTATGCCGTTTGCATCCAAGCATCAAGCTCAGCTTCCTCCTATTCTAGCTGCTCTAAGGCCTCATCGGGTACTTCCCGAACAGCTTCAGAACCAATGACGCCCTAGTCACCAAGAAAGCCTATCTTATGCTTCTCTCTAGAAAGGAAGGCCCAAACTTCCTCTCGCAGGATGCCATCCGACTTTCCAAGGCTTTTTTCCAGATGATAGCTTCACATCAAGCTTCTTCTTGGAAAGCCCTCGATATGCCAAAAAGCTCATCGCAAACCACTTCGCGAAGTCGGCAGTCTGGGAAGTTGACAATACCGGATAGGAAATCATAGCAGTAGTGTCTTCAGCACTATAGAAAGCCCACACATTTCTACCATCCTGCAAACCTCCAAAGTGCTTCACCATACTCGAAGGCGCTCCAACAACGCCTTGAGAGAAGCCCAACTGTAATGCAAAGTGAGAAGGCACATACGGCTGGATGTCAACAAAAAGATGTCTACAGTATACCATTGTGCCAACACGTATGCTAAAAAGCCACTCCTTCTCTGCATTTGTCAAGGAGTAATGCCTTCTCGACCCTGCCCTGGTAGAGTCATGGGAGGCACCAAATCAAAAGCCTTCTTCCGCAGCTCCGGAGAAAGCTTCACTGAAGACTGCCCCATCTCGACGTCCCTGAACCGTCGGATCCTTATGCGGGCAAACAAAAGTGATTCGAGCATGGCTTTGCCCTTAGCCAATCGAATCATCAGGGGATCATCATCCTGTGCAGTACCTAGTCGATGGAAGCCAAGACAGTGGTATACATACCACGAATAGAAAATGTGGGTTGAAAATACCCTGTTCATAGGAAGCCCAAGCCGAACAAAAAAAGCAGCAGCCTGTAGTTCGGTACACAAGTAGGAGTAAAGAGCTGGCACCAAAGCAAGCCGCTCTCCAAATGCCATCTGACAAGCCGGAAAGATACAATGCGGCCTGATGTTCGTTCCATCTCCTCCAATAAAAACAGCCTCACCTAGCCAGTAAGTGAAGTAAACAGAAGGTCTCTCCGCAGTATTATGTCAGAGCAAATGGCGTCTGTACTCTTGAAGAAACCCCTCAACTCTTCTTGCATGGCCGAAGTCTTCTTCGATCCCGGATCCTGAGCCCTGGCTTCCCGGGTCATGCTATCAGAAGATTCCCTACTGCCAAAAAAGTTAAGGAACGAAGAGCCAGAACTCTTCCAACTGCTGGATCTAACTTTCGACCATACTTCTCCTTAAAAAACCATAGAATGGCACAAGCTGAAAGTATAGAAGCCTGAACTCCTCCGACTGCTCCCCAAGGACGCTGTCGATCGGCATGAACTCCTCATAGAGTTTGCCAAGGATAGGCAATCCAGTAATGGCGCTTAACTCCATCAAAGAAAAACCAATCTCACCATTCGTGACAACGAAGGTATTGGTTTGTGGAATGAATGACTCCAGCATAGCCATGAAGGCCTCATCGAAAAAGATCACGGTCTCCCTAAAGCCACGGACTGCATAAAAAATCTCGGCTTCCTTCAAAATGGCGCCACCAATCAACAGGACGTGATCAGTACACGACTTCCATTCGGAGTCAGCACTGAAATGGCCACGAAGTCGAAAAGGCTTCACCCAATTGCTGCCGTCACCGCTGAAAATGCCAAGGCCCACCGGTCCCAAATCGACCGACGGATAATCAGAGCCCTAGTAGCTGCTGGCCGGCATCAACATGTCCATGTCGGTAGGCGACTTCTCCATATATCCAGGAGGACTGCCAACAAAAATGCCGGTCTTGATCACATTAGTCCTCTTCACCCAGCTTGGAGGATCTTCCCTTTCAGAGCATGAGGGAGAAAGGCTCATGATTGAGATAATACGAACAAACGTCGATCGGGTAACAACGGTTCTCTTCTCACCATCAGCTGTGTAAGAGAACTGAAAACATCTCCTCTGGTATATCATGTCGTCAGGGACTGCATCACCAAAGAAGAAGGTATGCTTAGACAAAACCCTCTGATTGTCCATCACCTAAGGACGGCCGCTTACCATGATCTTATAGAATTCCACATTCTTGAGAGCGATTAGTCGCTGCCTCATGTCATCTCTATTGAGGGAGTCGCACTCATCAAGGTTTCTCTCAACAATTGGACCTTCTCCCAGGCCTGCTGAATAGCCGGATTGGAAGATCTAGCAGATCGATGAGGTACGCTTGTAGCAGGCTCTTTACCCTTGTTCGTTCTGGAGGAACCACTTGCAAAGGTTGGAAAAGAAAAAGATCAATCATTAAAATGACAGGATTTCGCTAAAAGAAAATCTGGCGAAATTTTGGCATGATTCCGGGGCAATTCCAAAGAAAAAGGAAATATCCCAAAAGAAATAGAAAGCTTGAAGATGTGCTCAACATCGCTGTGAGCTCCGAAACTCCAAACTTTCGAAACCTCAAAGTCTCCGCAAAATCAGGAAGGGCTCAACATCACTGCGAGCAACAAATTCCCAAATTTATAAAAACTTTCAGGTATGCTATCACATCATGCTACCAATTCAATTTACAAAAAAATGCATGCATGAACATCTTGGTTTGCCAAAGCAAAAAAAAGGGGGAAATAAAAAAAAGAAGGGGCTGGCCCACATGCCATGTGGCCGTACGGACAGATCCGTACCCAGAAAAAAAAAACGTGCAAAAAAAAAAGAAAGAAAAAGCACGAAAAAAAAAGAAAACATGTAAAAAAGAAAGAAAGAGTAAACACATGAAAAAGAAAAGAAAATGAAGGAAAGAAAAAAAACTTTCTTTTATCATCCTATCTTCTACATGGAGTTTTCTTGAAAAAGAGAACTTACTTGAAGTCATTGATAGGGAAGAAGAAGAAAAACTTGACGATTCTTGAAAAACTTTTGGTTTTGAAACCTTCTTGAGATTTTTGTAAAAGAAAGCAATAAGAGCAAGAGATCCGACCTCCCCTTGCTTTTATAGAAGAGACCAAACCAAATAAGGAAACAAGAAAGAGGTAAGTGTTACTAATCAGTAACCTTACCAAATGAAAGAAATTAGAAAGATTCTTTTCCAAAAGAAAGATAACTTGAGGGATTCTCTCCCCAATAGAAAGCAATGAGAGATTTTCTCCCAGAGATTTGAGATATTCTCTCCCAAAGAAAGATACTTTGAGATCTTCTCTCCCAAAATAAAGGGAACATGAGAGATTCTCTCAAAGTAAGGATATTTTTAGATATTCTCTATCCAAATGAGATATTTTTAGATATTCTTTATAAAAATGAAACCATATGAGATTTAAGCCATCTTCAAAAGCTTAAGGTCCCATGGGTTAGCCCATATGAGTCAGGTTTGACCACCTAGGCACTAAAAAAAAGGGGGGGGCTTTTAGTCAAAGAGAAATCCCTCTTACCAAGAGCATACAAAAATGGTTCCATGCCTTTTTGGAGTTGATTGGACCATACAAAAAGAATTCCAAGCCCCATGAGCTTCCAAACTTCAAACCATCCAGCCTCATATACCAAATTGAGCCAAAATCTTGAAATTGACACTTCACCAAAACCCAAGCCACTCCAATGGACCCAAATAGTCACCAAGAGTGACAAAAAACCACATCCTGGTCCCCTAACTTGCCACATACAGCTTGTTAGGTCATAAGACCAAAACCAAAAACCAAATCCTGACCCCCTAGCTTGCCACATGCAACTTATTAGGTCACAAGATCAAAACCAAAATCGACCCCCCAACATTCCACATACAGCTTGTTGGGTCACACGGTCAAAATCAAACTCGACCCCCTAACCTACCACATACTTAGGTCACAAGGTTAAAAAAAAAAACCCAAATCCGCATCCCTGATGTCATTTTCAAAACTTTGCCTCGACATGGTACGTGATCCCTTTCACTACCATAAATTCCCCTGGAAGCTCAAAAGGCCACTCTACCAAAAGAAAGGCTGCTCAAAGACTCTTGGTCAAGTCACAAGCTTTCCTTTAGAAATATCTTTGAGGCACAACGACTACAAAAGTTAAGCAACTCGTTGCTGTACCTCGAGGGGGCATTTGTTGACAACAAAAATGTCACTTTGCTTCTTCAACATCAAGAAAGCTACATGAAGTCGCGGCCTACCACAAATGGGCGATGCTACTTCTAAAAAAATTAAATCTTGTTAGAATCAAACAAAAACTGCAAGATCCTTCAAGACAGCCAAAAGAGGAGTACACAAGAAGTTTCGGGCCATTTCAAAATCATTTGGCCTAACTTCGCTTCTCCGATAGTTGAACAGGAGCTCTCAGCGGCGACAGCGTCGGAGACACCAAATCTTCGATCGAAGCCTATGGATAGTCTCAAAATACATCCAAAAGGCTCCACGTCAAGTTCCAAGTCAAACCGACAACGTTTGAACCTCCATCAACCCTCGAACAGCTAAACCAAGCCTCTCGACGGCGAGAACCACCGAGGCCATCACTCATCAAAAAGAGCACATGGGCGGCTTCAAGATGCTTGCAAAGGGCTACACGTCAAGTTTCAGGTCATTTCAACAACATTTGACCAAACCTTGACCCTCGGAAGCCAAATCAGGCCTCTTAGCGGCGGAACTCCCCGGGACCATGGTTTCCAAGATGGAGCCTATGGATCATCTCAAAATGACTCCAATAGATTCACTGTCAAATTTCAAGTCAATCGGACATCGATTGACTGCACATCAAGGCGCGACATCTTCCTTGCGATAAAATCAAGTCTACTGATGACAGGACCCCATACGGCTTCAAAACTAAAAAAAAGCCTATGGTTGGTCTTATTTATTGCTTAGGAGGCTTCACCTCGAATTTCAGGTCATTCCGACATTGTTTGACCTAGTTTCAACTTCTGATAGAAAATCGGCAGCTCTACGCGACAAAGTCTTTGACTTTCCTGGAAAATTGGAAACTTTGCACCCCAAAATGCAAGGATTCTCATCAAGTTTTCTACAGGGAGATCAAGCCAACAAATGTACAAAAATGATAAGAAAAATACAGAAGAAAAAAGAATCAGAAAATACCTCGAAACGGCTGCGAAACAGGACCAAAATGGGATAATTCCCCCCAGGGTCGCATCCCGCTACCCTCGCCGAGGGTCGCTGGCGACCATGGCCTAGGGTTGCCAGCGACCATGGAGCCCCGGATCGTCGGATTCGCCCTAGAAAGCCCCATTTTTCATCGTTTTTCGCATTCTGAAGTTTCCAACCGTGTGATTTTCCAAAATTCATACTTTTGAGGCACCAAATCCTTTGACATCTGTCAAAATCACGGGTTGTCGTTAAGAGTATCAAAATCAACATTGATCACCAACCGGTCGACCAAAAAAGTGCACTTTCTACTCGATCGATCGAGAAATCGACAGGGCAGATGTTACCGTCCTGCTGTTAGCTATCAATGTCGGAAGTTACATCGTCATCTGATGTTGATCAACATGTAGATCCATCGATGATTATCGCCAAAAGAACTCCAAAAGACGCGGCACGGCCTGCGACTCTTCAACTGCTCGGCGACCACTTAATGCAATTAATTGGCTAGCTTTATTGAGTCATTACTTCATTAATGCAATCAGAAGCAAGCAAATGGGAGTTACAAGTCAAGAAATTCATGGCATTTAAACCATGAAACTCCTCCCATCATGGCGATTAAAGGCGATTAAATGCCCTTAATCTCCACCAGCCAATCAGAAGCCAAGGACCAGGAGTTACGAAATAAAGGAATTAAATCTTGTAATTCCTCCCTTTATATAGCTTTATGACAATTAAGTCTTGTAACTCTCCTAAATGGCTACCTAAAAGCCTATAAATAGGAGAGCACTCCAAGCATTCAAAAGGTCGAAAAAAAGATCAGAATCAGATCAGCTTTCAAGCACAGAAAATCCAGAGAAAGAAAGAGAGAAAACTCTGCTGAAGTTCTGTAAGACCCCGACCCCCAATTTTTGGGTTTAGTGTTATTTTATTTGTGGTTTTGCTTTTTAAGTAAGATTAGTAGTGGGTTTGACTTGGTTTTTGAATTTGATAGATTTTTCTTAACTTTGGAGATTTTAAAGACCATTGACTTTGGTTTGACCCGACCCTTGTGAAATGTATTTTTGTGATAAATTATTCTTGATTTCTAAAAACTCTAATTTTATTCCTTTTGACTCATTTTATTGATCTTAACAACTTTCATGTTTTATCCGTTTGGATTTGAAACTCAGAAATCACGTTTTTCGAGAAAAGGGGCAAAAATAACATTTTACACTAAATCTGTACCTGAATTTCGAAAATTTCAGAAATTGGGGAAAATAAACTTTTTGGAAAGTAGATATTTCAACGATCGATTTTGTCTTCTTCGTCGATCTCGTCCGGGGCCCACAAGACCATGTTTTAGCCATTTTAAGTTTAAGCTGAATGGGCCCCATTTTCAAGCTACTTAAGTTGTCTTCTCCATCTTCCATTTTCATTTCACTCTTTTCCTGCAACTTCTTGACCTAGGGCTGGGAAGAGAAAACCCTCTTCTTCTCCAAGCTTGTTTCTCTTGGATCTAAGGCTAGGAAGCTCCAAATCTCAATCCGATTTCACCATTCTCTTCCTCTCATCTCAAGCTACAGCTGGGTACCGTTTTGGACGAATTTTTGCAACATTTTCTTCTTCTCCCAGCTGGTTCTTTCTTGTTCAGCTAGCTACAGGTAGGAGCTTGAAACCACCTCTTTAATGGAGTCTTTTTAACTCCTTAGGAAGCTCTTTTCTCTAACTTTTAAACCCATTTTCGAAATGGGGGTTTTTGGTGACCGAAATAGTGATTTTGTGTGCTCTTTTTGGGGGTTTTTGTGTAAATTTCGTGGGACAACTCTTTGATTTGGATTTGTGAAAGATTTCCTTAGCATTTGGACAAAGGCAAGTAATCATTTTGGGTTTTTATGATGCATTGTGATTTTTTTTGCATTTTGCTTTAGGAAAATATTGCCATTGTTACCAAGCTTTTCATTTCATGTTTGTTAAACCTCTCTTAGCATGTTTAATCATTTTCAAGCATGATTACTAATTATTTTCCTAATCTTGAGATCTTGTTTTGAATGGAAGCATGTATCTTGTTTAATTCTTTACAAGTTGTTCAATAACATGATTTAATAATGAATGATTTCGATGTTGGAAGGTTTAAATTGTGTCATGGATGGTTTAAAATGTTTGAAATTACCCCTTGGAAAGCATGGAGGCTTGGGGAGTGCAGGTGGTTCAGAAATAAGAATGAAAGGAGGGAAGAAAAATGCAAAATCTGAACCGAAATGCACTGTCTGTGCATTGTCGGTCCGGTGTCAATCAGCTGTCGGCTGACCGATTATCGACCGACAGCCAACCGACACCTGTCGGTTCCATTTCCCGAGAGCAACATTTCGTCAGAAGAATTCATCGGTCAGATCTCGGTTAACCGACAAATCTGTCAGTCCCTTTTCCAGAGAGCATCAGCTTTTGTTCAGGGATCTGTCGGTCGGCCGAGGATTGATTGTCGGTTAGCCGACGGTCAACCGACAGCTGACCGAGGGCTGACCGAGGCTTGCGAAAAGGACCTATTTTTGATGGATTTATTCTAAAATGAAAACTAGACTATGTTAAGCGCCTTCAACTTGACATTGTGCATGTGAAATCTGAAATACTTTATTAACTTCGGGGGCACCAACCCATTTTATTTTTCAGTATTTGGATTTCAATTACACAAGGGTCAGCGGAGGGTCTTAACATGTGCTTAATAGACCTTGTTTTCGAACCTCGTTTTAATATAAGAAATACCATCGTGCAATTGTTTTGAATTTCAAGTACAAGCTTGTTTAAGAAATTATTTCAAGAAAAATAGTCGTGCTCTCGCTTTGAAATTTCAAGTACAAGTTTGTCTGAAGATTTGTTTTTAAGAATAAACAAGGAGACTACTTTCATGTTTTTGACATGTTACTAGTTCATGCTATCGTGTTTTGTCTTGCTTACATCGTCCACCTTGTGCGTGGTCGATGAGGAAAATATAAGAACTTGGTCTGGGCGGCACCTTTAACCATGGGGCGAAGCGTGTCAACCATGGGCTTCAAACGGCGAGTCTCTACTAGCTTGACAAGTAGTTTTCCCCTTTGTTGTGTGATTTGTTTCGCAAGTACATTTTGTCTCGTGCATTCATGAAATTAAGTAAATACCACTGAGCTTGGAATGCCCATTCAGTCTAATCCACTGTCCTGGGGTCCTTAAACTTGTGGACTGTCTACAGACTACTCGTGCATTTTATACACATCGTGCGTGTTCTGGTTCCGCGGCCGGTTTCCCCATCTACCTCGTGTACCGTGGGTTCGTATTCTTACGTGTCGTGCATGCTTGCTCTAATCATCATGAATGATGGAGAAAGGATGGGCTCTTTCTGGATTACTATTCATGATATTATATGTATTCATGTTAGTTTTGTTTCGTATATTATTCGTGGAATCTTGTTTTCTTGATAAGTACCTTGTTCATGCATTGTTTTAAACTCTGTAAATCTGTTTCAAGTTCAGTAAAATGTTTTAAATATTGTTTCTTTTAAAGCTTTCATTTTTACTTATGCTCTTGCCTAAGTTGATCACCTGCCAGACCGTCGTGTCTGATATTCTACACTTTGGTGCTCTAAGTAGCAGGTCATCGTCTTGAGCTAGTTCGTGTGTAGTTGGCTTTTGAGTCACGAGTTTTGCAGGCTTGTTGTGTCAGCGATGTCATGTAGACATCATGCTTGACTCCGGAGTTACGTTTCACCCTCGGGTAGTACATGTTCTTAGCTTGATAATTTGTACGGCTTTTGTTAGCCTTTATCTTGGGAATGTAATTAATGCACTTGTTAATTTGTAACTTGAATATGTTTGGGTAATGATTAACCTGTTACCGCTAGCTCTGTATATCCTGATATTATGATTTGCTCCAGTCTAAGTCTGAATATTGTTATGACAGCTTTATGCTGATAGGTTGAGTACGACGTGGAAATCCGATGGCCATGGACTCCGGGTCGCAACACCTTGTAAGCTTCCGCGAAATATTTCGATGTGTTTGGGAATTTTGCCTTCCTCACACACGCGGATCCTGGGGAGAAATACAAATTTTTAATTAACACCAAATTACGCTCCCCGAGATCGGATCGCTACAGGATCCCAATTTTGGGGCATGACAAGTTCTGCATCGGCCACCACTACAAGGTGACAAAAGTCCCTTGCCTTCTTCTGCCTCCAATGGCTTAGACGTGGCTTTTTATTGGACATAGGACCTCCTATTGGTCTTTGTCCTCTAAAAATCTGAGGTTATAGCCAAGCCAAGCGAATCAAGAGCATCCTCTGTTCTCATCTGCATGGATGATGGCGAAGTCCACACATGGCTTGTGACCGTCAATCTGAACGAGTCCCCCACAATCTCCTTAGAAGTTAGATCCTCATTTTCTTGCTTTTCATTGTATTTTGTATTTTTCTAAAGGAGACAAAAATCACAACTCTTGTCTTTCATTATTGATAAGAATTGTAAATCGGCTATAAACGCCAAAATCGCCTATAAACGCCAAAAATCAGCTCTAAACGCCAAAAATTGACTATAAATGCCAAAAAATCGCCTTTCACAGCAAATCAAGAAAATATATATTTTCTGAAATATATGTGCAATGGGAAACTTGAAAGAAGTTGATTTTCTTTTTACTTGCGAAGGTTGATCTCCGGATCACCACTTGCAATTCCAAGTATAATAGAAAATCTAGCACACCCACACAAAAAAAAATGTTGATACCCGCTTCGCCACCGGTTACGAAAGTGTTGTACCCCACGGGCTCCCATGTCCGCCGACCTCAGTAGAACAGTGTGCAGATAGCGCGGTCCATCATCAATCTACAATTCTACGTCAATCGTGGCACCCAGTACATCTAACTCATTCAATGAGTCCATTATCTTAAGCATGTGGTCCTGTACTGGTGTACCCTCAGCTATCTTGGTGCTTATAAGCACCCTCATAGCTGCCTGCCTAGCAGGCCTGCCCTGTTCCACAAACATCTCCTTTATGTTCGAAATAATTTCATATGCAGTCTTAAAGGATTGATGTTGGTGTTGCAAAACACTAGACATGGATGCCTGTATATAACATCTGGCCATCTCATCGTCTTTGGCCCATTCAGCATAAAGGTCTTTCTGTTCCTGTGGTGCATCTGGCATAGGCTCATCAAGGGGGCTTGTGGTAAGGACATATTTGTATCCTGAAGCTGTCAGGACAATATCCAGATTTCTTTTCCAGTCCACGTAGTTGGATCCCACTAACTTATTCTAGTTGAGGATGGTCGCAAGTGGATTGAAAGTATTTGAATTCATGCTTTATATTCTATTGCACATAACCATACATTCAATAAAGAAAAATAAATGACATTAGGGTTTAGTATTCTACCAAATTTATGTGGAAATCCTCATAACCACTAAATTCAGAATACATCAGAATTCCAATCCCTTAGGGCATGCCTCCTAGGGGAGTGCGAATGCCACTTAGATTGGTGCGGATCAAAGCTGGTCAAAACTTAGAATTAAGAATAACTATTCATGATCCCCATCATTCATTATCATCTAGGTATCTCATACCAAATAATGTATGACTCCCGATTAGCTTTGGTTTCTAAAATACATGAGGCAAATATCACTATTTTAGTTAAGTGTGACCCACTAACTAATATTGCATGACAACCGTTATGGGCAGCTCCTCCTAGGGGAGTGAACCCCCACCACGTCTCACCAATAATATCCAATGGAGATCCATATCTAGTAACCAGACAAATAAAAGCCCTCCGAAGGAACGGTCATACTCTTGATGGCGCGAGGCTAATACTTTCCTTACAATGGACTTATGGTGGAAAACCATGGGGATTTCTCAATTTAAATGCCCCGCTCCCACTTAATATTTTAGAATTGAGGATTTTCCTTTAAGGTATTAGGGCCCACATATGTACATCAAATCATCTCATGATATGTTCTAAGATTGGTTCCAAGTCAAGTTATTTTAAGGAAAGTTCAGTTTCTTAAATTAGTGTTACCAATGTGTCCATCTCATGGGTCATCAACACTAGTTAGAACACTTTCCAAAAATTAATTTGATATGACCAATTTTAGTAACTTGAAATGTTTGGATCAGATTCGGAAACATTCTAAATTAAGCATTCAATCATAAATAGAAAATGCTAAAATTAGAAACTAGTCCTCTCCTCCACATGGCCCAAGCGGAATAGACTTCTTCGACTTCTAGACTTTCCAAAACTTTGGAATCCCTCTAACTCTTTGGGCAACTCCAAAATACTTTTGGTAATCTTTAAACTCTTTGATTAAGAGTCCAACATCGCTTTCCTTCTTCATCTCGGACATCGCTTGTCACGCCCCCGGACTGAGGACCCGTTAAACAAGACCTTAATCCAGGGTCGTGGCGCGACGGGCCGGAAAATTCCTCCCCCACACGCTAGTTTCCCACAGGTTTCCGCGGTAAGGATCCTCGAAGTCCGATCCAACAATGATTATTAAGAATCACATTCACACGGATAAATTACGCGGAAGCATTGTAACAAATATAACAGTCCATAACATATGAGTATAATGAGAACGCTCAAGATTAGTATAAAAAAGAGAAACATTCTATAGATAGGCCCCAAAGTTAGTGTCAAGTTAAATACAAAAGTCAAGTTAGCCAATAATTACAATTTTCCAAAAAGAATAAGCCAACAATGGCTACAACAAAATCCTAAAAAGATTCTATCCAAAAAGGTGATCGAAGCTCTGAAATCCACCCGACGTCTAAACGACATCATCGGGCTGCCACTCGCGTTCCCCAAGAACTATAGGTTCCGCCTCGAAGTGTGCCTCAATGGCAAGGGGCTCAACATCTGGCACCAAGCAAAAAGGGTCAGACACGACGGCCTGGCAAGCAATATAACAAATAACAGGATGATAGAAAGAGCAAAGCATTAAGTAAATGAGAACTACGATGAAAATCCTCAATAATAGAAATGACGAGATAAAGATCAGTTTCTTAAACATCAAAGAATCCAAGACTATAATAAGTGAAATAAACAAGAACCATAAGGTATATCATCAAACGTATAAAACTTTGGCAAACCACATATAGCTAAATTCTCCTGTACCGAAATAACGGGAGCAGACAGAAACCGTAGCCACAAATGTGGACCGGAACGACAAGGTCGTTATCAAACAGAACCGTAGCCACTACACGTGGGACCGGAAATAAAACCGTTGCCATGGTCGGTACAAACAGAGTCCAAACTGCAATTGGCAGATAATTTAAAGATTCCAAGCCGGATGATCAGTCCGACAAGGTAACCTAAGCTTAGTGGTGCCATTAGAGTAAAATTTCAAAACCTCAAGTAATATAAATCCGTTTATAAAGATATATTTCCCAAAATCGATAAGAAAACTACTCCGAACAAATACATATCTCACATATCGACGAATCCGAGCAAAATAGATGAGTAGTCTTATCAATATCCATAAGTGTGGTAAACCAAACCAAAGCATTCAAATAGGTTTAAAAATGGATCCGGACAAAACCTTTTTACATGGAATGAATGTATGATGATTCAACAGTCTAATGCGGGTCGTCCTGATATACATTTGACTCCTTTATTGTCATTAATAGAAAGTAATTTGGTGCCACAGAAGATCCTTGACAATTACAAGGGATGAAGTGTACATTTGGACTTGAAGGGTTCCCAAATGGTTTTGATCATAATTCAAACCACTTTACATAATGGTTCCAAGATAGTAAATGAGCTGAATGGGCTTCAATATAGAATAGGGGCTGGACTGAATTGGGCTTGAATATGGGCTGGAAGTGAACTTGAAAAATAATCCAATAAGTCCCCAAAAGGAATGGTTTAAACCTTTTTAAATCAGGCCCACATCTGGCCTTAACCCAAGCTCAAAACAGTCCTCAACCTGCCCCAAAACAGTCCTGGAAATAGCCCAGATCAGACCTTGAAACAGGTCCAAATCAGGCTTTAAACCAAGCCCAAAACAGTCCTCAAATGGGCCAAAAATAGATTTTTAAACGGACCCAAGACCAGCCCCTGAACAGGTCCCCAGGTTGGACTGGGCTCGCTCGAGCGACCCAAGGTCCGCTCGAGCGAAGCCCAGATAGAGCCTGGGTCGCTCGAGCGGCCCAGTGGGTCGCTCGAGCGAGGCCAGGCAGAACCTGGTCCGCTCGAGCGCCCCATTGGGTCGCTCGAGCGGACTGGGCTCTATCCAGTCCGGCTCAGCTGGGTGATTTTCCTCTTTTTTTTTGCAACCTTTTTCCTTCCTTTTCTTTCCCCTTCTTTCATACATATTTCCAAGATTTATTGGGCCCTTTCTTGACCTCCCCAACTCATCAAATCACCATTCATTAATCATTCCAATTAACCAAACACAACACTATTAAATCAAAGTTTTCCTCCTTTCTTAGAACACAAACACTTAACATAAAGAAGGCTAAGTTCAAGATGACCAAAGTGAAAACAAACTTTCAATTGATTGTAAGACAATAACATAAGTGGAAATCAACATAACATTGCTCCATTTATCTAAGGTAGAACCAGAAATCATAAAAAGATTAGAACATAGGAATGAAATACCATGAAATGGAACTAAATAAATGGAATCATCATATCAAGTGAAGTATTCACTTGCCTCAAGCCAAGATGAGAGCTAAGATACTCTTCACACTCCCTAGGGCCTCAAGCTCCCAATCTACAAAAACCCCCAAAAGTTTCCCAAGAAAACCCTAAAAAAAATCAAACTTTTGTAAATCTCAAGGGAAAGCTCTTGCATGTATGATGAAAACACTCTAAATTAAGAGGAAAACAAAGATTTCAAGTTTGGAAAGCCATTGCTAACCTTGAAGAACTCAAACAAAGAAGAGGAGCTTGAAAGAGAACCTTGCCCTAGCTCAAATCCTTTGAAAAATATGTCTTTGGAAAGCTTGAAGAGGGAGGAAGAAACCTAGGAGATCAATCCCTCAAGAAATATTCAAAAGACGAGTGTTCCAGAGGAGAGAGAAAGTGCTGGGAGGGAGAAAAAGCCCTTGGCTCCAAACCATTGCAGGAAAAGAAGATAGAATGAAGGAAGAAGAGAACTCATCTCTTGTAAGATGGGTTTGTGGGTCCCAAACTTCACAAGGCTAAAAATGGCATTTGCGGGCCCCGAATGGAAACGACGAAGAAGACAAAAATGATCGGCGAAATTTCTATTATCCGAAAAGTATATTTTTGTCAATTTCTGAAATTTTTGAAATTTGGGTACAGATTTTATGTGAAAGGTCAGATTTGCCCATTTTTTTCGAAAAACGCAATTTCTGGTCATTAAATCAAGACGGTCAAAACATGAAAGTTGATAATCTAAATGAAATGAGTCAAATACATACAAATTGGGATTTTACAAAAATCAAAGTTGTTGACACCAAAAATGTCACTTTGCCTCATCAAGATCCGAAGAGCTACATGAAGTCGCAACCTGCCATAAATAGGCAATGCTGCTTCCAAAAATCAAATCTTGTCAGAATCAAACAAAAACTGCAAGATTCTTCCAGACATCCAAAAGAGGAGTACACAAGAAGTTTCAAGCCATTTCAAGATCATTTGGCCTAACTTCGCTTCTCCGACAGCCAAATCAAGCCTCTCGGCGGTAAAGCTCTCCGGGACCATGATTTCCAAGACAGAACCTATGGGTCATCTTAAAATGACTCCAATAGGTTCCCTGTCAAATTTCAAGTCAATCGGACATCGGTTGACCGCACATCAAACCGCGACATCTTCATCGCGACAAAAAGCAAGTCTGCAGGTGATAGGACCCCAAACGGCTTCGAAACTCAAACAAAAGCCTATGGTTGGTCTTATTTATGCTCAGGAGGCTTCACACCAAATTTCAGGTCATTCCGACATCGTTTGACCCAGTTTCAGCTTTTGACAGAAAATCGGCAGCTCTGCGCGACAAAGTCTTCGGCTTTCTCAGGAAATTGGAAACTTTGCAAAATAAAATGCAAGGATTCTCATCAGGTTTTCTTACAAAGAAATCAGGCCAATAAATGGTCAAAATGTCAAGGAAAGTACAGAAGAAAAAAAGAATCAGAAAAAAAGCAAAAAACGGACGCAAAACGGGACCATAAAGGGGGAAAACCCCCCAGGGTCGCAGGCCCCTGCGACCCTGGCCCAAGGTCGCAGGCCCCTGCCGACCCTGGGCCAGGGTCGCCGGCGACCATGGACCCCGGGGTCGCCGGGAAAGCCCCGGAAACCCCGGTTTTCGCCGTTTTTTTCGCGGATTCGAGGAGCCCCAGCCTCTGGTACTTTCCAAAATTCATGCTTTTGAGACACCAAGTCCTCTGATATCCGTCCAAAACACGGGTAAAAACATCAAGAGTATCGAAGACAGTATTGATCGCCACCCGGTCAACCAAAAAAAAAGTGTGCTTTCCACCCGATCCGAATCGAGAAATCGACAGGACAGATGGCACCGACCCGCTGTTGGCAACAAACATCTTGAAATTACATGGTCATCTGATGTCGATCTACATGAAGATCCATCGATGATCATCAACAGAAGAATTCCAAAAGACGTGGCACGGCCCGCGACTCTTCAGCTGCTCGGCGACCACTTAATTGTGATTAATTGACTAGCTTTATTACAGTCATTAATCCATTTCTTTGGACGGCCCAATCGGAAGCAAGCATTCGGGGAGTTACAAGTCAAGAGATTCATGGCATTTAAACCATGAAACTCCTCCCATCATGGCGATTAAAGGCGATTAAATGCCCTCAATCTCCTCCGGCCAATCAGAAGCCAAGAAAAAGGAGTTACAAAATAACAATTCAATTTTGTAACTCCTCCCATTATGCTGCTTAATGACAATAAAGGCCCATAAAACCCACCTAAAAGGCTACCTAAAAGCCTATAAATAGGAGGGCTCTCCAAGAAGAAAGGACACAGAGAAAATCGAAAAAAACACACAACAAACATCAGACAGCAGTCAGAAATCCAGAGAAAAAGAAAAAGAGAGAAAACTCTGCGGAAGTTCTACACCGGCCACCGCAACAAGGTGATAAAAGTCCCTTGGGGGGTACCCCCCCCCCCCAAGGTCCTTGCCTTCTCCTCCTGCCTCCAATGGCTTAGATGTGGCTTTTCAGCCCGTCTACTCGGTTTTTATTGGACATAGGACCTTCCTTTGGTCTTTGTCTTCTAAAAACCCGAGGTTATAGCCAAGCCAAGCGAATCAAATAGCATCCTCTGTTCTCATCTGCATGGATGATGGCGAAGCCCACATAGGGCTTGCGACCGTCAATCTAAACGAGTCCCCCACAATCTCCTGAGAAGTTAGATCCTCCTTTTCTTGCTTTTCATTGTAGTTTGTATTTTTTTAAAAGAGACAAAAATCACAACTCTTGTCTTTCATTATTGATAAGAATTGTAAATCGGCTATAAATGCCAAAAATCGGCTATAAACGCCAAAATCGGCTATAAACGCCAAAAATCGGCTATAAACGCCAAAATCGGCTATAAATGCCAAAAAAATCGCCTTTCACGGCAAATCAAGAAAATGTCTCTTTTCTTAAATATATGTGCAATGGAAAACTTGAAAGAAGTTGATTTCCTTTTTACTTGCGAAGGTTGATCTCCGGATCACCACTTGTAATTCCAAGTAAAATAGAAAATCTGGCACACCCACAAAAAAAGAAATGTTGATGCACGCCCCTGCCCCCCGGTTACGAAAGGGTCGGACCCGACGGACTCCCACGTCCGCCGACCTCGGTAGGAACCAAGCAGGAGCGCGGTCCATCAAGCTGGCATCACCCGGTGGGACTCGTTTATTTGAGAACACGATGCTAGAAATGAAATATTTGCATATCATATATTTTGCTCTATGCTTATATTTCTTTCTCGATTCCTTGGCTACTTTATAATTGGTGGCCTATGTTGAATTCTGCAAAAAAAATGAGATGAGATTTTTTGTTTGGAAATTTCTAATTCTTTGAATTTATTTCCATTCTTTCTCTTTTCAAAAAAAATAATTTTTAAAAAAAAAACATAAAAATCAGATTTGTCATTTTTGGATTCAAAATTGAGAAACCTTGATCCGTTCCTATCGTTCATCGCGCTTGCAGAAATGTTGAGCCTGTTCGACTAAGGTTTTGGGCCATGGTTTCTCTTCGATGAGTTCATGAAAAAAAAATAATATATTATATATATATATATAAAATTTTATATTTCTCAATTTGGATTCAAAATTGAGAAACCTTGATCCGTTCCTATCGTTCATCGCGCTTGCAGAAATGTTGAGCCTGTTCGACTAAGGTTTTGGGCCATGGTTTCTCTTCGATGAGTTCATCAAAAAATAAAAAAATATATATATATATAAAAAAAAAAAAAATTTTAGATTTCTCAATTTGGATTCAAAATTGAGAAACCTTGATCTGTTCCTATCGTTCATCGCGCTTGCAGAAATGTTGAGCCTGTTCGACTAAGGTTTTGGGCCATGGTTTCTCTTCGATGAATTCATAAAATAAAAATAAAATAAAAAAATATATATATAAAAAAAAAAGACATAGACCACTAAGGTTAAACCAACTGTGTTCTTTGATCATGGTTGATTCAAAGAAAAGCCTTGTCCAGAGTGTGGAGACAGCTTGACTGTTCTAGGCAAGGGTCCTCCAAACGGGTTCATTAAGTAATCCTACCCTTACCTGGGGGCAATTCTATCAATCAAGATTTCATAAGACCGGGTTAGGAGGCCTATGTGTACTCTCTCGTCTTTTAAATAAAAAAAAAATAAATAAAAAAAATATAAAAATTTTAAAATAAAAATAAAAAATAAAAAAAATTTTCAAAAAAAAAATCTTAAAAAAAAATAATAAAAATAAATAAAAAATATAAAAAAAAAGATTTTTTTAAAAAAAAAAAAAAAAAATCTTCAAAAAAAAAAAAAAAAAAAAAAAAACTTCCGTCATTTTGGGTTTAGATTAGAGAAATCTTGGTCTTCTCCTTTCTGAGCACTGGCGCTCGCGGAAATCGCTGAGCCCGTGTTCAGATTGGAGTGCCTTTTGCTCTCTTTGATGAACCCGATATTGGCCTTTCAAAAAAAAAAAAACTCGTCATTTTTAGATTCAGATCCGAGAAATCATGGTTCATTTCTTTCTGAGCACTGGCGCTCGCGGAAATCGCTGAGCCCGTGTTCAGATTGGAATACCATCTGCTCTCTTTGATGAATCCAATCTTGACCTTTCAAAACAGAGAATCTCATCTCATAGATGCGGTCTCAAAACATTTGTGTCTAGCGGTACTAGTACGCCCTTTCAGGGTCTACTGTATTGCGACCGGCACATCTGTAACTCCAACTTTATATTCTTCTTATCTCGAGCAAGCTCTGCTTCTCGATAAGTCGAATTTAAGTTCACAATTGCTTCTAGCAGTAACTGGGATGCCCATTCCGGGCTTACCATACCTGCGATCAGAACAATTGTACCCTCTATGGCATTTGCCTTCCTCATATTGCTTGGGTCATCTACCTCGAGCAATTTGAAAAGACGAAACCATAGAACTTCCCATTATGATCATTATATTCTTGTGATTACTAATGGATGTGGTCTTGTTTCAGAAATTTTCGAAAACTAACAATGGCAGCTTCACTAACCATTACTTTCGACGAAAGCAAGCACAACTCATGCTTCAACAGAAGCAAACCACGCGCACCTACAAGCGCCCCATCAGCTGCCGAAGTGTCAACTCCCTCGGCAACTCTGTGAACTCCGGGTCGACCTCGACTCCCCGGACTATCGTCTTCGGGACGCTGGGACCATTCCCACTTCCTGAGGAACAAGCTGCTCCCTCCAAGAAGCAGAAACTCGCCTCTCAACGTGTCACTACCGTGACACCAAAGGCGAGCACAAGAAGGCCTGAAGCCCGTGGCAGCCCCACGAAGCCTCAACCTGCAAATAACCAGGTCTACCCAAGACTTGGTCCCCAAGACCTTCACCAAAACAAGAAGGTCCCAGGCATCCACTAAGCCAGCATTCCTGGCCCCACTCAAGGAGAACCAGTTCTATCCTCTTGCCTACATGAAAGAGGAGAGACCCATCTCCAACCTGACTCTCAAGTCATCCCAGCATGAGCCGGCTTGTTCCTACAAGCCCAAAATCAAGTCATGCATCACAAGGCCTCCACAAGCACTTGCTAAGGCCTACAAATCTGCAGTTCGACCCTTCATATCTACAGGGGCCGAACTTCAAAAATTCAAAGCTTCGCTGCAACAGGCGAAGGATAGAGTTCGCATCCTGTCCTTGCCCAGCTACAAAGAAGACAGACTCGGCTGCTGCGCCCGAGGGAGCACATCCTTCATTGTCAAAGCCCAGTCAGAGCTGACCGAAGCTCAAATTGCTCGTCGTATACGCCGCCGCGCGTCGTACCGACAAAAGAGACTACAGAAGCAAAGGACCCAGCCTCCCACACTTCAAGTCTCTCCCAAATGGGTCGAAAAAGAAAGACCCAACCAAGTTGCTGCCGTCCATATGGTTGGAAAAACCAGAAGGCGCCAAAAATCAGCAACAAAAATCCATGTCCGACGTCCAATGACCCGCAGCGTCTCAAGGACAAGAAGACATTCAGAAGAATCCCCTGCTCCTTCAAGCAAAGGACAGCAGAGTGATCCTTCCTCAAGCTCCTCTTCAAAAAGAATGAGCCCCAGCTCAGTCACCAGGACAGTTTCTTCGTTCGAATCACGAAGGATGAATGTCTTGGCTACAAATTCTGAGCCACCACCCCGCAATCCACCTCCAGAAGATGCGATCACCCGCATCCAGCAGTTGGAACAGGGCCAGCAGAGGATTGAAACTCTGATGGAAACCTTCTCCTCGCCTTCAAAATCAGGGCGAACAATGAACCTCCTCCGAATCATCAAGACGACGAGGTAAATAGAGAAGAAAATGAGTCACGCGCCCTTACCAAAAAGGACGTAGACGGTATCCTCGCCAAAGCAAAAGAAGAGGATATACTCAAAGAGCATGGGATCAAGCCACCATATCCCTTATGGATGGACTCGGTCCCGTTCCCCACCAAATTCAAGCATCCTACTCTCCAAACATATACGGGGAAAGGATCAGCCAGACAGCACGTCATCCCACTTCAAGATCCTGACGGGAGCTATCGCGGATCAAGATGCCTCAAGATCCGCCTCTTTGCAAGTACCCTAAAAGGTACGGCCTTCGATTGGTACTCCCACTCTGCCGGAGGACTCAATCCAAAATTGGGCCATGCTAGAGACACGCTTCCTAACTCACTTCAAAGGTGAGGATCATCCCGCTACTATGGCTCAGCTGTGCAGCCTAAAACAGGGGGAGAATGAATCAACATATGACTTCATTCACAAGTGGAAAGCAATGGCATACAAATGCGCTTATGTATGCCACAAGCGTCGCTAGTCGACATCTACCGAAACAACATGAGAGCCAGAATCCGCTCCATGATCATCGGCAACAAATCAAAAAACCTGGGAGAACTCCTAGAGGCTTCCATGGAAGCTGAAACGGTGATTAAAGACCTCAACAGTCAGAAATCATCAAGAAAAGAGCCAACCGCCATTGCAACCTCTAAACCAAAGAAGAAAGAGGTCCTCAATGTGCAGACCAAGCCAGCTCCTCAACCACCAAAGAAAGCTGAAAACAAAGCTGCTGGTAAGAGTCCTGAACTCTCTGATGCCTTCAAAGAACGAGTAGAGAAGAAATACCCGTTTGATGAAGATGTTGATGAAATCTTCGGGGCTCTTGTGGCAAATGGCAAGCTCACCTTGCCTGAACCAAAAAGACCGGGTGATGTTGGCAAAACCAACGATCCTCGGTACTGTCCATACCACCAGATGATCTCGCATCCTCTCAACCAATGCTTCGTTGTGAGAGAGAAAAATAAATGAGATGTGGAAAAACGGAGTCATTACCTTTGACAAAAACTATGGGTCTGCCTCCGTCAACATGGTGACATGTGGACAAACATCAAGATCACCGAAGAGAAGATTACTACTTCCTTCAAGGTGATAAACTCAATCGAAGCGTCCGAGAACTGGTTCCTTACCCGACACCAGACGGACAACCGATATGGGTACATCCCGATCTCCTGGAAGATGAAAATTGGGAGGTCGTGAAAATAAAGCCTACAGCTCAACAGCGAAGGCAGGCTAGGAAACATCTCCTCAAGCTCAAACGGCAAGAGAAGACCCAGCCAAAACTAGAGGTCAAAGAAAGGCAGAGGCTTCCTCTACCGCTTCACTGGAGGTAACAAAAACATCCCTTCCAGAGACTTCAAAGGGGGTAAGGAAATTCACTCTCAGTGATTTCATGCCACCTCAATTCAGAGAAGCCATGCAGGAGACATCATACTCTTGCAATTCGGTAGTTGGATTCTCCATTGATGGATACGAGTCCAGCGACACCGATGATGGATTTGAATCCAACTACACAGATGAGTGGGAGGAGTCCCTTGAAACAGGAGAATATCTCTCCGATGAAGAATGGGTTCCTGAGTCTCATCTTATGCCAATAATCTGGTATAAACCCCTTACAGCCACAAGGATCCTGGTCTGATGATGAAGAAGACCAAGAGGCTGTACAAGAAAATGCTGCTAACCCAGCATCTCTCATTACTCCAGTGGAAATCAACAATATTGAGCCACAAAGAGATGATGAAGAAGAAGATCCGGCTCCCATGCCTGATCTTGAAGAATATGCAAGGATCTTGCAGCGACTCGCTCTAGAACAAGAGCAAGAACGCGTCAACGAGCCTCCTCGCAATCCAGAGCCTGAAGTCCCTGAAGACCATCAGGTACATCCTCCCTTAACTCCTGAAAATGGAGAAAATTGCTGGATAGACGATCCTCTTACATCCGAGGATGGGTCTGACTCCGATCAGGCAACGTCTCCTGTCAGAGCTTCCTGTAATGTGATAATTCGGGATTATAGCTCTTCCGAAGCATCGTCTGATGAGAGCACTTACACTCCGACGACGCCTAGCAATATATCTTCTGGAGCCACCTCGTCTCACGTGACTTTCACTGAGATGACACCCTCTCAGGTTTCTTCTCCTGAGACTGTGACTTCAAAGTTCACACCCTTCCTGACTGAAGACTTCCAGCTATTGATGCTTTGGGACGATGAATTAGTCAACGAAGAAGAAAGATTGCTGGATGCTGTTCAGGACTTGTTCCCGGAAAATGCTCCATGCAACACAATCACTGAGGATGGTAACTCTGCTGCTGATGCATCCTCAGCAAATGAAAAACGACAGCCTCTTGATCCTGAAGACAATCTTCCAAACGAAGACCCTTCTCAAGAAGCTCTCGAAGTTGGTAGAGGCACCCGCTCAGGTCGGGACTACCACAAAAATTACAACCAATCTTCCTTTACATATGTAAATCCTTCGGGAAAAGATGTTGTAAGCGCCCCTAGTGGCAACAATGATGAACATGCAGGCCTTAAGGAGGCTTTCAAGTATGACTTGATTGAACACTTCAAGCACATACCTGCACGTCTGCACATCCTAGATTTGTTGCGAATGTCTTCGCACACTCGTGATAATCTCATCTCAGAATTACAAAAACTGAATGAGGATGTCGACAAACATGCCCCGCAAGTCCTCCAAATTGAAATGGATTACCGGGTCAAAAACTCAGAAGCCTCCTCAAAGGGAGAAAAGAAGAAAACTGAGGGATCATTCATTGAATGCCTCTCGGTTAAAAAAGCAGCCAGTGCAACCATCGCCTTCACAAAGGACGACCTCCTACTTGGCGAAACCAGGCATAACCGACCCCTGTACTTCACAGGGTATATCAAGGAAATGCCTATGCATAGAGTTCAGATCGACCCAGGTTCTGCGCTCAACCTTATCTCCACATCGGCTCTTGAAGAGTTGGGCATCCCACCCAGCAAACTGAGCCACACATCTGTATCTATCTTTGGATACGATGGGAGTACTCAAAGGCCCATCGGCAAAATCAGGTTCAAATTGCAGATCGGTGATCTTATCTCTGAGGTCACAGTGTATGCAATAAAGACCCCTATCAATGCTACAACATCCTTCTCGGACGCCCTTGGATCCATGAGAATGGTGTTGTCCCTTCAACTCTACATCAATGCATCAAGTTTGTTGGCGACGACGGCATGATACATCGAGTCTTTGCGGATAGAAAAACCCTTCAAAGGTAAAGAAATCCACTTCGCAAACTCACAAATGTATGAAGGTGAAAAAGAAGAGAGGAGAAGCATACAGCATCCTTTGCCGAAAATCTCCAGAAAGATAAAGGCAAAGCTCCTCAACAATCACCGGAAGAAAACAAACCATCCGGTAAATGTGAAGAGAGCATGCAAACTCCCTTCATCATCTCCCTCAAATCTTCAAAACCTTTGGTTATCACAACTAAAGTGAAGAAGGCAAAACAAAAGCCTGGGGGCAAATTTGTTGTCTCTTTCGTGTCTATCATGCAAGACACGGACTCGGATTCAGAGCCAGAAGACGACACATCGTCAAGCCAAGCTAACACTCAGCAAGTTCAGCCTGCTCTTACTCCAATGGAGACAACTTCTGACATAGAAGATCCTACGTCAGCTTCCTTCGTTGTTTCCAGCAACCTTCAGCAAAGGAAAAACACGATCTTCTTCCATAGATCGGATGCTTCTTCATCAAACTCCATGCTTGAACCTTTCCAAAATAAAGGTACGCCTCAACTATCCTTATACAGTTCTGTGGCACAAGCTATTATGAAGAAAATGGGCTATGACGCTCAAAACCCAGTCGGTTTTGGGAGAAGGACGCGGTATTCTCACGCCATTGGGCCCGTCTTGACCAAAAGCCAGCTGGAAGATTGGAGACTCTACGGCTATGTAGAAAAGTCTTCACACGGGTTAGGGTATGATCCTGACACTCCCTTGAGACAGTTGACACAAAGGCTTAAAAGTCAATATACTGACCAAGCCTCAACATCTCAAGTCCATGAAGACATCGATCTCCCTGGATATCTCTTTGATGAGTCACCTGACAAAGATCCAGGAAGCTCATCCAATTGGCACGATTTCTCCGAAAATGAAGAGGAGTTGTCCGATGGAACAGACGTGTGGACTTCTGACTCAGAAGAACCCTCATCTCCAAAAGAAGTAGCCTACTTCGACTCGGTTTCAACAGGCGATTGGGATCATCTCATAGCAAGCCTTGGGAAAATTACCGATCAAGAAGACCCGTGGAAAGGAACAAAACCTTGGTCTGGAAATGCCCTTGAAACCCCAGAAGGTTTCGTTGAGCTGGAAGCCTCCGAAAATATTGTGGAGGAACCACCTTCGAACCTTCCAACAGAAGATCCTGTTCAAAAGATAGACTTGGGAACACCAGATAACCCACGTCCTGTATTCATAAGCAAGAATATAAAGGATGATGAGTTACCCCGAGTATATCGCTTTTCTTCGTGAGTTCGTTGATTGCTTTGCATGGTCTTATGCTGAAATGCCAGGCTTAGACCCCAAAATAGCAGTTCACAAACTCAATCTTCAAGAAGACATCAAGCCTGTCAAGCAAGGCCAAAGAAGATTCCGTCCAGACGTGATGGATAAAATTGAACAAGAAGTTCAAAAACTCAAAAGCGTCGGCTTCATCCGTGAGGAACAACATCCTGAATGGTTGGCCAACATTGTCCCCGTGACAAAGAAAAATGGGCAGATCAGGGTCTGTATTGATTATAGAGACCTGAATGGCGCATGCCCAAAAGATGAATTTCCGCTCCCCATACCAGAGGTAATGATTGATAATACCTGTGGATTCGAGCGAATGACATTCATGGATGGTTTCTCTGGCTACAATCAGATAAAGATGCATCCTGAGGATGAAAAACATACATCCTTTCGAACCCCATTTGGCGTGTATTGCTACACTGTCATGCCATTCGGTTTGAAGAATGCTGGTGCCACATATCAGAGGGCTATGATGAAAATATTCCAAGATATGCAGCACAAGACGGTTGAATGTTACGTTGATGATCTCGCCGTCAAAAGCAAAAGAAAAGAAGATCATCTCGAAAACCTTCGAGAAGTCTTCCTCCGGCTTCGCAAACACAAACTGCGAATGAATCCATTGAAATGCTTCTTCGGCGTCTCGTCGGGTAAGTTCCTCGGATTCTTAGTTCGGAAAGCTGGAATAGAGCTTGACCCCATAAAAGTCAAAGCCATTCTAGAAATGCCCTCTCCAAGAACCTTGAGAGAACTCAAAGGGCTTCAAGGGAGATTGGCCTACATCAGACGGTTCATCTCCAATCTTTCGGGGAAATGTCGTCCATTCTCCCGGTTGATGAAAAAAGGTGTAAACTTTGTCTGGGATGCTGACTGTGAAGCTGCTTTCCAAGACATCAAGTCATACCTGACAAAACCTCCAGTGTTAGCTGCTCCTACCACTGGAAAACCATTCATCTTGTACACAAGAGCCCTTGATCACTCTCTGGGAGCTCTGCTTGCGCAAGAAAATGATCAAAAAAAAAGAAGCTGCTCTATATTACCTCAGCCGCATGCTAGTAGGTGCAGAGCATCGCTACTCTCCAGTCGAAAAAGAATGTCTTGCAGTGATGTTCGCCGTACAAAAGCTGCGTCACTACTTGCTTTCCAACACAGTCTACTTGGTCTCGAGGGTCAACCTCTTGAAGGTCCTTATCACAAAGGCAGGTTCTCTCAATGCTCGACTGGCAAAATGGTCCATCCTTCTGTCACAATTTGATATTAGGTATATACCACAAAAAGCAATCAAAGGGCAAGCTCTAGCAGACTTCCTCGCAGAGCATCCATTGCCTAAAGATTCTCCACTCAGAGATGATCTCCCAGACGAACCAGTCTACAATGTGGAGACTTTCTCACAAAGTGCCTCCTGGGACATGTACTTTGACGGTGCAACCAGGACAAATGAAAAAAGACAGCTGATCTCGGGAGTTGGCATCCTCTTTGTTAGCCCCGACAAATACATGATTCCACACGCTTTCTCGCTACTGGAACCATGCACAAACAATGCAGCTGAATATCAAGCTCTGATCTTAGGATTGGAACTCGCCATCGAATCCGGTATCACCATGCTGGAGGTCTTTGGAGACTCTCAACTGATCGTCAACCGGATGAATCAGAAATTTGAAGTCAGGAAGCCAGATCTGTTGCCTACTACAACAAGGCACAGTCACTTCTGCAAAAGTTTGACATCTGTCACATCACCCACATTCGTAGAGGTGAAAACATACGTGCAGATGCCCTAGCCGGACTTGCCGCATCCATGGCAATCCAGGAAGGGGAAAACATGCAAATCACAGTGTGCGAAAGGAGAATCCTTCCTCCTCTTAACACACACCAAGCAGTTGCTGAATGCCACCAAGTGGTCGGATGTCGGATTTCAATCCTTCAAACTTCAATTGGCGACTGGAGGGATCCGTTCATTGATTACATTATGTTCGGAATCCTACCTGAAGATCCAAAAGAACGGGTAAGCATCCAAAGGCGAACCCCAAGCTTCCATTTCGATATTCCATCAAAAATCCTTTACAGGAAATCCTTCAACGGAGTACTTCTACGCTGCTTGTCACAACAAGAGGCTGAAGAAACACTCAAAGAAGTTCATGCTGGTCTTTGTGGAGCTCATCAGACTGGACCTAAGCTCTATGATCAGATAAACAGGTTAGGGATATTACTGGCCTACCATGGTAGCTGACGCAATGCAATTTGCTAAGCGCTGCCAACAATGCCAAGTTCATGGAGATTACATTCACATGCCTCCAGAATGGCTGCATCCTACAGCGATCTCATGGCCTTTCGAAGCCTGGGGTATGGACATCATAGGTCCTATTTCTCCCCCTTCAAGCAAAGGTCATCGCTTCATCTTCGCCGCTACGGATTATTTCTCCAAGTGGTCAGAAGCATTTGCGTTTAACGAAATGAAGACCTCGTCAGTCCTTCAGTTCCTGCGCACCAACATCATTTGTCGTTTCGGCATACCCAAAAGATTCGTCCATGATAACGGACCACAGTTCCGGGATCATCGATTCTACAGGTTCTGCGACAAATACAAAATTCAAAGCTGTCCTTCGACTCCATACAATCCGGCAGCAAACGGGTTAGCAGAAGCTTTCAACAAGACACTCTGCAAAATCCTCAAAAAAATGGTCTCTAACCACAAAAGAGACTGGAGCGACAAAATGTCTGAAGCTTTGTGGGCCTATCGAACCACCGTTCGAGGACCAACCCATAGCACACCATTCTCCTTGGTCTATGGATGCGAAGCTGTCGTGCCCTTGGAAGTACAAATTCCTTCCTTGAGGGTATCCTTGCAAAATGACATGACTCAAGAAAGCAATGTCAAATTGCGACTCCATGAGCTGGACAATCTCGATGAGAGACGGCTCGAAGCTCAACAAAGCATTGAACTTTACCAAGCACGTATGGCAGGATCTTTCGATAAAAAGGTCAGGCAACGCGCCTACAAAAAGAGTGACTTGGTTCTTGCGGTTAAAAAGACCAATGGTCTTCGCTCACAAGTCCAAAGGCAAATTGAGCCAAAATGGGAGGGACCCTACGTCATCGATAAGGTTTTCTCTAATGGCGCATACGCACTCCTAAACATGGAAGGTGACAGATGTATGCTGCCCATCAACGGCAAGTTCTTAAAGCGGGTACTACCCTTGAAGACTTACCCAACTGGGTAAGAGCAATGCCTGTACGGCCAAAACCGGTTTCCAGGTACACGCTCGCTAAACCCACCATCTTTTTTAGAATTTTCATATCAAATGTTGAAATTTCTAGAAATCTAAAACAATGCTTACTTTCATCGTTTCATTGTTAAAAAAAATATATATATATATATTCAAGTTTAGGAACCTTTCCCTAACTTGACCAAAATTTTCAACCCTTGAACCCAAAATTCATGGTTTGAAACAAAATCCGGATTCAGGGATTTCCACCCTAGTCCACCCCTGCCTTTTACCGCCAAAAATGGTCTTAGGTCAAAACTTATGACCCTCGTGTCTTTAAACAAAAAAAAAAAGGTTTTTCAAAAAACCGCGAGGAAGCGACGCTTAGTCGATACTCGCACAAATCGGAAGCAAGCGAACCACGTTCGACACTTCCAAAATCGCAAGGAAGCGACATTTCGTCGGTACTTGCAAAAATCCAAAACTGTGGAGATGCAACATTTCAGTTGATATCCATAACCCAAAGGTTCAAAAAACCTAAAAAACTGTGGAGACGCAACATTTCAGTTGATATCCATAACCCAAAGGTTCGAGAAAACCACAAAATTCAAAAATCGTGGGGAAACGACATCAAGTCAGTACCCGCAAAACCAAAATTTTTGAAAAGCAAGGATGCGACATTCCATCGATACTTGCACCCAAATCCGCGAGGATGCGACATTCCATCGATACTCGTAACCGAATGAGCAAGGATGCGACATTCCATCGATACTTGCAAGAACATTCAGCAGGGAGGCGACTTTTAGTCGATACTTGCATTTTTTGAAAACCAAACCGGCTATAAATTGCCATCAAAACAGGCTATAAATGCCACAAACCGGCTATAAATGCCATCAAAACAGGCTATAAATGCCACAAACCGGCTATCGATGCCACTAAAACAAAACCGGCTATCAATGCCACAAACAAAAAACTTGGATTTCAAAAAAAAAATAAAACGGCTATCAATGCCACCAAAACAAAACAGGCTATCAATGCCACCAAAAACCGGCTATAGATGCCACAAAACAAACCGGCTATCAATGCCACCAAAACAATTCGGCTATCAATGCCACCAAAAACTTGCTATAGATGCCACAAAAAAAAAAACTCGGCTATCAATGCCACAAGAAAAGCTGGCTCTCATGCCAAAATTGGCTTCCATGCCACAAACAAAAACCTGGCTTTCATGCCAAAACAATCACTGACAAAAGATTTTCACAAAATGACAACCTTTTGATCAAATCCCATTTAGCAATTACTTTTATCACAAAAAGATTCAAGTGAGCGTAGGGATTGTTGGAATTTGAGATGCATTGAGTTGAATCTTGAAGCATTGGTGTGTTTGGTGTCTCAAGCATCAAATTGTATTGGAATTATTGTCAACACTATGTCTCAATCATGTGTTGAAAGAGTGGAAGTGATAGAGCTCAAGAAGAATGAAAAAGGAAAACAGTGAAGAAAATCAGTTTTCCTGGTGCAGTATACCCGGTCGACCGAGCCCTCAGGATGTCGACTCGAGCATGAAGAAAGTGCAAAATCAGAGCTCTCAGTTATTTTCGTGACACAGTGTGTCTTCGGTCGACCGAGCCCTCAGGATGTCGACCGAGCTCGATAAGTGACTATTTCCAGATAGTGTATGATGTCGACCGAGCACAGCATGATGTCGACCGAGCACGGGAACCAGAGTTGCGCAGAATTAGAAGTTTTGCACGAAAATTCAGCACAGTTATCTAATTTGTTTGGGACTCTTTCTAAACGAATTGTAGCCCGTTTTAAACACAATTAGGGGTTACTAAAACCTATATAAAGGCATGTATGGGTCGTTCTAAAGATACACCAGAGAGAGAAGAAGAGAAGAGAAAAGAGAGAGAGTTCTTGAGAGAAAGCTGGTGCTGTTGCTGTGTTGCTGTTGTGCTACATCTTTCTACAGCAAGTGTGGACGAATTTGAAGCCTCATGAAGATGGTATTTTCGTTCATAAGATAAGTCTCTCTTTTATGCTTTAGATTTCTATTTGTAAGGGATTGAGAGAGAGAGAATTGTAGAGGGGAAAGGGCTGTAGATCAGTTTATCTTCTTTGCTGTAATCATCAAGTTGGTGCTTGGTGTTTTGGGGTTTGGTGATCCTGTCTGTGGGTGCAGACAAATTGTAAAGGGAGTTGTAGCTTCCTAGATAGTTGGTGCTATCTGAAACCTAAGGGAGTCGGTGCTTCCTAGATAGTTGGTGCTATCTGAATTTAAGGGTTGGTGCTCTTTGTCGTCGGTGCGACTAAATAAGATTCAGACCTGTACCGGATTGTTGTTCGGACGGGATTGAACCGTGGACGTAGCCTTTTGGTGAACCACGTAAAATCTGGTGTCAATTGTGTGGTTTGATTTGAATTGTTGTTAGCAAGGACCTGGTTAAAAGAGATCACTGATTCACCCCCCCTCTCAGTGATCACGAGATCTAACAATTGGTATCAAAGCATAAGGTTTCCCTTGATAAGCTTAACACGCTAAGGGTGATCTTTGTCAAATCACATGGCAACCAGCACAGCGAATATGAAAGCACCGTTGTTTGATGGTTCTAATTACACCTTTTGGAAGATTAGAATGCAGGCCTTCATCAAATCACTTGGCTATGATGTCTGGGAGACTGTCAGAGTCGGTTACAATTCTGCCATTGTACCCACTGATGCTGCAACGAAGAAGTTAGCAGACAACGACTCTAAGGCGCAGAATGCACTCTTTAGCGGCCTTGTTGACAGCGAGCTGATCAAAGTTATAGCATGCAAGACAGCCAAGGAAATCTGGGATAAGCTGAAAAGCATCCATGAAGGAGATGAGAAGATCAAAGAAGCGAAATTGCAAACTCATCGCTCCCAATTTGAGTCTCTTCGCATGGAGGATAGCGAGAATGTTGATTCTTACATGCAACGGGTGAATGAAGTCACGAATGACATTCGTGGACTAGGAGAGGAGATTAAAGAACCAGTCATCGTCAAAAAGGTTCTAAGATCTCTCCTTCCCCGGTTTGATTCTAAAGTCTCAGCCATAGAAGAAGCCAAAGATCTGAACGAGTTTTCAATGGATGAGCTGCATGGTTCTCTCACTGCCTATGAGATGCGCATAGGTAAGACGTCTTCATCGGATAGAGAAGCGGCCTTCAAAGTTCAGAAAAAGGCAAAAGAGATTGCTGGTCATGATTCTGATGATGATGAGCTTGAGGCTCAATTTATTAGAAGGCTGAAGAAAGGAAGCAATGGCAAGTATAAAGGGAAGCTACCCTTTAAATGCTTCAATTGTGGCGGTGTTGGCCACTTTGCTGCGAAGTGCCCGCTGAAAGAAGACAATGATAATGACTCTTATGTTGATAAGAGTAAATGGAAGAAGAATTTCAGAAAGAAGGGCAAAGCAAAGAGCTTCATCAGTCAGCATAATGACAGCACGTCTGAATCTTCGGACGATGATGAATCAGTCGAGGCGACTGAAGCACTCTTCATGGTTACTATTGAAGAAGACGATGAGCAAGAGCTGGAAAACGAAGAGGAGGCTGAAGTGAATCTTGAAGAAGAGCTCATTGCTGCACTTGAGGAGCTTAGCAAGGAGCGAAGATCAAGTAAGAAAAATCTGAAACTTCTTCATGAATCTGAAATTTCAGTTATTGCTTTGAAAACTGAATTAGAAGAGTATAAAAGAATGGTAGATGTCCTAGAAATACAAATCTGTACCAAAACTGAGGAAGTGATGAAACTTGAGAATGAAATCCTTGGAGCAAGGACTGAAAATATGCAAATGAAACAAAAGCTCAAGGAGTTTCAAGCTATCAATGGTACATTGAAGCTGAATGAAATTTTGAAAGTTCAAAGACCCCCTCACTTCAGATTTGGAATAGGATTTGAGAATGGAGAATCTTCTAAGGTTACACCTTCTGAAGAGACGGTGTTTGTAAAGCAAGTTACTACACCTTCCAATTCTGTGAAGCCCACACTGCCTAGAAAAGAGCCCATTCAAGTGAGAAAGGACATGAAGCCTAACCAGCCATATAAAAGATACAAATTTTATGGCTATTGTTATCATTGCAATAGGTATGGACATAGAAGGGCAGATTGTAAATTCTATGTGAGAAACAGCCCAGTTGTGAGAAGGAACCCCTTCTCAATCCTACATAGCCACAATATTGAGTGCTACAAGTGTCATAATTTTGGACACATGGCTAGGGATTGTAGGCTGCCTACTGCTAAACCAATTCAGGTTGAAAAGAAACCCAAGTTAGTCAAAACTTGGAGGGCAAAGAAAAGTGCAGAAAAAGGCAAGAAATCTCTCATTGTGCAAACCGCTTTCAATGCACAAAAGAAGACAGCACCATGGGTCCTTGATAGTGGCTGTTCGAGTCATATGACTGGTGATAAAGAAAAATTCATCAAGTTACAGCACTATGAAGGTGGTTCGGTAAAGTTTGGTAACAATGATGGTGCCAAAATTGTTGGAAAAGGTGTTGTTCAGCTGATGGCAAACAAGATCAGATCTGAAGAGGTCTTATATGTGTCTGGATTGAGACACAATCTGTTGAGTGTGAGCCAGATCTGTGATAAGGGCCACGAAATTGTTTTTACAAAGAATGGGTTTGCTATCAAGAAGAGTAGCAACGGCAAAACAGTGGCTACTGGGTCAAGGACAGCTGGAAATCTTTACACCTTGTCAGATGGAGCTGAAAAGACATGCTTATTGAGTCGGTCAGAAGAGAGTTGGTTGTGGCACAAACGTCTTGGGCATCTAAACTTTGGCAACATGTCAAAGATTTGCAATTCAAAGGCTGTTAGAGGTATGGCTACAGTTGAAAAGCCTTCAAACCCCATTTGTGACTCTTGTCAAAAGGGAAAGCAAACGAGGGTAATGTTCAAGACGAAGGAGCATCATACGAAGAAAACCTCTTGAGCTGGTACACACTGATCTCTGTGGACCGATGCGGACTCAAAGCACCAATGGAGATAAGTATTTTATGCTTTGCATTGATGATTTTACTCGCATGACATGGGTATTATTTCTTAAGCATAAACATCAAGCACTTGATCGGTTCAAAGTGTTTAAAGCACAGGTTGAAAACATGCTAGGGAAGCAGATCAAGACGCTAAGGTCTGATCGTGGAGGCGAATTCACATCTGATGAATTCACTAAGTATTGTGAACATCATGGCATCCAAAGACAATACTCAGCCCCTAGAACTCCACAGCAGAATGGAGTTGTTGAGCGCAAGAACCGCACTGTGCAAGAAATGGCACGCACCATGCTGGTTGAAAGTAAGATGGCTGATAAGTATTGGAAAGAGGCGATTCATACGGCTGTTTATATTCAGAATCGTTGCTTGATCAGGCCACATGAAGATAAAACACCTTATGAGCTATGGTTTGGAAGAAAAGCTACAGTCAAGCACTTCAGAGTCTTCGGTAGCAAGTGTTACATCAAGCGGCTCGAACAAAATCCGGGCAAATTTGCAGAAAGAGCCGATGAAGGTATTTTTCTGGGTTACTCATCCTCTAGTAAAGCTTACAGATGCCTTAACAAAAGGACCAGAAAAATTATTGAAAGTGCTGATGTTAGAATTGATGAAAACCATGAGTCAAAGAAGGTAACTCATAATGACAGTCCAGTGTATGAGGACTCGAGTGAGATTGATGATGAAGTGGCTGAACCTGATTCTGAAAAGGCAAAAGATGATTCAGAGGATACTTCTCCTAGAAAGAAAAGTACTTGGGTAGAGCAACACCCTAAGGATCAAATCATTGGAGATCCTGAGGCCGGTGTAAAACTAGACAAAGTGTAGTTAGCAATTACTCACTTGTGTCCACCATTGAGCCCAAGACAGTAGCTGAAGCTAGTCTAGATGAAAGCTGGTTAAAAGCTATGCATGAGGAGTTGGAGCAGATTGAGAAAAACTCCACATGGGAACTAGTCCCTAGACCTACTGATAAGAATGTGATTGGTACTAAATGGGTCTTTCGGAACAAGCTGAATGAAGATGGTCAGGTCATACGAAACAAGGCAAGGTTGGTTTGTAAAGGCTATGCACAAGTTGAAGGCATAGATTTTGAAGAGACCTTTGCACTGGTGGCTCGATTTCAAGCATCACCGACTGAGACGCACCTTACAGCAGTGAAAAGGATATTTCGATATCTAAAAGGTACTATGGAGCTTGGAATATGGTATCCTAAAGGTAAATCCTTTACTCTTGTCGCATACTCAGACGCCGATTGGGCTGGTTGCGTAGATGATCGCAAGAGTACAAGTGGTGGTGCATTCTATCTTGGTGATAGATTGGTAGCTTGGCACAGCAAGAAGCAAGACTCCGTCTCACTTTCGACAGCAGAAGCAGAATATATTGCAGCGGCAACTTGTTGTACGCAAGTGTTATGGATGCGGCAAATGCTCTCTGATTTAGGAGTTCCAACAACAGATCCTACGCCGATCCTCTGTGATAACACTAGTGCAATTCATATCTCCAAGAATCCAGTTCAGCATTCAAGGACTAAGCATGTTGCAATCCGCTATCACTTTCTCAAGGATAAAGTTGCAGATGGTGAGGTAAAGTTGGAATACGTTCCCACTACTGAGCAAGTGGCTGATATCTTCACAAAACCTTTGCCAAAGGAAGTCTTCGAGTATCTCCGAAAGAAATTAGGAGTTACTCATTCTCCTACACCTTAGGAGATGTGCCAGAAAGGGGGAGCAATGAATTCGTTGAATATCTTATTTGCTCCTAGATTGGTCCCTTTGGAATTATTGTCAAAGGGGGAGAAGATTATGCATGGAAAGGTTGTCATCTTGAGAAGGTTATCTGGAGATTGGTATCAAGTTATGCTGAGAAGATTATGCAAGGAAAGACTATATGCATGTTGAAGTTAGTCTTATGCTAAGAAGATGGAAATATGATAGCATGAGGAAGATGGAAGATTGGAATGAAAATTGGTATCAAGATAGTGAATGAGAAGATCATGTTCCAAGGGGAGTTTATTGTTCTAAAAAGGCTCTATGATGTCAACATGTTCCAAGTGTCTGTGTTGAAGTTCCAAGTGTTGCCAACAATTCCAAAGGGGGAGATTGTTGGAATTTGAGATGCATTGAGTTGAATCTTGAAGCATTGGTGTGTTTGGTGTCTCAAGCATCAAATTGTATTGGAATTATTGTCAACACTATGTCTCAATCATGTGTTGAAAGAGTGGAAGTGATAGAGCTCAAGAAGAATGAAAAAGGAAAACAGTGAAGAAAATCAGTTTTTCCTGGTGCAGTATACCCGGTCGACCGAGCCCTCAGGATGTCGACCGAGCATGAAGAAAGTGCAAAATCAGAGCTCTCAGTTATTTTCGTGACACAGTGTGTCTTCGGTCGACCGAGCCCTCAGGATGTCGACCGAGCTCGATAAGTGACTATTTCCAGATAGTGTATGATGTCGACCGAGCACAGCATGATGTCGACCGAGCACGGGAACCAGAGTTGCGCAGAATTAGAAGTTTTGCACGAAAATTCAGCACAGTTATCTAATTTGTTTGGGACTCTTTCTAAACGAATTGTAGCCCGTTTTAAACACAATTAGGGGTTACTAAAACCTATATAAAGGCATGTATGGGTCGTTCTAAAGATACACCAGAGAGAGAAGAAGAGAAGAGAAAAGAGAGAGAGTTCTTGAGAGAAAGCTGGTGCTGTTGCTGTGTTGCTGTTGTGCTACATCTTTCTACAGCAAGTGTGGACGAATTTGAAGCCTCATGAAGATGGTATTTTCGTTCATAAGATAAGTCTCTCTTTTATGCTTTAGATTTCTATTTGTAAGGGATTGAGAGAGAGAGAATTGTAGAGGGGAAAGGGCTGTAGATCAGTTTATCTTCTTTGCTGTAATCATCAAGTTGGTGCTTGGTGTTTTGGGGTTTGGTGATCCTGTCTGTGGGTGCAGACAAATTGTAAAGGGAGTTGTAGCTTCCTAGATAGTTGGTGCTATCTGAAACCTAAGGGAGTCGGTGCTTCCTAGATAGTTGGTGCTATCTGAATTTAAGGGTTGGTGCTCTTTGTCGTCGGTGCGACTAAATAAGATTCAGACCTGTACCGGATTGTTGTTCGGACGGGATTGAACCGTGGACGTAGCCTTTTGGTGAACCACGTAAAATCTGGTGTCAATTGTGTGGTTTGATTTGAATTGTTGTTAGCAAGGACCTGGTTAAAAGAGATCACTGATTCACCCCCCCTCTCAGTGATCACGAGATCTAACAGGGATAACAAAAAAAAATCAAATCCCATTTAGCAATTACTTTTATCACAAAAAGATTCAAGTGAGCGTAGGGATAACAAAAAAAAAAATCAATCCCATTTAGCAATTACTTTTATCACAAAAAGATTCAAGTGAGCGTAGGGATAACAAAAAAAAAGAGTACCAAAAAATACATGTGGTACCAAAAAAAAAAGAAAGTGTTCACAAGCACTACAAAAAAAAGAGTACCAAAAAAATACATGTGGTACCAAAAAAAAAAGAAAGTGTTCACAAGCACTACAAAAAAAAAAAAAAAGTACCAAAAAAAAATACAAGTGGTACCAAAAAAAAAGAAAGAAGGATGGTTTCTGTATACAGGAGCTCAATAAAAAATGGTCTCTAGCCAAGAGTTCAGCTCCTTAAGCAAACTTTTGGCCTCATCCGTCAAGGATTCCAAGGCACGTTTCTTCAGGAACCTGCCATGAGATGCTGGGGTGGGCTGTAACCCTTCTTCTGCACTGGGAAGCTTCCCTCGAGCGGTTTTCCATTGTTTGTTCTCATCAGATTTCCTTTTGAGAACTCGAATGGCATCCGCAACTCGATGAATCAGAGCAGTCTCCCTTTCACGAGCCTCTGTTATTTCAGTCCACTTGGCAGCGACCTGTGCCTGCAGATGCTCAAGACGTTTCCTGGCCTCATCGACCTCCCTATCAAGGATGTTAAGGTCATGTGTCAGCCTAATGATGGTTATCTCTTCTAAGTTCCTCTCTCGGACTGCCTGCTTCTTGCTTTCTGTAGCCTCATCCAGGTCAGATTGAGCCTTATCCGCAGGGTCCAAGAACATCTCCTTGAAGAACTGGTCATCAGCCAAACTCACGGTCTCAAACCACTTGTCACCCAGTGCAATGATCCTATCAACGATCGCCCTGGCACCTGTGACATCCAGACCAGCCTCTTCAGCATCGCTGAGAATCTCCTGCACATGCTGGATCATGCCAAATCCGACTTCCAAGTGCCCAGAAAAGAGAGTCTCAATCCAAGAGCTCACAACTCGCACCACCACCTTCTTCGCAAAAAGAAGAGATGGCCCAGCTGAGGATTCGCCCAACTCCGTTGGTCGGCTACTCATGTCATCATCTGTTGAAAGAGTGACAAAAGAACTCTTTCCAGCTGAAGCTGCTCCTGCTCGGGAAGGAATCTCAGCGCGAGGAATCTCCTCAATATTGTCAGAGCTGGTCCCAGGAATCTCTACCTCTGGATCAACCTCTGGCATCTCTTGCTCTGGAAGCAACGGATCCTCCTCTGCCACTTCAAAACCTGCAAAGGAAACACAAAAAGGTATAAATATGACCCTGTTTGAAAATCATTATCAGAGTTATAACTACAAAATACCTTCTTCGACGACTGGTGGAACACTTTCCTCCTCCATGAACTCATCGGAAGCATCATCAACATTTGCGTCTATCGATGGTTCAAAGTCATCGGAATCCTGTGGCAAGTCAGCTAAAAAAAAAAAAAATGTGTTAGCAAGCCAAGTCACAAACAAAAAACAAAGAGCAAAAGAAGTCGTACCAATTGGAGATTTTGGATTTACTCCAGAGTCCCTCGGTTCTTCTTCAGGTGCCTCAACAGGATCCATCACCACCTCATCGGTTGGGACCTCAGGCATCACCAAGTCTTCCTCTGCTAAAAAAAAAAAAAAAAAAAGAAACTTTCTCTAAAAAAAAAGAGGGGAAAGAAAACAAAAAAAAAAAGAGAAAGAAAAGAAACTCTCTCAAAAAAAAAGGGGGAGGGAAAGAAAAAAAAAAAGAGAAAAAAAGAAAAAAAAAAACGGGCTGGCCCACAGGCCACGTGGCCGTACGGCCAGATCCGTACGGATCTGTCCGTACGGCCCACACAATAAAAAAAAACATGAAAAAAAAAAGAGAAAAGAAAGCAAAAAAAAAAAAACGTGTGAAAAAAAAAGAGAGGCAAACACGTGAAAAAGAAAAAAAAAGAAGAAAAGAAAAGAAAGAAACAAAAAAAAAAGAAGAAGAAAGAACTTTTTTTCCTACAATGAAGTTTTCTTGAAAAAAAAAAGGGAGAACTTACTTGAAGCCATTGATGGAGAAGAAGAAGAAAACTCTTGAAGATCTTGAAGAAGAAAAGCTCTTGGTCTTGAAGCCCTCTTGAGATTATTGCAAAAGAAAGTAATAAGAGCAAGAGATCCAATTTTCTCCTTGCTTTTATAGAGGAGAGCAAACCAAAGAAGGAAAGAAGAAAGAGGTAAGTGTTACTAATTAGTAACCTTACCAAAAGAAAGAAATTAGAAAGATTCTTTCCCAAAAGAAAGATATCTTGAGATATCCTATCCCAAAATAAAGGGATCTTGAGAGATTTTCTCCTAAAATCAATCTATGACGGATTCTTTCCCAAAAGAAAGATATCTTGAGATATCCTATCCCAAAATAAAGGGATCATGAGAGATTCTCTCCAAGTAAAGATATTCTTAGATATTCTCAATCCAAATGAGATATTTTTGGATATTCTTTACAAAAATGACACCATATGAGATCTAAGCCATTTCAAAAGCTCAAGGTCCCATGGGTTAGCCCATATGAGCCAGGTTTGATCACCTAGGCACAAAAAAAAAAATTTTGGGCTTTTAGTCAAAGAAAAATCCCTCTTACCAAGAGCATACAAAAATGGTTCCATGCCTCTTTTGAGTTGATTGGACCATACAAAAGAAAATTCCAAGCCCCATGAGCTTCCAAAAATCAAACCATCAAACCTCATCTACCAAATTGAGCCAAATTCTTGAAATTGACATTCCATCAAACCAAATCCTGGTCCCCTAACTTGCCACATACAGCCTGTTAGGTCACAAGACCAAAACCAAAAACCAAAACCTGATCCCCTAACTTGCCACATACAGCCTGTTAGGTCACAAGATCAAAACCAAAATTGATCCCCCAACATTCCACATACAGCTTGTTGGGTCACACGATCAAAACCAAACCCGACCCCCTAACCTGCCATATATAGCCTGTTAGGTCACAAGGTCAAAACCCAAATCCACATCCCTGATGTCATCTTCAAAACTTTGCCTCGAGATGGTACGTGATCCCTTTCACTATCATAAAATTCCCCTGGAAGCTCAAAAGGCTACAAATACCAAAAGAAAGATTGCTCAAAGACTCTTGGTCAAGTCACAGGCTCTCCTTCAAAAATCTCTTCGAGGCACATCGACTACAAAAGTTAAGCAACTCGCCGCTGTACCTCGAGGGGGCATTTGTTGACACCAAAAATGTCACTTTGCCTCATCAAGATCCGAAGAGCTACATGAAGTCGCAACCTGCCATAAATAGGCAATGCTGCTTCCAAAAATCAAATCTTGTCAGAATCAAACAAAAACTGCAAGATTCTTCCAGACAGCCAAAAGAGGAGTACACAAGAAGTTTCAAGCCATTTCAAGATCATTTGGCCTAACTTCGCTTCTCCGACAGCCAAATCAAGCCTCTCGGCGGTAAAGCTCTCCGGGACCATGATTTCCAAGACAGAACCTATGGATCATCTTAAAATGACTCCAATAGGTTCCCTGTCAAATTTCAAGTCAATCGGACATCGGTTGACCGCACATCAAACCGCGACATCTTCATCGCGACAAAAAGCAAGTCTGCAGGTGATAGGACCCCAAACGGCTTCGAAACTCAAACAAAAGCCTATGGTTGGTCTTATTTATTGCTCAGGAGGCTTCACACCAAATTTCAGGTCATTCCGACATCGTTTGACCCAGTTTCAGCTTTTGACAGAAAATCGGCAGCTCTGCGCGACAAAGTCTTCGGCTTTCTCAGGAAATTGGAAACTTTGCAAAATAAAATGCAAGGATTCTCATCAGGTTTCTTACAAAGAAATCAGGCCAATAAATGGTCAAAATGTCAAGGAAAAGTACAGAAGAAAAAAGAATCAGAAAAAAGCAAAAACGGACGCAAAACGGGACCATAAAGGGGGAAAACCCCCCAGGGTCGCAGACCCCTGCGACCCTGGGCCAGGGTCGCCGGCGACCATGGACCCCGGGGTCGCCGGGGAAAGCCCCGGAAACCCCGGTTTTCGCCATTTTTTTCGCGATTCGAGGAGCCCAGCCTCTGGTACTTTCCAAAATTCATGCTTTTGAGACACCAAGTCCTCTGATATCCGTCCAAAACATGGGTAAAACATCAAGAGTATCGAAGACAGTATTGATCGCCACCCGGTCAACCAAAAAAAGTGTGCTTTCCACCCGACCGATCGAGAAATCGACAGGACAGATGGCACCGACCCGCTGTTGGCAACAAACATCTGAAATTACATGGTCATCTGATGTCGATCTACATGAAGACCCATCGATGATCATCAACAGAAGAATTCCAAAAGACGTGGCACGGCCCGCGACTCTTCAGCTGCTCGGCGACCACTTAATGTGATTAATTGACTAGCTTTATTACAGTCATTAATCCATTTCTTTGGACGGCCCAATCAGAAGCAAGCATTCGGGAGTTACAAGTCAAGAGATTCATGGCATTTAAACCATGAAACTCCTCCCATCATGGCGATTAAAGGCGATTAAATGCCCTCAATCTCCTCCGGCCAATCAGAAGCCAAGAAAAAGGAGTTACAAATAAACAATTCAATTTTGTAACTCCTCCCATTATGCGGCTTAATGACAATAAAGGCCCATAAACCCACCTAAAAGGCTACCTAAAAGCCTATAAATAGGAGGGCTCTCCAAGAAGAAAAGGACACAGAGAAAATCGAAAAAACACACAACAAACATCAGACAGCAGTCAGAAATCCAAAGAAAAGAAAAAGAGAGAAAACTCTGCGGAAGTTCTACACCGGCCACCGCAACAAGGTGATAAAAGTCCCTTGGGGGGTACCCCCCCCCCCCAAGGTCCTTGCCTTCTCCTCCTGCCTCCAATGGCTTAGATGTGGCTTTTCAGCCCGTCTACTCGGTTTTTTATTGGACATAGGACCTTCCTTTGGTCTTTGTCTTCTAAAAACCCGAGGTTATAGCCAAGCCAAGCGAATCAAATAGCATCGTCTGTTCTCATCTGCATGGATGATGGCGAAGCCCACATATGGCTTGCGACCGTCAATCTAAACGAGTCCCCCACAATCTCCTGAGAAGTTAGATCCTCCTTTTCTTGCTTTTCATTGTAGTTTGTATTTTTTTAAAAGAGACAAAAATTACAACTCTTGTCTTTCATTATTGATAAAAATTGTAAATCGGCTATAAATGCCAAAAATCGGCTATAAACGCCAAAATCGGCTATAAACGCCAAAAATCAGCTATAAACGCCAAAATCGGCTATAAATGCCAAAAAAATCGCCTTTCACGGCAAATCAAGAAAATGTCTCTTTTCTTAAATATATGTGCAATGGAAAACTTGAAAGAAGTTGATTTCCTTTTTACTTGCGAAGGTTGATCTCCGGATCACCACTTGTAATTCCAAGTAAAATAGAAAATCTGGCACACCCACAAAAAAAGAAATGTTGATGCACGCCCCTGCCCCCCGGTTACGAAAGGGTCGGACCCGACGGACTCCCACGTCCGCCGACCTCGGTAGGAACCAAGCAGGAGCGCGGTCCATCAAAAGTTAAACCCAAAGGTTCCCACACAACACACGGGCGCCCGGCCCTCGTCAAGCCTAAGTCAATGATTCTCAAAACTTCCCAAAGCTATTCAAACATTCTAATCTAGCTTAAGAAAATAAGCTAATCATCCACTAATCCCACTTATCAACTAATCACGATTAAAATGAATTTAAATATTCCAAACCTGTGTCGGGGTCTGACATCGCTAGAATTTACAACTTTAGAAAATTACATAAATTCCTATGTCTCTACGATGAGGCTTACATGGTAATCTAAACATGGAAATAAAAAGGGCGGTATGGAAATTCATCATGCCTTGCCCTAACGGGAAACCAAGAAAACCATGATGCCTTTTACACTTAGCCTTAAATAAACCATATAACCATAAAAGAAAACAAAAAGACTTGTGGGCCATAAGGAGAGGACATAGATAATCTGCAAGTTAGTATCTCATACAACCAAACAACTCACAAAAACATGGTTGCCAAATCATAATTGGAAGACAAGTTGCTAAGAGAAAAAATTTGGACAAAAAAACCAAAACTTATTGCTTGAGTTCAGCTGGCCGAGCTGCCCAGTTCCGCTGCCGAGCTAGTTAGTTCGGCTAGCCTAATTGGCCAGTTCGGCTGACCGAACCGACGAACCCAAAAATTTGGATTTTCACAGAATTTGCTTCCGACTTATCCCAAAGTGTTCCTAATGATCCCAAATACCTTCCAATGGCTTCATACCATCCTTCCATCATAATTAAACCTTTTGTGACATTCCAAACATGGATCTACTACAAAAAAGTTAAGCAAAGCCATTATTAATATGATCCTTAAATAGCCCTAGTTCTATCCTCTTTGCATCTCACACAAAGATTAGATCTAGATAACTGATCTAACATGATTAGAGATGAGGTATGACTCTGATACAATTGGTTGGAAATTATGTGGGCCTCTAAAATAGGTTTTAAAAACTTTTGACCAACTTGATGCAGTGATCAACTATCCATAAGGCGACTAAACCGATCCAAGATGCATACCCTCAATCTCAGCCATCATGATCAGTAAAAAACATCTATCTACAGATAGAAACATCAACTAACAAAACAATAATCTACAACATGCATGAAGTAGATTATACATTTGGAGCTCGTTGTGCTCTAATGGAGAAGTTGCGTCTTTCTTTGATGATGAAACTCTTTCACTAATCAAGTTAAGATCTCCAAGACCTTATGATCTGCCATGCTATATCCCGTTATTAAATTCTCTTTTCAGGGAGATGGGTGGGATCTCCGAAAAGAAAACTGCTAGAAACTAGAAGGAAACTAGAAGAGGGGGAGAGAGAGAAGTAGTAAGCAACTCTTGCACACCTAAAAGGGGCTGGGCGTGAATCTCCTTGGGGATTCTCTAGTGAGGAAGTCTAGCCCCCTTGCACCTCCTTTTATTGCTTTTTGTAACTCCCACTTATTAATTTCTATTAGAAGCCTCACTTCTTAAAATAATTTGACACCAAAAAATGTCACTTTGCCTCCTCAAAATCCCAAGAGCTACATGAAGTCGCAACCTGCCATAAATAGGCAATGCTACGTCCAAAAATCAAATCTTGTCAGAATCAAACAAAACTGCAAGATCCTTCAAGACAGCCAAAGAAGGAGTACACAAGAAGTTTCGGGCCATTTCAAAATCATTTGGCCTAACTTCGCTTCTCCGACAGCCGAAAAGGAGCTCTCGGCGGCAAAAGCATCGGAGACACCAAAATCTTCGATCAGAGCCGATGGATGGTCTCAAAATACTTCCAAAAGGCTCCACGTCAGTTTCCGAGTCAAACCGACAACGTTTGACCCTACATCAACCCTTGAAATAGCTAAATCAAGCCTCTCGGCGGCGAGAACCACCGAGGCCATTACTCATCAGATAGAGCACATGGACGGCTTCAAAATGCTTATAAAGGGCTACACGTCAAATTTCAGGTCATTTCAACAACATTTGACCATAGTTTGATGCTCGGAAGCCAAATCAGGCCTCTCGGCGGCAAAGCTCTCCGGGACCATGGTTTCCAAGATAGAGCCTATGGATCATCTTAAAATGACTCCAATAGGTTTCCTGTCAAATTTCAAGTCAATCGGACAACGGTTGACCGCACATCAAACCGCGACATCTTCATCGCGACAAAAGCGAGTCTACTGGTGATAGGACCCCAAACGGCTTCAAAACTTAAACAAAAGCCTATGGTTGGTCTTATTTATTGCTCAGGAGGCTTCACACCAAATTTCAGGTCATTCCGACATCGTTTGACCCAGTTTCAGCTTCTGACGGAAAATCGGCAGCTCTGCGCGACAAAGTCTTCGGCTTTCTCAGGAAATTGGAAACTTTGCAAAATAAAATGCAAGGACTCTCATCAGGTTTCCTACAGCGAAATCAGGCCAATAAATGGTCAAAAATGTCAAGGAAAAATACAGAAGAAAAAAGAATCGAAAAACAGCAAAAACGGACACAAAACGGGACAAAAAGGGGGAAAAACCCCCCAGGGTCGCAGACCCCTGCGACCCTGGAGCCCGGGGTCGCCGGGAAGGCCCCGGAAACCCCAGTTTTCACCGTTTTTTCGCGATTCGAAGCGCCCAGCCTCTGGTATTTTCCAAAATTCATACTTTTGAGACACCAAATCCTCTGACATCCGTCCAAAACACGGGTCAATCATCAAGAGTATCGAAAACAATATTGATCGCCACCCGGTCAACCAAAAAAAAGTGTGCTTTCTACCCGACCGATCGAGAAATCGACAGGACAGATGGTACCGACCTGCTGTTGGCAACAAACACCTGAAATTACATGGTCATCCAATGTCGATCTACATGAAGATCCATCGATGATCATCGCCAGAACAATCCCAAAAGACACGGCACGGCCCGCGACTCTTCAGATGCTCGGCGACCACTTAATGCGATTAATTGACTAGCTTTATTACAGTCATTAATCCATTTTTTTGGAAGGACCAATCAGAAGCAAGCATCCGGGAGTTACAAGTCAAGAGATTCATGGCATTTAACCTATGAAACTCCTCCCATCATGTTGATTAAAGGCGATTAAATGCCCTCAATCTCCTCCGGCCAATCAGAAGCCAAGAAAAAGGAGTTACAAAATAAAGAGTTCAATTTTGTAACTCCTCCCTTTATGTAGCTTTATGACAATCAAGGCTCATAAACCCTCCTAAATGGCTACCTAAAAGCCTATAAATAGGAGAGCTCTCCAAGAAGAAAGAACAGCAGACACACAGACAATAGACTGCAGAAAATCCGGAAACTCAGACAGAAAGAGGCATCAGAAATCTAAGAGAGAAAACTCTGCGGAAATCCTACACCGACCACCGCTACAAGGTGACAAAAGTCC